>JAOUZG010027617.1:3254047-3320267 GCA_026289955.1 Argiope argentata
TATATATATATATATATATATATATATATATATATATATATATATATTACTAATTTTAGAAAACTGTATCTTACTTTAACTTGCATGCAGTCTAAATAAGTTCTTATTAATTAGATGCATATATAGTTTAGGAGCCGACGTCCTGGCCCAGGGGTAGCGCCAGGGAGAGGATATTTAATGACTGTGCTATCGCCCACAGACCCTTGTCTTTTATGTATAGAGTTGATATCAAAAATTTCAAAATCATCTCTAGAATGAATTAGAGTAGATTCAAAACGTACAGTGTGGTCAAAGTAAAAACCAAATGAAAATATCTCCCAGAAAATAAAAACAACAAGTGAAAAATTCCTTTAGAATTTAAAAAAAAAGCCTTTATTCCTCCCACATTTTTTGGATACTAAAATCAGCTTTTTTCATTTGATGCATTCATATAGAAATGTTAGATTATAAACACTTTCATGGTACATGAACTATGCATTACAAAGGGTAAAAACCAATAAGAAAAGCTATTTATTCATTTCAAAAACAATCAAATCTGTTACTGGACCTAAACTCATCTAGTTGAACTAAATAAAATATAGAGTTCGAACAAACCGTTGTTATCATAAATCCTTAGAGAAAGAGACGCAAAGTGATAAATATTGAGTTCAAATCGTATTTATGAGTTCCTGAGAATATACGAAGAGCAAATTATTTGTTCAATACTTTCTGAAGCCTTACGCAAACTTGAAGTAGTGCTTTAATTGAAGCTCCGAAAATTTCCGCAAGGAATTGAAATAGTAAACTTAATGCTTCGCTAACACCAGTGATTGCAATCTCTTTTAGCTATAATTTAAGCTGCATGTATGGAGCTCCCTGGGCGGGGAGGGGAAGAGGAGTTTTGGAGGATATCTTATCTATATAAATTCGTTTTGCTATTGAAAAAAGACATACAGCGAAGTTTGGAGAAAAAATATTTTACAAAAATAAATAAATAAATAATAATAACTCCAGAAAAAGAAGGGAGAAAAACACACATAGCATCGAATCGTTTTGTTAATCATCTGCTAAACTGTTCAAAGAAGAGTAATTTAATTAGATAAGTATAAATGCAATTATTGAATATTTGTTACACGACTTCGTAGATAATTTCTTCAAGAATGAAAATATTATACACGGTGACCTGGTGGTAAGGTATCGACTTAGGAACCAGAGGGTTTCAGATTTGAGGCCCAATTCAACGAAAAACCATCGTTTAAGCGGTATTGATGTACGCTAAATTCGTCGGGGCGAAGAGTCATCTTGCTGGTATGGTGTGGAAGTTTAAACAGGGGGGGATATCAGCCCAGTTGTGATCCTCCCCATCTGACCACGAACCAAAATTACGAGGCCCGTGACTAAATAGTTCTATTGTTGCTTTAAAATGGGTCGTTAAAATAACTAAAATAAACTCAAGAATAAGAATAACAAAACAGAAGAAAAATCCATCAATAAAGAATTGGAAAAGAATTAACCTCACTGCGATTACAATTAAAAAATATTTCAAAATAATAATTACAGGTATTTGATCCGAGGTGTTTCCCCTAATAATTTTGAGTTATTTTATTTCTAACAAAGTTTTCGTATTCAAAATTCATCGAAATTCCTAAGAAGAATATAAGCGCAGATAAAAATAAATGTCTATTTATTAAAGTAATTATTTTTCTCTTGTTTATAGTAACCGACTATGTTAACATTCTGATCTCTTCATGCTTATTGAAAAGCTTTTCTTTCCCTATTTCTTATCCCTAATGATTGTTTAAAGTTATTTAACTTACTAAGCTTCATATTCATATAGGAGAGGATTTCCTCATAGAAATCAATTATTGCATAAACAAAATATAAAATTTTAAAGAAATTATGGATTAAATTATGTCTTGAATGGATAAAAAATGTCTTGCTTTAATGAAGCAGTTATTATTTTTTAAATAGATTTTAAAAAATCGGCAGATTTTCACAAAATGTAATACAAAACATTCCATCAAAATATAAAAGAAAAAAAAAACTAAACTTTTAAATGTTTTTGATAATAACATTTATGAAGGAAATCACCTGAAAATTTTAATTTCTTTATAAAAAATTATAAGTTATAATCTTTTTCTTCTTAAATTATAATTATATTCTTTGGAATCATAAAAAAAACTTCCACTAATATAGATTAATCTTCATGTATTTGAGAACATCATAATTGTATAATTTTTGAAAATTTCTAAATGGAGGTTGTTTAAATTCTCTTTAAATATAGAATATTATATAACAAACAAATTGTAATTAATAATCATTTTGAGAATCATCCAAAATACTTCTTTACTATGAGTAGATGAAGAAATAGATTTGCCATTAAATCTAGGAAACAAAATTTGTTAACAATAAATAATCGGGACGTAAACTCATAATAAAATGTTATTAATTCCTCGTTGACTTACCTATGGTTTAAAGTTTCGTAACAGTAACATGCTTAATGTAAATAAAAATCTCTGGGGAAATTCACTTCAGTTAATTATTTACATATTATGTCTATTTCAGGAAGCATTTTATTTTAAATCCTTAAGCATATTTGCAATTCTTATCGGTAGAATTAGTCCGCATAGAAATAGAAAACATTTTAACCCGATTTATTTAGAGGTCATTATCCATCATTATCAAATCAAGATTATTCAGAATCGGACAAATAAAATTGTGTTTTTTAATTTATCACAATAGATAGTTAATTTATCACAAAGAAAATTATAAATACAATTTTTTACTTAATTCCATTTTTTTTCATAATGGAAAATATGAAAATTAAAGGAGAACACTAAAAGTGAAAGCAACATATTTTCTTAAACGACTCGTCCTTGTTTTAGATATAAAATAGAAGATCTCAAAATCCTGGAAAAGTAAAATGATTAATTCAGGGAATAGATACAATAGAATTGAGGACTTTGAAAATAATGTTATTGCTAGTACTTTAGAAATTCCAAATGTATCCGACACTTCTTCAGAATATAGAAATGTATAAGCTATAAAAAATATACTTCAGTCATAGACATTCAAATGGAAAAATGCTCATTAATTTGACAGTTATATTTTTTATTGATTGAGTTATTAAACGCACTGCCGAGAAAATGTTTGAATATATATTTTTAAAAAATCATCATCCCTATTAAGCATATTTTATAAAATATTCTTGAGACATAAGTATTTTAAACAAAAAAAATAATAAAAAAAAATAATAAAAAATCTGCAATTCTAAGACTAATTGATTGAATGCTATGAAGCCCCTTATTTATTGTTTTAGACCAAATAATAGCCACCACTAGGAAGCACTACATATTGAGGCCATTAAAATGGTCTATATAGTGTAGAACAGCTGCATTCTGAGCTTTATTACATTGTCAGTTTTAGTCACATAAGAGTGGAAAATTGATAATATTCAGGTGTAGCCTTTAATTACGGTAGGAATTTTTAACTAAATAAGAGTAATAAAACTAGAAGATCATTTAAAAATTTATAAACTTTTCAACATCATATTTATTGACTCAAAGAAACCGAAATTATTTACTTCATTTAGACCATTTTTTTTAACTGAAAGTATTTTATCTCTTATGGTCTAGAAATTAGCTATTAGACAAGCCAGTAAAGGTATCCAAATGGTATAGACTGCTGTCAAATACTAATTGTGAGTAAAAATTCAACTTTTATATTCTAACAAAAATATTTAAACACAATTAATTCTTGTTTCGGTTAGAAAATAATTTGTGTGATGACTGTTAATACCATTTAAATTCCCATAAATATTATCTTCTCGATTGCGTATCTATTTTATTCAGTTCCTACTATTAGATCACACTCTCCCTATACAATGAAGTGACAAAAGCCATGGGATGACTGTTAATATCGTGTCGATCCTCCTTTTGCCCGGCAAAGTGCAACAACTCGACGTGTCATGGAGTCCACAAGTCGTTGGAAGTCCTCTGCAGGAATATTGAGCCATGATGTCTGTATAGACGTCCATAATTGTGAAAGTGTGGATGGTGCAGGAGTTTGGGCACGAACGGACCTTTCGATGATATCCCATAAATGCTCGATGGGATTCATATCGGGCAATCTAGGTGGTCAGATCATGTGCTGGAATTGTATGGAATGTTCTTCAAACCAATCGCGAACATTTCTGGCCCGGTGACATGGCGCATTGTCATCCATAAAAATCTCATCGTTGTGTGGGTACGTGAAGTCCATGAATGGCTGCAAGTGATCTGCAAGCAGCTGAACATAACCATTTCCAGTCATTCATCGGTTCAGTTGCACCAGAGGACCGAGTCCATGGCATGTAAAAACAGCCCACACCATTATGCAGCCACCACCAGCTTGAAGAGTGCCTTGCTGACAGTTTGGGTCCATGGTTTCGTGGGGTCTGCACCACACTCGAACTCTACCATCAGCTCGTAACAACTGAAATCGTAACTCATCTGACCACGCCACGGTTTTCCACTGGTCTAGGGACCAGTCGATATGCTCACAAGCCCAGGAGAGTCGCTGCAGGCGATGTCGTGCTGTCAGTAAAGGCACTCGAGTCGGTTTTCTGCTGTCATAGCCCAAGGAAAACAAATTTCGCCGCACAGTCCTATCGGACACGTTCCTCATACGTCCCACATTATTCCTGCAGTTATTTGACGAAGTGTTGCGTGTCTATTAACATTGACCATTCTACACAGACGTCGGCGGTCTTGGTCGTTAAGTGCAAGTCGTCGCCCACTGCGCTGTCCATGATGGGATGGGATGGCTGAAATTTCATACTCTCGCACACTCTTGATACTGTGGATCTCGAAATGTTGAATTCACTAACGATATCCGCAATGGAATGACCCATGCGTTTAGCTCTAACTAACATTCCACGTTCAAAGTCTGTTAATTCTCATCGTGCCGCCATAAATCACAAAAAACCTGTTCACATGAATAACTTGAACACAAATGAAAGCTCTGGAAAACGAACTGCGCATTTATACTTTTTCGCTGCGGTACTACTGCCATCTGTATATTTGCATATTGCTATCCCATGACTTTTGTCACATCAGTGTATATACATATATATCTTGTTCAAATTTTTAATTTTTTATAAAATACTTTTTATTCACGCAATCTAGTTCAAGTAAATTGTTTTTAACATGTAGTGAATGACATTTGATGCTAATACAGTTTTTTCAAATATTAATTTATTAATTTTTTATTTGTTAATTAAAAAATAACTTCCAGGTCAAAAATCTTCATTTCCCCGTCTCCAAATAAGTAATTAATTCAGTTTGCTTTTTCCCAACTCGAATGAGCTTAAGCTTAACATGTTTTCGATTGATTGTTTTAAACGATTTTATTTATTTTGATCTTTGCCTTTAAAATGAAACATTTTTAATTAATCGATTTTTCCGATACATTTTGAAGTATGTTCGAATTAAAATAATATAGAATAAAGAAAATTAAAATTTCTAATCTGTATTGCGCTACCTCATTTGGTGTAGAAATTTCACGTATTTTGCATTGCAGCAATTGGCTTTGAATCTTCGATTGGCGTTGAAAATTCAGTGCTAATATAATTTTTGATCAATTATTAATAGTAACTGTAATTGTTTGGTCGGGATAGTCTGTTTGGTAGGGCGTTGGATTCGAATCCATTGGGTTGCGAGTTCGAAACTGCCAGCTGAAGACTCTCCGTGTGTGGTGGACGTTAAATCTGTGGGTTCACAAAGTTCTCTATGTGGAGAGTAATACCACTGGGGGAACTGGGTCATAGGCGATTGTTCACTGTCGCAGATCTAAATTACAATCTGTGGATGAATGCAGGAAATGTATGAATGAAGTCCGTCCCATAAACAGGATTTATGACGTATGCAAACTAAAAGTCAGACTTCTGCCCTCGAGTGCTCAGGGGTCCATAACCTAAGAAGCTTATGCAACCCTCCTTCCGTTGTAAAGCGGGAACACGAGAGCAACAACAACTGTAATTATTTAAAAAAAAGTAACTATAAAAATTTTCTTAATTACGTAAGTAGGAATTGATTTTTAAAAATTGTTTTTTATATTACTTGTTCTGAGTTATTAAGAAAAGCATGCATGCAGAACATTCTAAGAAATGTGTTATTTATGGAAATCTTAAATGTAATAAATAAAATAAGTGTGTCTGTAAGGCAAAGAAAAGCTTAAACGCTTTACTAAATTAAATTATAAACATATCAACTTAAAAGTTAGAAGAAATGCCAATATATTACATAAATGCCAATAACAAACTAGTCAGAAAACCAATAAATTATATTTATTGATTCCACTCATAAAATTTTTCTTTCGTAAGAAAATAATTATAAAATAATTATTTGAACATACATATTGTGCACGTTTTCATAAGACACTACTAATATTTTTACAGTACAGTTGCAAGAGTTAATGATATTATAATGATTTCTAGTTATAGCTCTTATTTTACAAAAACTTTTTGAATTTCTTGAAATTTTTGCTTAAATAAATGTAATAATGGATGTTAATATCATTAAAATAACTGCCTAATATAATGATTTCTCATAATATTAAGCCTACAAACCAACTCGAACAAAAATCGTAAGTAAATTATTTTTGAGTTCCAATAATTTTGTTTGCCTAACCACTTCTAATTTTTTTATCAAGCAAACACGCAGAAAGGAAAGAAAAAGGAGGAAAATGCAAATTTATTTCACGAAAATTCTAGAAAAGAAATTAATACTAGCTTAGTAGAGAAATACTATTTGAGTCCGATTTTGAAGCAACGAAAAGCAGCCTTGTTATGTAACGAAATGGAAATTTGAATGGACTCACACGCCACAATCTGTCGTACCATACCACTCAGAATACATTTGCATCTGACTTATTTAAGGTTTATTAAGTCCATTTACAAAGTGGTTATACTGAGCAGTTGTATTTCGAATCTGGATAAATCAAACCTATCCAATAAAACCAACTTTGTTTGCTTTTCTCACGGAAATTTAATCTTAAAGCCTTTACGACTTTACTATTGCGAGTGATACTAATGATTGCTAGTATTACATAGTTTAAATAAATTAAAAAATTAATTTTAAGATTTTGGTTAATGCTGATCTCTACTAATTGAATCCTTTATTAATTGAAAAATATGCATTTTTTACTATGTATCAATAATTAAATGTTTTATATGCTTGCTTATCATTTTTTATAACTGAATTACGAGTAATTTTGATTTTTTTAGCAAGATGGTAAAGTAAATTGAATTAAATCAACATTTATAAGGCTTTGGACTCTCATTTTAATAGAACTTAAAAAAAGTCTTTCCTAGTTTTCCAAGAAAAATACTCCATCCAATTTCTGCTCAGAAGTTATCGGCTTGCTATCTTTTTCTCAGAATAGATTAAACTACTCTTTCAGGAATCACTTAAAAAACCGGCACCTTATAATATTATTTTTCACATCGACACGAAATTAAATTTCCAGGCTGTCACAAATTGTTTGCAGCCTTTCAGCTATTTCTAGGAAAATTTTGAAATAATTTTATTACACTATATTTGTAAGGTAAAGAAAAATTTAGCTAAATGCGTTAACATTTTCTAATTTACAAGTAAGAAATATATGACATGATAAAAACATCCAGACTTAAAAGAAATGCGCTGTTGTTTCCATTCTGAAATATTTATAACATTTTAATATTTATTATAAAACTTAATATCTCTCATAACTCATATTAATTGTATGTTTCAAAATTAATAAATTTATTAAAAGTCAAAGAAGAGAAAATTTCAGGGGATGGCGCTTAAAACAATATTATTAATTTTATTATATATATTTATAAATAATATTACATTACTATTAATAAAGATTCAAGAAACAATATTTCTTCCTTACGTAAGACCAAATACAATTTTTGAGGATTGACTTACTATGCTAGTAAACGAATCCGTTGAATATTATGATTGTTTTAAATTAATATAATAAAAATACTGTTTTAATTATGTATTATACTTTATTTTGATCAGAAATAACATGTTTAGGAAACTTATGCACATGGGCATTGCATTTACATATTTTCAGAGTAAATAAGATTTATTACAAAGTGGAAAACAATTTCCGTGAAATTACAAAACGTATTAAATGCCAAATTTTTATGGTTAGTGTGTAATTTTACGAAAATCGACATGAGAACAATATAGTGCATTGATATGGCAAGACTGAGTTTAGAGTATTTTTTTAAAAATTCATTTAGCTGTTGACTTTATACGTAATTAATAAAGGGATAATTAACCTGCTTTCAAAATTTTAATAAATGAATAGAATTTTTACATGTAACAAGATTTAAAACTAAAGTCTATCATACAAGAAGTTGCATATCTAAATAACAAATGCGCATCCGGCGAATATTTATAAACAACGATTATTTACAAATAAAGCATTAAAACCACATATATACATAGTAAAAATATTTTTCACTTTAAAAAATAGCCCATTAGCCAAGGTACTGATACGTTTGCTATTTAAAAAATCATCTCCAATTATTGACCATATATTTAGCTTTGTTATCTTGGTACTAATGTGGGTTTGGAAAAAAAAGATAGATCGCTGTTCTTGGTCTTTTAGGAAATGAACTCCAATAACCTTTGAGAAACTGATATTAGGTTCCTTTCTGGGTGATATCAGTTTTTCGTGATATGTAAATATTTAAAATTAGTCAACACTTTACAAGGAATTCTAATTTCACGATTTGTTATAACAAACCTGTGATGAATGGATTTTTTTATTCGTTTACGCATGTGGTATAATATTGTACTTGACTTTGAATTAAAACAATTTCGGTGCTGTGCATTTGGTTAAGAATAAAAATGGAAGGCATTAAACTTTTTATTACTAATATTAAAATCCTTAAATTTTTTACATTTTTATTTATTTCGAATTGTTTTATATTTGAAAGGGGGATTTTAAAAATTGCAGTTAGAATCCCTTCTTGATGAGCTAAAGTTTTAAAATTTTGTAAATTTATTTTTTCTAAATGACAATGCATTATGTTACAATGTTTTGAGCTTTATGAGCAATTAATTTAATTAATACGTTCTTGTATTTGTGATAATGTATTTTAGAAAAGTTTATTTCAAATTTCCATAAAATTTATAAAAATAAATTGTAAGTAAATACTTCTGTAAAAAAGTAACTAATAAGTAAATAATTCTGTAAAAAAGTAAATAGTAAGTAAATAATTCTGTAAAGAGTAATAAATAAGTAAATAATTCTGCAAAAAGTAATTAATAAATGATTAATTATGTAAAAAATATAAAATCCTTTCTCATTATTTGTAGATTAATAAATTGTGTTTTTAAGACTCGAAGTGTTCGAACCGGCTTTTTGTTGTTGTTCAGGCTCAACAGAACTACAAATAAGTATTATATATTATCTTTAAACTTCAAGGATAAAATATTCGGAAGATTTCAGAGATTTAATAAATACGAAATAATTTAGTACATTTACTTATTTACATCATATGTTACAATCCGTAAATATATTAGATAAAAACAAATATGGAATAACAGGTTAAAATATATTTTTTTTTCTAATTTGTTCAAGTACTTGGATGGTTACGAAGTGGAAGATACACATTAAACTTATCTTAATGCAGTATAGCAGTCTACCTACGGTATTGCTTTTAATATTATGTTTTCTAAAATTTGTCATTTTCTTGATCGCATATCCACATGCATGTAATCTTTAAAATATTTATCTAAAATATGCCCCCATAACACGTGTTACGTAATGCCATCAGATTCGAATGAGTAAAAATAATTGCTCAGATTCAAACACAGAAGAGA
Organism: Argiope argentata; assembly: GCA_026289955.1. Lineage (NCBI taxonomy): Eukaryota > Metazoa > Arthropoda > Arachnida > Araneae > Araneidae > Argiope > Argiope argentata. The sequence continues at coordinate 3,263,890 of JAOUZG010027617.1, forward strand.
ACGGGAATTTCAAAATTCTGCAGAATTGGAATTTTATGTTTCCTAAAAAATCGATTTTAGTTTTGTTTTAAAATTTCAGAGTGCAATTTTTAGCATACATGTAAATAATGAGATTAAGCGCACGACGAATAGGTACAGTTTCAAAAAATACTCACTAAGCGTACAAGGAAAAATGGTTATGTAAAAAAGAATAAAAGGCTGATATTGAGTATTTTAAATTAGGAACAAAAGTGAATTGCAAAAAATATTGCACCTGTTAAGTTGGGAAGCAACTCGTTACAGAATAACGGGGCTTTGTGAAATAAACCAATCCTTCTAATTATGCTACATTGTACGCATGCATACACACAGCCAGATTATGGCGCTAAAACACCGATAGACGTCGGTGAATGTAGTTATGCCCGGACGCCGAAACCCATGGAAGAAAGAAAAATTTGGAGCACTATGAAGGTACACTAAATAAACCTGAAGGAGTTTGAGAATTTTTGAAGACGCGGTACATTTAAGGTTGTAAGTCATTGGAAACATACCACTCAAGCTGATCGAGATTATTTTGTCAAATAATTTGCATCTGAATGAAATTAAACTATTTTTCACTGACAATAACGAACTTTTTAAAGATATAGGGTAATTGACTATACAGCTCTTAAGAATTTTGTTTCTGAAAAATACTTAAATAAATTGTAACAACATTTATTATGTATTTCAATTTTTATTTAATGAAACTGGCAGAATTTTTTCTAATTGATATTCATTGTGGACTTATGTCTCTCCCTCCCCCTTTCATTGTTTTCTGCCCTGGATGCTTTTATGATTTTTGTTTTGGATTCCAAACTTTTAATAATTTTTCTTTCTTTAAATAGCAAAGATAAACTTTTTTTGGGAGTGATTTTTTTAATTTTTGTTCAGTGAGTAATATATTCTTCAAATAATAATCAGCTTAGATAACGCCATTTTCTATTTTAAAGTTAAATGGCAGAAGATGGGTCTCTCTAATTAATTGTCTTACGATATTCAATTTCTTTAAAATATTGCTCGAATTTCACTGAAAAATATTATTTCTTACTTTTTACTACACTAATACAAGGGTGTTTAAAAACCAATCCTATTTGTTTTGTTCACCTTGGATCTTTTAAAATCTGAAGGCAAGCAAATGAAATTCTAACTAACAGAATAATCAGTTTTAAATGTTCCATTTTGTTTTTAATCCCTTGAATTGATAATTGTAAAGTTTTCTATATTGCTTCAATGTCTTTATATAAATGGGTCGATTTTTTTTTCTAAATTTTGTTTTCCTGATTTAATTTTTAACAATCTTTAAAAGTTTTTAATATGCAGGTAAAGCAAATATTTCTTTTATAATCCTGATGGGAAAATCCATGGTGTAAATGAAAGTGGCAAAATTTGGACGGGTATATTTATATTATTAGAAATGCTTGATAATTATAAGATGAAGACAAATGGAAAAAAATCGAAGAATGTAAAAAATTCTTATTGAAAATTTTTTAAGTCAACAATTTTTAACTAAATAACTGTAGATTATTATTTTAATACTAATAAATTCAATAACTTAGTATTAAACTTAAGTATTAATTAATTAAAGTAAGATAAGCCGACATCCTGGCTTAGGGATAGCGTTCTCCCCCGTGAAACGGGCGCGCCGGTTCGGGCATGGTTGTTCTACTGTGTTCTATTTGTGAGGAGTGTGAATGTGCCCCCCGCCCTATAAAAAGGGGTTGTGCAAGAGAATGTGACGCATGAGGTAGCTAAATCGTACTAATCACGCAACTGAAAAAGCAAGAGACACTCAGTGGCTTAAATCACTGTCAGTGGCTTAAATCACTGACAGATTATTGTCAACATGCTTGTAAAGTGCCATACGTCACAGAAACAACACAATTAAGATGTTAATACCAATTTAATTATTTTAATATGCATTTTAACTCAAAAATTTACTTACAAATATACAGTCAAATGCAAAAAAATGCCATTCAGTCAATAAGACAAAAAAATGGCACTTTTATTCCTGTTTGAAAGAAATATAAATAGGAATATTTTTGATAAAAAAATTTTCAATTATTTTGCTAATTTTTTAAAAAAATTTCGATTTATTATAAAAGTAGTTATATTTCATAAAAAAAGATGGTATTTATAAACTCAAACCATTTTTAATTGAATAAATTGTCTTTTTAAAACTTAAATAAATAAAAATTAAAATAATTTCTGTAATTTCAAAATTTGAATGCTTAGACACTTTAAATACGTAAAAACAGAAATAAATTGTTATCATTTTATATTATGAAAGAAATTAGAATAAAAAATGAAATAAAAGTTAGCAATTTTATTAACTTGATATATATCAAATCAACAAAATAAACATAAAGATGAATTTAAAAGCGAAAATAAGTTTAGTTCGCATTACTTTCTAATCATCATATAATTTATCGAAAATTGGGTCTCAGAATACCTTAGGGCCTGTGACGCTGAGTTGTTAAAATCCGACTCTTTTCGGCTGGCTTCAATGAATGTCAGCATATTTCATCATTTATTTGCAATATTTACATACGCAGCTCAATATGTTTGGCTACAAAATTATGTAACAAAAGTTACCTATATTTACGTCATGCGCAATTAAAAAAACATTTACTAATTATACTCATATTTATTTGAATACTCAAAATATTTACTTTGAATTTTGATATAATGTAACGTAACCTTCGCTAACGTATTGCCAAGCATTCAATTTCTCATAATTTGGTTGAGAATAGTGTTTTATATGTGCTTGTGAAGTTGAGAGTTTTAACGAAACCTATATGTCTTTCAGAATGGAGTACTATTCTATGAAAAAGCATGTAATTATTTCTCATAAAAAATTAAATTGTTGTCGGAAGTTGCAAACAAAGTTTTCTGTGAAACGATGGGATCCCAAATCATTTTCTGTTTCATCACTTAACCCTTGTAATTGAATATTCGCATTGAAATGTGACTTCCTGCCATTATATGCCAGATGATTCTTCACAACTGACTCTAAATCATTGTATAAACATTAATTCCAAAATTTTCTCATCTAGAGAATTATTTTTAATTTTTGAGTATATATTGGTACTCTCTTTTGAAACAACCCGAGAGCTATTTTGGGAAGGAGTTCGTGATTTTGAGCGATTGCCAGCTGATGAAGAGGGCACAAGAGAAATATTACAATTCCAAGATTCTACAATATGCCAGTAAAAGAGTGATTGATTTTTGACGGATTGAAGGCGCACTATGTATCGACTCTACAATTAAAACCTATCTTAATCTTAAAATTCAGTTTTTATCTCCAAGTCAACGGGATCCCGCAGAAAGTGTTTAATTATAGCATGCATGCTGAATTACAGAATACTTGTGAAATTTAAACGTACTTACGAAAGACTGATTTATTATCATTAATTAAAATAACTGCTGTATCCTTTAGGAGAAAGAATAAAGAATGTTTCCATATTGATGCAAAGCCTTTTATTCATCTGTTTTATGACATAAGAAATATTGGATACATAAGAAATTTGTCTTTAACCCCTTTACAAATCATTTTAAAGCAATCGCAGGTGAAAGAACATAATTAAAACACTTTCAAAAAGGAAAAGGGATTAATGGAAAGCCAATATTTCTACTAGTTAAAAAAGTTATTTCGAAGCAGATGAGACAGCTGGAGTGACATATAGTTGAATAAATCAAGAACCAAAAATATTTAATTCTTTTTTTTATTTTGTAAATTCATTATCCCCTTCTGCATGCTATGATGCATGATAATAGCTATGCTGAATAATTATTCCTAAAAATAATTTCTTATAAACCTTATTGCCTTTGTAAATAAACGTAGAATTTTTGTAAATCGTCTCATGATAATCATAAATATGTATAAAACAAACTCATTTTCATACCCAGCAAATGCAAAAACTTTCATGAAAAAAAAATGAACCAAGGATGAATTCATAAGCAGAAACTCTATTTTTTTTAAAGATTTATGAGAAAGAAACTACTAATTAATTAATCGTGTTTAGAAATTTATTAAAAAAACTGTCCTTTAGATATTTTTGACTTTTTTCTAAATCATTTTTCTGAAGGAAATATCTTGTGTTATGTAAGAGGTGTTAATGATCTTGTTTTTATTTATTCGACAAAATTTGAATGGCTAGAGCGAAACATTGGAAAATTGTTTTAGTTGACTCGAACATTTTTCTTTAAGTGAATAATAAGGAATTTCCTGGTTATTAAGCAAATGAGTGTGGATATTCGCCAGTTGTTTAAAAATATTGCTGTAGTAAACAGTAACGATGCAAAAGTGTTGGACATTTAAAACATAGACTAACTGAAAATAAATTAAGCAGAAAATATCAGTCTATAAAGTTGCTTCAAAATTTGTTTTGGTTAATAATATAGTTCAGGACACATTTAGAGAATGAAAGAAAGAAAGAAGTATTTCCTCTGTAACAAATATAGTTAACTCATTTTCATGAATCTCAAATAACGAAAGATAAATATAACTTTCCGACATAAAAACGCTCATTCAGTTTTGAGTGATCGATCACCCTGCATCGTAAATAAGGGCTTAGTATCCCCTACAAAAAATGGAACCATTATGTCCTTGTTCTGTGTAATGGCACTATTCACATTAAGTAAGAACTGTAACAGGAGTGTTAGTGTTTATCAGCTTTTTGTGTTAACAGATGAACCGAGAATTGTATTACTTCACCCAACAAGACATCATCGGACTATATATATATATATATATATATATATATATATATATATATATATAATATAATACTTTTATTTAATGAAGAAAGAGGAAATTGGCGAAAATACATCGAAAAGTTAATGAAAAGAAAATTGAATCTAATTGTGAAAAAGTGATTGTAATGCATTTGATAGTCTAAAATAATGTGCTAATGTTGTAACAACACATCAAGGGAAAACAAATCAAGCGAAAATTGCTTTAGATTGTTTTCTTCCCATGGCTTGAAGTGTTGATTGATCATCTGCCACTGCAGCATCTGGGCAATTAGCCAAAGGGATGTTCATACACCAACTGCTGACGACACAATACAATAGTGAACGACTTTTTTTTGTCTTTCCTCCCTTACGGACTTGCTCTCTGGGAATTTATTGTCCGCCATCGAAACACATTTAAGCAATTCTTCGATAACAGGGAAGTCAAAAGATAAGGTTTAAATGATTTGAACTAGAGTTAAAAAGGTTTGTTCCTTTCATCAATGTAGAGCAAGCGGATAAATATCCTGTTCATTAAGATGCATTTTTAATCCTTTTTTTAATTCAGGGTATTGTATTAGTAAGGGCGCAAGTTTAACTCTCTTAATGGATGACGAGAGGTGTGAATCGCTTAGAGCAAATTGCAGTTTCGTAATTGCCGGAAAAAAACTTCTCCGTTATTCCCCTTTGGTACGAAAAGAGAACGGCTTTCTTGAAAACTTTTTTTTAAATATTTGATAGAGCATTTCTGAGTTGAGGAACTTTACTTGGAATATTATAAAAAGAACCAGTTTTCTTTTTTATTTGCTTCACAATATTCATGCTTGCATTTTTCTTAACTCTATTTACTTGCTTTTATCAGTAAATAAAGCGCATATATTTATAAAAAAACAATTAAATGATTGCAAGAAAAAAATAATATACTCTAATAACTCTAAATTCATAAGAAAATGCATTTATAGAATAAATTTTATTGGGATAACTGATTAAAGTAATTTAAATAGAATCATTTGCTTAGAATTCACGCAATTTTTCTCAACGCTTTTTAACGCGGGGAGAAGTCTACTTTCGTCCCACTTATTAAAAAACATCCTCTTTAAGTGTTTTCCCACCCTAAAATGAACTCCTCTAATTTTCACTGCTATGTTTTCAGTATACTTGTTGCCATCTAATGATATCTCCAGGTAGTGGGGAGAAAGATTCCAGAATTGATTTGTGCTCTAATATTATGCAACCGAAAACTAATTATGGCGTTAAGCCAGATAAAAATAGTTGCTTTCATTCATTTAAAACAGAAGAAAAAACTTTATACGCAAATTCATGTCAAAAAACAAAAAAAGGCAATTTGTCCTTATTAGATTATTTTATTTACGATTAATTTAAATATAATATTTCTTACTTTAGTTTTTATTGATTGGCCTTCGTGATAATCATCTGAATGTTCAAGAGATGCATACCAGTTTACTTTTGAAATGTGCTGCAAATTTTTTAAAGCAATAAAGGATGTCTACGTAATAAAACATTTCGTCGGAATAATCATATTTGGCCTTCAACTGTGACGTCACTCTTTTAGTTTTGCTATCCTTTTCTACAGATAAATTTAATAAAACTTATAAACAGATTGGATGCAATTTGCTTGAAAAAGAAATTTTTGGATTACTTAGAAAACATGAATAATTTCAAACGGCAGCCATGTTAGATGTGTTATTAACGTACAAAGGTTTTTATGCTTTTCAAAATATGTAGAATGATTTACGAATGTATATCACGTCTTGTATTTTAAAGTCAAACAATAACATTTTTAAAGTATTTTATAACTTTAAAACATTTCAAGTTACTTGATGTATTATGCTTTCTATATCAATTGTCTGAGAAGGCCTACATTACCCTCCCTCGTTTTGAAATTTAACAAAGGAAATTTTAATGGTTTAATAGTATAGCATCTGTACCAACCGGTAAGTAGAGAAAGCAGTTTGTCTGTATTATTCAAATAGAAATATTAAATTTTTTTGTCTTGATAGATTAAAGTTTTGAATGGATTTAGGACTGTATTCTAGATTTAAAATGAAGCAAACAAATGAATTCCCTTCTTGAAGTTTAGTCTAAAAGCATTCTTCAGTATATTGACTGGTATTTCGTTTTAAAGCAACAAAAACAATATTTCAACAATCGCAAAGGAAATATTTTGAGATGAAAACTCATACCCATAAGCAAATACATTTTTTAATTCATGTGACATGTATTTACGTCCTGCCTACATGTGCTATTGTCTACAAAATATTTTATTCGGCGGAATGCAATTTATTATTTCCTTAAAAAATTTATTGATGTAGGTAAACAAAAGCTGACATCAAAAATTATAAAATCCAGTCTAAATTAATGGAAGAAAAATACAAAAATGCATGAACCGTAATTTTGTCTTTTCTAAAGGCGCATTTAAAAGATTATGTATTTAAGTTATTTAATGTTAGTTATTTTCTGTTATTTGTTTAAAAAATATTTATTTAAAAATAATTATTGACTTATTAGATAACAACTTTCTAAACGATAGAATAAGACCTCAAATGGTAACTTGGATTTTTTTAAAAAAATACTCTTTTTATTCAATGGTTGATTAATTCAATACATTGAGTGTGATGACTTTCACTCAGCGCAGTTTTAAAGAGAATAAAACGAGTTTCTTTGCATGAAATGGTGTTTTAACCTGAATATATACTTGCCTGATATTTTAAAGAGAATGCAAAAATAAATAAGAGCAATCGCTACTTTATAGTAGGAAATAAATTCATGAAAAGACTTGGTATTAATATTTATATTGGTAAAGTCAATGAATTTTTCAAAAAAATTAAATTTATAAGATTTATTTTTGTTTTCTATTAAAAAATGTTTTGTCGGAACATACAATTATTTTTTGTTAATATACAATTAATGTTGTTTAAAAATATTTCAGTTATATATAGAATATATAACTTTTTTTTAAAGTAAAAAAGGAAAATATAATGAATAACAAAATTTGCTTTGCAAGAAGCTACTGTATACTCATGCGGTATTGCTCTATGTAAGAAACTTCTTTTTTCTCTCGAAGAAAACTGATGTCCACTATCCTTAAGATCAGCACTAAGCCAGAATTCCGATTGTTAAATGTCATGATAAGGTCATTTGTAGGAGTGATCGATAAATCATTCATACAGTCTACAAGACTCTGAGCCATTAATCCTGACACAGTTGGTCATTTGAGATATTTAGCCATTCTTTCAGTTGTGTGAAGCACCAAAAGAAAAGTCATGCGATTTGGGCTTTACTAAAGTAGGGGAGTTCTCAGAAAGAATGTTCCTCTACAAATAGTCTTCTTATAACTTATCTTAATAACATAACTCGAGAATAACTTCGGGAATATGATTTCTAAAGAGCCAAAGTTGACTTCTTCAGAATTAAGAGAATACTAGCAAATTTCAGATTTTCAAAAATATCATTAATATTCAAAGCAATTAGAATAGTGATTTAGCAACTATGCTTTGGCCAACTTCACAATAAACCACATTTTTTAAGAGTAAATATTAAGAATAGTTCTTCGGAAGTACTTATTTTAAAAGTCAGAGTTATTAAGGATTCAATATGAAAAAAAATTATGAATGACTACATCACCGATGATTAACATATTAGAAATTGTTATGCGTTTTAAGACTACAAAAATAGTTCTGAGGCTAGAAATAAGTAGAATCTTTTTTACACAGAATAATGACTGTTAGAATTTGAAACGAAATTCGTTCAAAATATTTTTTGAGTGTATTGATTAAGATCTAAAAGTGGGTGCTCTATTAAGGTTCGCCATATAATTAATGCCAAATAAGCAGTGCTAAGAAACTAGATGGTTGCTAATGTGAAAAATCCGGTGAAATGGACACAATTAAAAATTAATAAATCGTAATTTAAATCAATAATTACTTTTAGCGCAAATATTAATTTATATAATTAAATATATATATATATATATATATATATATATATATATATATAAGTTTTGCACCTTTTACAGATTGTGATAACTCTATCCATTTTATTTTTAAACCTTTATAGGTCTTGATTACTGTTTTCATTTTAAAATTTTTAATAAGGTAATTTTACAAACCAGCATATGCCTCACTGCGTATGACATTTAATATATACACTGAGTACTTCATTAAAAAATTCATAGTCTTTTAATAGCCACTGCAAATTAAGTCTAGAATCTTCATTACATTGAAAGTAAGGATTCTGAAGAGATAAGAAGAGATCACGCAAATTACCGACGGGGAAAAAAGCATACACACATCAAGCAATCGTAGTAGTTTCATTACTGTTGACTTTCTCACTTAACACCTTTAATTCGAAAAAGAAAAGTGCTATTCACCTTTTATCCACTCCTCAAAAAATTAAAAGTTCTACTAATCAGACAAAAAATGTAAACAAAACGACTAAATAAAATCAAATGACTTCAAAAATCTCTAATGTAAGATTTTTATTAGTAACTGAAATTAAAGAATTGAACATTGAGAATCTAGAAAAACTGAGTTAAATAAAATGAAAGACTCTTTAAAAATCCCACTTAGGTTAAATTCTCATTAATTTGGGAAATTATCGTAATTAAAATAAGTTTAATGCTTTAAATCAATGTTCATAGTTTCAATTTTCAAAACAAAAGCCCTAGCAATGAGGTCGAAGATGTGTAATGCAACTTAGTTAGTTTGATTGTTTGTACTGCCATATAGAAAAGAAACTCAGGGGCAAGAAATTCTACAATCCAATTATTGTATACCTTTGGACATTCACTACAATTTTTTGAAATGTCGCATACTTTTTTGTTATTTATAATAGTCAAAACATTCTTTAAAAAAGTATTTGATTTGAATGGTATTCTTGGAAGTAAAAACAAGTACAGGGTGGTAAAAAAAACATCCCCTATATATGAAACCTTAGTGGCCTATCTGCTCCACCAACCGAACCAAAATTTCAGACATGGTTGATTGAAGGTATGCGCTGGAGATTGTAATGATTTTAAACAGTGCAGAGCTCATGGTTACGGTTGTAGCGAGAGCATTTCGAAATTTTCGACTGGCAACACCTACTTTTTCTATGCGCAAATTTATCAGCGTATTGAAAAACCACAAATGACGTTGGAATGTTTAGCATGTGACGAAAATTGAAGACGTAAAGCATTTGCAAAGAGTGTTCTAAAGGACTAATGACATCACAGAGAGGAAAGAGAAAAAAAGTTTTTATTGCAATGGAAAGTTATAACTACTGATTTTCAACGAGTTTACCTTTGCAGGCGACAACGCATTGGATTTGGGAGGTTGTGGACAACAATACTGAACTTAACATGAAAGGAAGAATCTGAATAACTCCACGTGTTAAGGCATCTTTCAATTTAGATATTCAACTTTTTCAATCTCTTGGATCAGGTGTGTACCCTTTAGATTTCAGATAAACGCAGAACCAGAAATCCGTATGAGTGAGGCCGGGGGATCGCGATAGCCATGAAATTACAAAGTTATGAGAGATGATTCTATCACCAAAGTGCTGTTTCATCACTGGCCGAACACATTGAGTGACGTATGGAGGAGCCCCATGCTGCATCCATACAATGTCACTAATGACATTTCGTTCTGAAATTCAAGAATAACGCAATTCTGCAACTTTGATTTATACCGAACACTTGTGACAGAGCATGATTTCAAGCCTGTGGTAGTGACCTCTTCGAAGAAGTACGAACTGAGAACAAGTGTGCTAGTAATGCCGCACCACACAGTCACTTTGGTTTCGTGTAAAGGCACTGGTGCCTTTACCAATGTTACATTAACACAGTTCTTGGTATTACGTTACATTAACACATTTCTTGGTGTTAACGTTTCCAGTTAAAGAGAAGTATGCCTCATCAGTCCATATTTTCCGCAGCAGCCATCGGACATCGTCATCATATTTGATGTGAATTGAGAAGTCCACTAGCAGTTCCTCATATCCAGACTGCAGCATCTAGGCGTGCTGAAGCCGATATGAGAACTTCTGCAGAAGCCTGAGAACTGTGGCTTTCAGTAAATACAAATTGTAAGAAACACTTCTAGCAGTATGCGATGGACCTGCGGTAATCATGCTGTGCTTCTTACAATTCTAATATTTCTAAACTAAAAACGTGAGAAAGAAACTGTGATTACTCGGATTAATTCGACATGCCCAGTGATTTATACTAATAAACTCAAAATGGGGCGTTTGTGAATAGAAAATTAAAATCTGGAACACACATTTATTTACAATAGGGCTAAAATTAATCTATATGACCTAAATAGTAAAAAACTGTTGGCATAACATGATATGGGAAAAGTATTGACATATTTTGTATTTTTGAAAGAATCTTTCTGAAATAAAATAAAGTTTCATAAATGGTCTGTTTTTTAACGTAAATTCATTATGCAGAAACAAACACTATTTTGAATATCAACATTCTGATAAGAAAAATTCCGTTATAATCATCCCCTAATCTCTCTTTTTTTCACTTTTGTGCTCTAATTTTATGGCTTTTTGCATCACGCATGTAACTACGAATTGCTAATAAAGTTTCTCTGCTATGCCAGTCTTTCAAGAAAGGTTTACAGATTATTAGTGATGACTAAATGAATGATTCCACGAAGATACTGGCGAACATTTGATGATTTGGAAACGGATTTACTGATGAAATGAAGGTTATTTCTAATAGGAACTGTGATTAACAGAATAATATGGAGAAAGTGCGATGCCAAACTATCAGAAAATCTATTTAAACTCAAGAGGTTGAATTGATTCATGCATTCAAACTTCCTTTGGAGTGTTCATTGATTTACTAGCTATTGACACTAAGCGCTAATGATTGCGCTGTTGATTTCTGCTAGTGCCGTTCTGTGTATTCAACTGGGATGAGTTTTTGTTGGTTGATCTCTGTATTGACTGGGGGACTCATGGAATGAACCCTCACTTTCCGTTGTTCGGTGTTTTGGGCATGGAATAAAAGCTTTCGCACACCTACCGTACAATTTCTATAACAATATATAATAATATTATGCAATTTAATAAATAAACGTCTCTAATAGGGTGCTTATAATAGCTATGCTAAATGATGATAATAAATCAAGTGTAATATAGATTTTAAGTCTATGAAATTTCGAGTTAGAATCAGTTTTCAATTTGCCATTTTTTTTGTTTTTCATTCAGTATTCTTCATATAACTTTCATTCATTTTTTCTTTCTCATATACTAAGTATAGAGAAGGAATTATAATCGTCGAAAACTTCAAACTCTAGGTTTTGAAGATTCACCCAACTTCAGAACTCCTTAAGTTCAAAAAACTCATTTTTGTTAGTATATTGTCTGTTTGTGAACAGGACTTCTCAAAAACACTTTAAGCTTGATGAAATGAAATTTAATACATGGATTTAGCACAAAATTTGTAGAATTTATTAGATTTTAAGCAAAATCAATACAGAGTAAGTGTATACAAACAACTGTTCGAATACAAATGAATGCGAGAATTACGGAGTGTAAAGAATTATAAAAATAAAATTTGGTACACAGTTTAAGTACCTAAAATGTAGATTCATATCAAAGTTGGAAAATGAATCATAAAGAGAATGGCCATCTGTAGGTCTGTTCTTTTGCATGCGTGAAAAAAAAATGACACTCATAAAAAAATGGCCTTCGACCCTTGTGATAATAGTAGTAGTTCTATGTCAAATTTTGGTTTCAATTAGAAAAATTCATTTCCTATACAGATTTTATTGCCTGGTATTTATATACTAAAAGTATGCAAGTGATTAATTGCCCAAGAACCACACTCCAGACTCATGCCAAAGATTAATATTACGTAATTATTTTTCGCGAATGCCAAGAGTTAACGTAAAAACCCGGTTGTCTTTCTTTACTACTCTGAAAAGCATATAACTTTCTGTAAGACTCTGGAAATAAAAATCTGAGCATTCTTCACATTCATAGTCTTGCTGAAGGTCTATAATTTTATCAAGGAGAGATAACACTTTAAAGAACACGTGAGAAGGTTTTTGGATCACTTCTGTTGTTTTCAAACAAAATTAATCTCAATGGTTACGCTTTCTCTGCTTATAATAGAGGATTTTTCAAGCAATTGCCAGCATCAGCTTCATTTCGAGTTCTTTTATTTAAATTTCGAAGTTGTAGAAATAATGAAAAACATTGAAAAGCTAGATTTTTAAAATCCAGCTAATAAAAATGACTAAGAAAACCCCTAGCAATTTGAAACATTCTTTACAAAACATTCATACACTTTTGCTATTTTTTCTTTGGATTATTCACCAATTAACATTTTATTGGCTTTTATTTTTGCAACATTTGGAATCCAGAAAGTTTCTCAGGGATAAATAGGAAAATAGGAAATATTTATCTATACGCCACTGACGTGAAAAGAAATCAATAACTGCTTATTAAAATGAGCTAGCTACCCGCAACAATGGTTGGAGGCAAAGCAGCGCGTAATTTGTATCTGCCCGACTTCTCGCCCATTAACTACCACCTATCCGACAGCTCTACTAAGCTCCACGCCAGAACAGTTGTCACATTCGCCTTTCTGAGCGCATTCCGTCAGCGATACCAAATAATAAATGTTATGGGATTTTCATCTTCATAGTGAAAATGACCGGAAAGTGGAGGAAAAATCAATGAAGATATGACATGTTGAAACCAAATGCTATTCCCAGTTTCCGGTAATGACCTTCCCGAGAAAGGAAGAAAAATTGGAGTTATTTTGGGAAATATTTGCTAGTTTTCTTTTGGTTCGATTTCTTCTGCTGAAAATCTTTGAATGACTAATGGAATCGTTTTGATTATGACAATATTTTTCTTTTCTTTCGGGCGTCTGAATAAAAGTCAATCAGAAAGCAAAATTTAACTGACATGTTAACAACTTTGTCCAAATCAAATTTATGATTTGAGATATTTTTACAATCACAGGAAAAATGCTCTTTTGTCATTCATATTTCATAATCAGTTACTCTTTAATAACGTAATGACGTTTTGATAAAATTAAGGGACTAATATTTTTACTTCAGATAAGTAATATCTTAACACAATTAAAAAGAAATGATATCGTAACTAAAGAGAATGCAGCCCCTCAAAAAAGAACACTTTTTTACATACCCTGTAATAGGGGCATTATCTCCCCTATAGAATTGTGGACCTTTGCCAATTGCACCAATGTCCCATAAACTTCGATTTTTATTTTTAAATTACACCCATGAGAGGTGTGAGCTTCGAAGTATAACAAAGAAAACTAGTATTAGTATATAAATTGCATTTCATTGACGGAAATTAACTATGAAATATCAATCTTTGGCCTAAGATTCAAGCGTGACTTTAAGCCATTTTTATTCTTTTGACGATTAGGCGTTCTGCTTATACACAAATAAAAAAATGAATGTCTTTTGGTCGCATTTTTTCCAGTCGACTGAAACCAAAATTTGATTTAAAATTGCTATTGTAATTACAATATCACATATCAAATTTCTTTTATTTATATCATTTTTTTTTGAGTTAATGCTTTTCAGAAATGAGAAAGAATAGACTGACTCATGGTCAGTCTTTTTATAGACTTGCATATAAATGCGATACAAATCTACACTTCAGGTTTTAAATATGTGTACTGAATTTTGTCCTTATACCTGTCGCTGTTTTGTATTGTTAATGTCCATTTATATTTGGAAGATACATTTTATGTGAAAGAATTCTGTTCATACGTTGATAGAAACCCAACTGTTTGATGTAAAGTCCAAAATCCTGTTTTTGCGTTTCAGTTTTTAGAGAAAATAATTTTATGGGGGTCTGAAACGTTGAGATTCATCAAAATTTGTAGTACAAACATTTTGAAGATAGCGATACTTTTACATTGTGCAATTTTGTATATTATAAAGCAATAAGAAAGAATTGCAGCATTTTCTTGTAGAATATCTCTAAAAGAAGTAAGACTGTAATAATTCAGATTGTAAAATATCCTTAGATAAATTTATCATAATCATATTTGTTTATGACTAACTTTTGTGACTTCCTCATATCCTACATTACGTAGCTCGCTGATCAGCAGATTGAAACTGACGATTCGATAGGTAAACCTTTTCTAAATTTGTGGGAAGTATAAAAGCCATAAAATGTTTCAATGCTTAAATATTTGCAGTATTCTACTTCATCATTTCTGAATATAGATGTTATCTCTTAATCGCTTCTTAAAACATAAAAAATAGTAACTTAAATTTAGACATAATGTGATTTTAACAAATATCTCTTAGGTAAGATTATCTGAAACTCTCTGTACGAGACATCAAAAGCCCCATTCAATGAAGCTGAAAAGCTTGGGATAAGGACAAGAAAAGGAAATATTATGCTTTTACTGAATATTTCTCCCTTCTTTTGTATATTTTTTTAATTAATATTTTAAACTTGTTCCGTTTGTAAACCTTGTAACGTTTGTAAGTATAATCATGTTATAATAAACGGACAAGTTAATAAATCAAAAATCCTCCACACCAGAAATTATGTTTATAGACACTGTGTTCCTTTTCACAGAGGTATTAAAAGACACAAACAAAAAAATCTGACTATATTATGAGAGCTCCAAGTATTTGAAGTGGGGTTCCCGTGTCCTGTTGGTAGAAATTAAGCATCTACTTTTCAGTGTTAGACATTTCATCTGCCATTGTGTTCCAAATGATGGCAGATGGAATGATCATCCTGATAAGACGTGGAAGTTTCGAGAGTTGGGCGAATGGTTATGTGTATTTCTTGACATCTTAAAATAGCTCTTGTGCTGCTTGGAAACAAAAAGTGTAATATACCAAATGAAATTGGTTAGTTATATATCATACCTAAAAGCATTCTCTATCGTATCTTAGGCATTTCGATTAGTACATCCTATCAAAGTATAGGTATGTGTTTCTTCCATTTTTGCTACACACTTTTTTGTAAAAAAAATAGGTACATCGAAATTTTGTTTCCCAACATCAAAAAATAAAAATAAAAAACCTTAATGTTACTCGTGTGGGAAAATTTCACGCAGAGGAATTCGTAGTACCGAAGGAATAAGAAACTTAAAAAAAAACGTATTAAATTCGGAAACACTAGAGAAAATTTTTTGAGAAGTTTTTGGGAATACATTTTTCATTTCGATTTAAGATTTCATTTAAACTCGAAGATTTCGTACCGGAAAAAATTCTTTACACTAAGTAGCATAAACAATTTGAATATTTTTGCAACTGTTGGAATTTCATATAACTATATACTCTATATCCTAAACAAACAATTTAAAAGCATTGCCAAATTAGTGAAATTGAAAATAAGCTTAAGATTAGTTGTGAGGTTTCCTTAAGTAAATATTTAAATAAGTAGCAAAAATTCCAGATGCATATCAAAAAAAAAATCTTTGATACCAATAGTAGAGGGTTCTTTAGTGGTTAGATCTCAGAAGCATTGAAATCCAGTTCTGCGTTATATGAATATTTGCCTTTCAATATAATGTGTAAATATTTAAGGACTTTACGTCTTTAATGGACTCATAATTAGCACAAAGAAAAATTTTAAATGAGGTTCTAATAATTCTATTCAGTAAGTTTCAGTTTGTTTTAAATTACCGATTAAAGTTCTGAAATTACATTAATGAATCCGATCGTGGTTCTGATAATTAGAGGCAAACTCAGACAATACTGTTATGTATCAAAATTCCTAAATGAATTATTATCGAAGAGCATAAAAAACAACCCTATTTCACTACAAATTACTTTCGGCTCATTTTAATTTTAATTTGGCTTAATATAAGTTATGAAATTGCAAAACTAGTATTGTTAAAAAAATATAGCTCATTTAACGTTAAACTTAAAAATAGAAGGCAAATATAAAAGAAAACATTCTATAATATCGTTTAATCTGAAAAGCCAGCAATAGTAATTCTTGAGAACTTATTACAGTTTTATTGAACTTCAAAAACTTTCTAACCAGAAAGATGCAGCATTAATTTATATCACTGTTGTTTGTAACTACTTCTAGCTCACATCCAACATATCTCTGTTTTAATCCACTTGGGCTTCCAATTGCAAATCGTAATTAGCAGTTAAAATATTCCATACGCTAGTCTTTTAAGCCTGGGCCGTTTTTCATTGAGAATTTAACAACAAATTTAGCAAACTAAATTAAAATGGAGAGATACTAAAGCTTACGGAATATCATGAGACAGTAAAGAGCATGCGAATGAATTAAAATGGAAAGAACATAGTGCAGAATTCTTTAACGTAGAATTTTTTTTTCAGTAATAATTTATTCTGAATATACTAACAAGGATTTTATGAAAAGATGGAAATAAATTCGCTTTCGAACTGTACTGAACTTCACGGCCATTTAGGGATTTTTATGTACCTGCGACTAAAGATATTAAAGCATGTTTTTACGGGTACTGATTTCAGAATTTATAGCATGCACTTAGGAAAAATCGAAAGGGTTAAAACGAAATATTTCATCCATTTGCAAAAATAAAATCAAATTTAATGACTAATAATCTCATTAGCAATCATAAAAAATTTATATCTTACAAACCAGGTTTAAATTCATTTAAAGAAATTATTTGGTTTAAATGATGCTTTCTCGACTAAATGAAAAGGATAACAAGTCTCATTATTTTTGCCTAACTCCTGGGCATAAGATTTTATTTTGTTTAGTTAAAAAAGAGCCGCATGAAATATTTATTAACTTGAGCCGCTAAGATGTTTTCAAACTATTTTTAAAACCAGAGGTCGTTAAAGAAGTGTATTTATGTATTATTATATTGTTTGCCTTGTTGTATTGTTGCGTTTTAATTTAGATACCTATATAATTATATTAGGCAGAAATATAAAATAAAAAGACATATAAATGAATAAATATAAACAAAGACCAAATGAGTGCAAAACTCGACATTGCCTGAGAAATTGTTTAGGTATTCCAAAAAAGAGAAATTTTTTTCCCTACTTACGAATCAAGTAAATGATTTTTTAAGAAGAGTTTAAAAAGAAAGTGAACAATGAACAGAAATAATGATTTATAATAATTATAATTATGAAGGTTCTAAGTATTAACAAATGAAAGGAATTATCGGAATCTAGAATTAAAAAAAATGATATTTTGAAATATAAAAACCTGTATCTGCAGAAATGATTCAAATATCTCACCTGTCTTAAAATCCTTATTCGTTATTTTACTGCACTATGAATTTAAAAAGAATGATTCTATTTTGCAGTTACAAAAAATATTGCGAGTTTTACATTCCAGATATCATCTTCAAATATTTCAAATGCAATAAAAATAAACTCACCTCTTTTCCTGTTCAATCCTGTAAAGGAAGTTCTCATCCTTCCATCCCAAAATTGGAGCAAAGGAGACTAAGAATCCAACAGCCCATACCATAAAGATCATGAATCCAACTCTGTTGCTGCTTCTCTGTCTTACGTAATCCACGTTTGTTACAGCCCAGTATCTATCTAATGCTATAGCTAACAGATGAAGAATAGAAGCAGTGCAACAAAGGACGTCACCGGAGGTCCAAACTTCACATAATTCAGGACCTAATATCCACTCCTGGTTGACTTCATAAAGTGCGCCCATTGGCATAACTAAACATGCCACCATTAGGTCTGCGACTGCTAGAGACAATACCAAATAATTCCCTACTGTCTGAAGATTTCTTTCCAAGAAGATAGCAGCAATAACGAATACATTTCCTATAACCGTTGCCATTATAAGCAGACCCAATAAAGCAGAAAGCAGCACCGTTGTAATCATATTCAATTCGGGTGGCTGATACGATGTAGAATTGGTAAAAACTTTGCCTGTCGCATTATCCAATGGAAACGAAATATTTGTGAAATTATCATCCAACCAATACATTTCTGTGTAGTTGGTGTCGCTTCCGATGTTTAAAAACATCTCACGAGTATCCAAAGATCTATTAAGCGTTTCCATGTGATCATCATACGTATTTACAGTTGTTTCAGAGATATTTTGGAATTCAATAAATTCCGTAAAGTTTTCAGAAAAATTGCTTGTTATCCAAGTCTCCATTGTGTAGGTATGCCACAAAAGACAATAAATCTTTAGCAGCCAATCCAGTAAAATATCAGAAAGAGCTTAGAACTTCTTTAGAAAGCTTCGCTTTCTTTATGTCCTTCCGAGACCTAAGAAATTTATAGATAACAAAGAATGACGTGAATTCTTATTGCCTTGTTCCGCTTTTATTTTTAATCATACTTTGTCATAACGATAGCATGGCAGTTAAGCACAAGTTATGAGATAGATCTGCCACACAGCGTCTCTATGGCAATAGAAAGTTAATCATACTGGAATTGCCTGAATTGGGAGTATTAGAATTCCACACAATATGCGATTTATCGGCCTAAGAGCCACCCAAAAGCATTATAAAAGTAACAGATCTTCTGGAGTTTTGTTTTATTCTGAAGATAGGTATAAGGAAAAAAATTCTTTTGCTTTTGCCACAATGCGTTTTTGTTGTGAAGTACACTAGAAGTATATTTTGAGTTCTCTTTCAACAGAAATAATACTAGTAATATACTCCTTTCTTCAGTTTGAGGAGTTTTTTTTTCTTTCAGTCACGCTATAGCGCTGAATGAGAACTGTAACGTTCGTAACGATAATCTGTAAAAAGAATATTCTCATTTAGAAAAAATGATAAGT
Source organism: Argiope argentata (assembly GCA_026289955.1). NCBI lineage: Eukaryota > Metazoa > Arthropoda > Arachnida > Araneae > Araneidae > Argiope > Argiope argentata. Next base: position 3,283,378 of record JAOUZG010027617.1, read on the forward strand.
AGTAACACAATAAAGATGTTTTTCTTTAAAAATAATATTAAAAGCAATCTCAGAAATACTGAGTGTCAATATTAGAAGCTAACTTTAAATTAAGGAATTTAAACAACTCAGTTTCAGAAAAAATGCATAATACATCAGCAGCTACGCGATAAAATTTTATTATAATGAAATACTGTATCAAAAAAAGTTTTAGACAAAGTCTGATTTATGTATAATTTACCCTTAATTTATTTATTATGTCAAAACTCTATAAAATTACTAACGAAATTTGTTTGAAAGTGAGCTGAATAGTTGAAATTTGCCAACTGGGTAAATCTGTAACTTTTGTTTTTATTTAGTGTACTGCATGTAAGATATAAGCTGTTTAATATGGATTATAATATTGTCTTGGACTACAGACCTTTAAATAAATAAAATTTGAATCCGAGAAACTACAATAGAAGAAATGTACCGCTTAGTTTTTATTGGCTTTTATTTATAACTTTGTTATGTGTTACACTCCTCCGAGATTTATAAATGATTTAAGTTTAAGATTTTGTATAGCTGTGATTTTTGAATGTTTAATGGGTCAGAGAAATAAATATGCCACAAACATGGGGAAAACAGTTAAAGTATGAAAATTAATTTGTAAACTACCTTTACAAATCACAGAGAATTATAAAATGGTGAAAACACGTATAGTTAAAAATAGTTTTCACATACAAGGAATATTTAAAAGAAAAAAAAATGTTTATAGTGGAAAGGTTTCTAATTCAGAAGGACATTATCATACATCCATTTATTTCTCAATCGCAAAATTTGAAATTTTTTTTGAATATTGAAAAATGCCGAAGAAATATTCCTAAAGTTACTATTCAATATTTAAAATGTTGCAACATTATGAACATAACACGAAATATTTTGTGATACGTATATCATTGAATGGGAACCGATCCTCAAATATTTTAAACACGGTTTTGGCGAATCCTAAGGCGAATCCTTTTGAATTCAATCACCTTTATCTTTTCTTTACTTATAATAGAGCACGATGTCTGTGTGTGTGTGTGTGTGTGTGTGTGTGTGTGTTGGCGCTGTATAGGCCAGACCGTTCGACCTACAGCTACCAAATTTGGTATATGTGTACCTTGGGTGCCGGAAATATGCATCTCGGGGTTCTTTTTTTGAATTTTTAATTAAAATTTTAATTAATTAAAAAATAAGCTAGATTTTACCGTTTTTTCATTATAACTTCTGAAAATATTACAGCACAAAATTACAGTAATTACATATTACAGCACGTTAAAGCTAAAAAAATTAGCTTTTCAATGATACTAATGTTTTGACCTACGATTTAAAACTCTATTTTTTATGAATTTTTAAACATTTAATTTAATCGTTTTTTTTCAACAATTTATTTCGCAAAAAAAAAAAAAACAGCTTTTAATAAAATGTTGCCATCACATTTTCAAAAGTTCTGATTTAAAAAAAGTTAATTACTACCAAAAATAAAACAGAAAAATACAATTTTCATCACGTGATTATATGAAATGAAACAAATAGGAAATGTGATATTTTTTAAACAATAAATGGAAGAGAAAATTTTTCTTGATCGTTTGCCATATCAAAATTAACAATTTTATTAAAGAGTTAAAGTAAATAAAAATACAAAGTAAAAATATATTACAAAAGTACAACAGTTAAAACTAAAAAAGAATTGTTAGAAAAGCACCAAACGATAATCTTCTGAGAGCGAAATTAATTATTTAAAAGCAAGAAATCTTAAACGAACTTTGAAAATGACGTCATTTCAAAGAAACGACGAACAAAAAGAAATTGATAATCAGTAGTAGTAAAATATTTTTGAATTTTTTTTAACTTTTAAAACAATAAGACATGTTTTGAATTGTTACTTTTACTTATGTGAAGAAGATATTTTGTGCAAATCAAATAATTCGCCTTCGTGATTGTAATTTATCTCCGCATTTTAATGAATCATGCGAAATAAAAACGCATCTTCTTTCAACGAAATAACGTAATATTGAAGCAATACTGGTAAAAGTAGGTCAGCTATTTGAAAACGCATCTTCTTTCAAACAAGCATACGTAATAATTAACAATGCAAAATTTGTAAAAGCATATAAAACTATTTTTACCCGAATATTTCGGAGACATCAAAACTTTCTACCAAAACAATATCATGTTCTCTCACGAGAAAAAATAAATCAACTATCATTCCAAATTAAACATATAAAAATGTCATTTTCGACACGTGTCTGTATAAAATGAAACAAATATGAAACATGATATTTTTGGAAAATAAATGGATGGAAACGTTTTCTATGATATTTTACTATACATATATTACTAATCCAATTAACCAATTTTATTTAAGGCAAATATGGCTTAACATCTACTAGGCATCTCCTTTAATCGGAGCCCAACATCTAATTTCTTAATTTTTTAGGGAGAGACATAAATCTCTTAGCAATTGGTCCAAGTGAAATATATAATTATAAATTCAGGGAAAAATTGCTGATGAATTAAATTTTTACCTACATCATCTGCTCTGTGAATCATATTTAACAAAATATTCTTGAGACAATAAGTCCTTAAATAAAAAAGTTACATTCCAATCAACTAAATCAATCATCAAATTTGATTGATCTATGAAAATTTCAACATAACTATTCGATTAAACTGGCGATTTTAGATCACTTTATCAAGATATCAAAGAAGCCAATCAGGGTTAATCTAGAATAATGGTCTAGATTATGAAAATGATGATTGTTCTAAACTTGCAATATTCAGAACTGAATAAATCAGCCAGATTTGAAGAAGATAGAAATGCTTATTTATTTATTTAGAAGTTGAAATATTAAGAATATTTTACAAATATGAATCTATAAGACCAAAGGAATTTAAACCATAATTTTTTGAAATATATTTATAAACCTAAAAAAATATTATTGAGAGCATTTATATACATCTAAAAATAAAATTAAAAACTGAAGGTTTCAATTAACCTGTGAAATTTTTGTTGAATAATTCCTTGAGATCTTATAAATTATTAAAAAAATTTATATTCTTTCAATTTCTGTATTGAACATAAAATTTCAATGTCGGACTATTCTGCTTTCAGTAACTTAGTTTTATTTAAAGACATGCTTAGATTGAGTAAAGAGGTCTTTATATTAATTGAAGTTTCATCATTTTCAATTTAATTTAAAAGTGAATTTTACGTGCACTGATAGAAAATCAAAGAGAGATGCGGACTTCAAAGATAGGACTGTTTAAGGCCTACATAATAGTATAAGTTAATTATATGACTATCGAAATTTGAAGCGTAAAAATATTTTGCTGAAAAACTTATTATGAGACCAAGTTATATAAAAAAATTATTAAACCCTTTAGTCGGCATTAATATTGGTGAACCGACTGGTCGCCAAAGGCGGCTAGTAAGAAATAAAGCAAGAATTCAAATCCAAAAACAGAATTTTATTTGTTTCCTTCTCAAAACGTCATTTTTCAAAAAAAACACAAAATATACTGCACTTATATGTAGTAATTGGCTTTATTCTTAAAGCACAATAATTTATTTTGATGCAATTGTCCCGTTTTTACAGCATGCAGTAGTATTTGGGATGTGAATAGACTGTCTTTAAATAAGGCGAACTGATTTGATGGAATTTATTAAAATTTTCTTTATTTATTCATGATTTACTTTTTGCTTATAGAAATTGAATACAATAAAATTTATACAGAATGTATTTTTATGTTATTATCTTAAGCGCACTGAATTTAAATTTATCTTGATAAAAATAACTAAGATTTATCTGCTACCCTTTTCAAAATTAGTGTAAGTCTCATTGTCAAACTGGGGCCAGGATAGCGTGATGATAAAGTCTAAACTTTGGAGCTAGAGTTTTCCAAATTCAAAAACCCATTTTATTAATGAATAGTCATCGAGGTTAAATGTTCCCTCACTGGAATGGCGTAATTGCTTGGAGAGGGAATATCAATTTAAGAGATCCTTATCTAATAGTTACAAAAATTGCGACACCCTAGTGATGCTTCAAATGGAACGTAATAATAAATAAATTAAACTAAATATCAAATTAATGTCAGATTATATAAAATCCAAAAAAATTATTGGCGTTAGTAATTACAGACTACTAACAGTTTGACAGTTGACTTGTGAAATGAGCCATAAGCACATTCCGAAATACTTGCAGAAAAATTCGCATTCAAATTTTTGAGTAATGAATAAACTAATAAATGGAGGGACAAATGGACAAATAAATCAACTGAAATTCTTTAAAATGAAGATCATTACATTCCTATCCTTTTGAAATAAAATCACTAGAAAGTTTCTACTTAATTTAATATGAATGGCCTATTTTTTCATGAAAAGGGTGAATGAAAATCAAGATACTGAAATTTATTAACTTAAAGGACTCAAGTATAATTAATTGGATAAAATCCTGGTAGAGAGGTCTTACATTTCGTTAATTTCAATAAAAACTTCTTAATTTTGAGTTTTATCGTTAAAGCTTTCACATTTGAACCCTGAATTAAAATTTATATTTAGAGAAAATAATTTTCTTATTTATATCCTCCTAATGCATCAAATGTAGCCTTAATTTTATTAACAATTCATTTCTAATATTTTAAAAAATTGTGTGTCTACAATTAATTTTGTTTAAGTAGCCTAATAAAAAGACGATATTTTAGCTATCGTTCGAATGAAGTTTTATTCTAAGGAAAGATTATTTATATTATTTTCTTTTAATTTAACTCAAAAGAAATTTGTTTGTTTATTTTATTGTTTTCATCATTTATTTTTATGAATTTTATTCTTATATAGAAAGTATTGGGAATGGAATTAATAGTATTCATAATGTATGATGTGATTAATCTTAACGTCTAGACATTTTATATTAGTCTGGGCGTTCCTGACTTGAAGAAGTATCAGAAATCTTCGTGAATGTGAATAAAATGTCGTCGTATTTATTTGCAAGGAAATGTTTTATATTAAAAATTTAATAGAACAAGAAGATTGTGTTTAAAAATATTATATTCTGAATGAAACATCGTTTTTTACTCATTAAATATTTTTGCTTAAATATATTCAGTATAGGTGAATCGTTCTGAAGAGAAATTTATGAAAGTACTAGTAAAACATTGTACTGATGTTTTTTTTTAAATTCCCTATCCTTCCAATGTTTTAAAAGAAAATTCAAAACATTTAGCTACCCTGCTTAATGTAATAATATTTGTTTAATCGAGTTTAAATCGATTGTGTAAATTTAATTGGCAGTTCTTTTCAAAAATGACGTGTTCGTTCGAATCTGTCTAAAACTAAATTTTAAAAATGTAACTGTGACTGGAAACAGAAAAGGTAATGATTTGGTTGTAACACCATCAACATAATAATGATCGGTTTCTCAATGGCAAATATCAAATATAAGAGAAACGAATATTGATTGATCCTTTCACTAGTAAAGACAATAACAGGAAAAGTTTTGAAGACTGAACAGTGTAAATATTTCCGCTTATTTATATTTCAGGAAAACAATCCTTTTATTTATATATATTTTTATTCAAAATAATAAACAATAGTTATAAACAGAAATGTTTTACTAAAGAGTGGGATCAAATTTTATTCTTTAGAAGTCCATTGGATGAATGGCGCCAAGAAATGTCTGGAAAAAAGGGGAACCTGAGTGCTAATGATCTTTCTTGAGAAGGACAAAAAGTATACAAAAGCAGGCGAAAGCCTTGCATTTATTTAGCAGGTGGCTGGTATTTCCCACCGGCCCTACCCTCATTAAATCTGTAATGAGAATCATTATGAGTTGGTACCAACCAGACAAGAGGATCACAAGCTTCAAGCTGGTTATTTCGACGTAATATCTACTTAGTCACAATTAATGAAATCCGCTATTTCAGGAAGATTAATTTCTGTCAAATAAATAAATAGTGTTTCGCAAAAGGGAACATCCTTCCTTATTTTATTGTTAACAGATTAAAGCGAGACCAGAGATTTTTTTAATACTTTCGTTGAAAATGTTCTTTTCTGCCCTTTTTTCCCTTTTGAATTTGTTGCATGTACAAAGTTTTTTTTATGAAGTGGCTGTCAAGAGAATTCTGTTTAATTCCGAAATTTAAAAGAATCAGGTTTTTCCCCTTTTGAAAGTGTTTTAAACAAGCTTAATAAAGATGTGTTTTTCTTCACTGTACTTATTCGTCAGTGAAGATTCAGGGTAAAAAATGTCTTTCGACTTCTTAAAAGAACCTCAACATGCTAGAAATATGATTTTGTTTTTTTTATAATGGACTTAGTTTAGATTAAATAAAGCCTATTGTTGTTGTTTTTTTTTCGTAAAATGTTCTTTTAGTTGAGATATGGAATCACCACGGAAATAGCTCGATTAATGACTAAATTTATAAAAAAAAACAATTAATAAAATTCAACTTCCTTAACACAAACAATTGGAATCATAACATGACATCCTAATAAATTTGTTATCCGCTAAATTAAATTTTCTGCCTTTTATTGGAGAAAACCTCTATTACACTTTGAAATAAAGAAGCGAATTATCATACATTGCTCTTAACATAACAAATTTTAGGTAGTTTATCACATATTTTAAAAAACTGTCAATTTATTTCGGTTTTGAATAAATTGTCCTGCCTAATTTAACCTTTTGCCTAAATTATTTAGAGCAAAATTAAAAAAATCTTTGATGATTTTGAAAATTGGCTTCTGAATTTTTTTCTTATTTTAACCATTTGCACTCTGAAAAGTAATTCGATGCATAATTATTGAATATTCAAGGTGTTTTTTTTATTGCTCCAAATGTGTGTGTATGTGTGTTTAAAATTGAATTTCTCCGTATTTTTACCAACCTGCAGGAATTTTCAATAATCAAAATTGAAAAATATATAAATAAAACGTCAAAATGATGCACCGTCTTGAATGCTGCCTAAGAGGCACTATTGAGTGCAAAGGGTTAATTATGCGGGAGAAACAGTCACCTTAGTATCTAATCCCATCTTCTTAACACCAAAAGAGATGTTTCCAATCGCAAGAAGTTAGCGACCATCAATGTGTTGTAACACATAGTCTAAATTTCAGAAAATCTAATCTCGTTTCTGAGATGTTTGTTTAATTAGTTGTGATGGCAATAGTTTAATATACTACTCATTTTTAATGATATATTTTGTGTGCTCCTTTCATAATACGATTACAGAAAAAATTAATCTCTTATTTTGCTGTTAAATTTCTCCATATTTTTTCAGAAATGTCGTTTATTCTTTTTTTTGTGTGAGTATTTGTATCCATATGACGTTATTCTTTCATACACTTCTCAGTTACACAAGATTGGAGGTTTCTTTTTCTTATGATAAAGCTAAAATTTAGATAAAAATCTGAATTGGACCAAGAAAGCATTTTGTCCCACACATATTTTCGTATTTCTTGCTGTACTAGTGCATCAGCACGATTAAAGGGAACTACATTCCGTATGATTCATTAGCTCGGTCCTCACCATGGGAATAGTGAAAGTAAAGGATCTCGTCTCCTGGATCATTTCCGTCGATCCTTAACTGATACAGAAGCATTTAATGCCCTAATTCCCCAATGATAGACTAAAATAGATTATGATTTAATGACAAAATATTTTGTATTCTTTCAATTGTTTTGAAAACTTAAAATAAATAAATTTTACAAAAGGAATCATGACAAATAGGGCAGCTAATTTATGGTGAAATCAAAACTGTAAAGAAATGTTGAAGTCTGGTACATTAAGAATTAAGAGAAAAATCGATTACAAAATCTCATCTTTACAAACACGAAAGAAACCAAGTTCAATAAAAGAGGGTAATAAATTCAAACTATGAATTGAATGTTTCTTATTTCAATAATATTCTTTAAATCTCTCTAATACAGTGCATTTGGATAAAATTAAACCTTAGATGGTGCACAAAGAAACATGTATTTTTATGGTAAACATATAAAAAATTACATAATTATGTAATAAATTATTTAATTATATCAACAGACTTTGTTTGTTATTGCAATCATCATATATAGTTGTTATCATAGTTTGTAACATATTATGCTTTGCAAATTTATAACAACATATTTTTTTATTTCATTAATGTACTGTTTTAAAGCAAAACTTGGGCTCGTATTTCATTATTTTGAAACGAGGTCTGATAATAAGGACATCATCTGAGATGACATCCCAATCAAAATTCTTAAATGTCCTTGAAATAAATTAACTTATTTCATGAAATAATTGATTTATACGCTTCTTTCTCTCTCTCTCTCTAAACTATTATTTCAAAGAATAATCTTATTCTTTGAAACCATAATTTAGAGAGAGAGAAAGAAGCGTATAAATCAGGAAAGAAGAATATAATATTAGATTGCATAAACTTTCTACCCTTAAATGAGGCAACTATATTCGATTTTAGATGATTTCACCGACTATATTAAACTTGTTAGTCTAATTTTTGTGAATTTTGAAACTAAAGACCCAGGAGATAGTAATAATAATTGAACTATAAATTCGTTGACAGATGTGAACTTCCGCATCAGGGTGAAAGAGTACTTTAATTTTATTTCATAAACAGTGCTTTATGCACTTTAACTGTCACTTCAATTCTATACATTGTAGGCCAATACACTTTTAGTGTCGGAAATGCGCTATTACACTGATTCAATTGAGAATCCAAAGAAGACTTCAGATGTTTGTAGATAATATATAATTTTTGTATCGAGGTAATGTGTTTTTTAAACTGAAATTGAGTCATTCTATGATAGAGAAGCGGTTATAGGATGTCTTTACGGCTCACAGACACGGGGATTAAAAGGTTAAATAATAGCACAGCGACCGTTGCAACATAACTCAGGGCCATTGTGGCCTGCTGATAATGGATCGGCTTCGGAACCGCAGGGTTTCAGGTTCGAGTTCTAATTCCACCGAAGAACCGACCTGTAAACGGATCTGGTGCACGTTAAATCCGTCGGGACCAAATGACATCTCGCTGGTGTGGTGTAGAAGTTTGGAGAATGGTTTTTCAGGTCAGGTGTCGCTCTCATCATCCAATCACTATTCAAGATCCGTCAGAAAATATAGACCTTTAACGTATGTGAAAGAAAAATAATTTTAAACGACACATTGATTACATTGCAATAAATTAAATGAATCTTTAACTTGTGTCGAAATACTAATGAATAATTCCAATTAAATCTATACATTTCGGACTAAAAGAAACATTTAGAATAAAATTAATGTCTTTAACGAGCAATTTTAAATTACGGAAAAAGTATGTTCGAAACAATTCATATTAAACAGATAATCAGACTCATTAAGCAAATACAATCAATCAATTTAACAGCATAGAAAAGAAAACGCCGTCAAACTGCGTTGTTAAAAAAGAATCTGGGGAATTAAATATTTGTAATTGTTGATTATATTATATTATACTAGACTAGATTATTTAGAAAAGTTAAATTGTGAAAGAACCCAGGTAACTATTCTTAATGTTAAAAATATTTACTGGTACTTGTTGAGGGCTATTTTGTTGCTTTTGTATTTTGTTGAATAATGATATAAGAGAAGAAACACTAATTACTAAAGAGAAAAAATATTAGGTGTTCAAAATTTTCGGAAAGAAAGTTATTTAAAGTGTTAGAGAGTTTCAGAAAGAGAATAAAAGAACATCAGAGTAATTGTCTATATTGTTTTCTTCCAAAATAGTACGGACTTATGAAGTTACAAGAGAGATGTAGTGTGAAGCAATTAGTAAAATGAATAATTGTTCTCGATACATGTAAATGTAATATAATGAAAGCTCTTTAATAGAACAATAAGTGTGTTTTAAAAACAAAAAATATTTTTATTGAAATTATTTTTAAATTTTTAGTCTTTATTTCATTATTATATTTAATATAAATTATCTTGAGCAATTTTCAAATTCATTACAAGGTGACATCATATCAATACACAATATTTTGTTAAATGATTAGATTAAATGACTATTAGATTCTGGAAATATTAATATAGTGTATTTTTATAGGGCACGAATACTTATTCAAAATTTGAAAATGCTGGTCCATTAGGAAGTGAAATACAAAATTCTATTATTACAAACATGGAGCAACTCATGTTAAATAAAAATGTATAAAAAATGAAATCGCTGCTCTTTTAAGATACCTAAAATAATTTTAAAATGGAGGATGGTTTCCTACACATATAAAAAAGTCACTTTATGAGAAGCATTATAAAATTAAATTTTAAAGGCACAAACAATTAAAAATAATAAATAAATCTCTTAAAAATTTGTGAATAAATATTTCTGAATAATATCATAAAATGCTATCAAAAATATTAATAAAAATCTTGAGCTATTAAAACCCAATTTCAAATATTTCAATTCAAACGGGGAGTAAACCATATAATTCGGAAAATTAATCGTAACTTTGTGTAATGAATTAGGCTTTGATATGGGAGGAGATAAATTCACCGGAAACGTAAGTCAAAAAGAGAAGAGCAATATTTAAACAATATGCATATTAACTGTTACGAAAAAATTAAAAAAACAAATAACTATCTAAATATTACAATATAATGTAAAGAATTACCAAACTATCATTGCAAAAATAAGGGGAATTTAAAAGCTAATAGTCGGTCGCGGTTATTTTGATTAGGAGAAAAAATTTGAAGTCTTTAAATTTTTAATAATCATTCCTTGGGAGTCAATGAAGGAGAGAAAAAAAATGATGAAAATTCTATTCTTTGAGAAACCTCCATCGAAATTTTAAGAAAGATCCAAATGTTTTTGGATGGCTTCAATGCAATTCTTTGCTCATATATTTCCAAGAAAGTCCATGGAAACCATTTAACATACTGATTAAATGAGTGAACACAGAAATCTTCAGCTGCAAAATCTTCATCATTGGTATTACATATTTCATTATCGTAATCATGTAGGCAAAGAAAGGAAAGTGCAACAAAAGCCGATGCAAATATTTCAGCTGAACGTAGCTGTGGAAAAATAACTGATGGTAGATTAGGATACTCTATGTTGTTATTTTTGTCATAAATTGATGATAGAAAAGTAAGAATTTTTTGAATGATCTTTTGAATCTTCCGAAGCCATAGATTTTCTACATCTTTTCACACAGAGAGATGATTCGTTTGCCACCAGTATTTACATTTCAATTACAGTAAATACCTGATAGGAGAGTTTTAAACTACAATTACAAAATAAATTTGGTTATTTTAATAAAAATCAATCAAAAAATCAGTCAAATAAAAATATTTTCGGGATTGTTTTCTTGTGTTATAATCAAAAGCTTATTCCCTTCAATGATTTTCAAAAATCCTTTTTAAAATTTGCTATTTTATAGGTGCAAACATTTTATGCGGTGGGAACTGTTTTATGGCATTTTCATCGCTTTCATTAATATAGTCTTAAGCTATAGTATTTTGGAAATGTTTAGTTCTGTGGTTTTATTTACACTCGGATGACCCGCAGTTCTTCAAGAAATTAAAACGACCTAGCGGTCTTACCATAAGGAGGATAGTGCACTAAGGCACAATTGAACTAAATCCCCACCGTGTATATGAGTCTCGTACAAGTTAGATTATCTTGAATGCCCTTACACTTGTAGGATGGGAAAATTTATAGAGGGTTTCACTAAAACAATTTGAATGAATGATCTTGAATTTTTTAAAACCCCTTTAATTGTGAGGCTGCGCCCTTGACGCTTTGTTGTTGAGCTTTAACAATTTGAGGCCAGTACCAAATTAGTTAGCTTTTATTTTCATTTTCATATTTAGTTTTGTACTATCGTTTATTTTATTTCAAATCGGGATGTTAATTCAATAAATCAAATCTCAAGAATTCAGTTTATATATGTGAAAATCCAGCTACACAAATTCATTCATTATTGAGGGAAAAGTTATTCCATATGCTTCAAAATAATAAAATACCATTCTTGTCTTATTGAGGGAAAGGGTGCTAACATTATTTTTAAGTCGTTGAAATTTATAAAAATAACTAAATTAGCAGTATCTAGACAAAGTGCCCTTTTCTGTTGATATGGATGTAGTAATAGGATAAACATAAAATTTTACATACGTAAAACAAACAAACTATTTTTAAACTACTTTATTTTTTAAATTATTCAATGACATATGAAAACAATAGAAAGTATAAATAATATTCATTTAATAGTTTCAAGTATTAGTAATAGCAATCACTTATTGACTATTTTCGGATTTCTTTTGAAATGCTATAAATCATTATGAATCAAAACCATGACGAGAAGTGTATAAGAAATTTTATTTGAACCATTTAAATAAACTATAAAAAGAGAGATTTTAAAAAAGTGTCCTAACCTATTTGTATAAATTCATCCGACGCAGGTTATAGGTAACAACCAAACACGCAGTATGCATGCCGAAGGATTAGGCAAATACATCTCAAATAGATGTATTTGTTCCTGTTTGATAATTTGTATTTACAATATTATAACCTGTTATTTTAGGAATTCATATAGATTTTTTACATAGCTTAATATTCTTAAAAGAATTTTTATTTTAAGAATTACATTTTTAGATAAAAATTTAATTGCTAAAATGCTAAGCCAAATTTGTCATACGAAAAAATAAGTTAAGCTTTCTAAAATTTGGTAAGAAAGGAAAGAATATACATATTAAGTAAAAGAAATAAGATGTTGAATATTTTTCAGTACAATAAACTAAAGAAATTATAATTTTAAGGGTAAAAAAGTAACTTAAAATTTACTGTGAAGACATTTAAAGAACATTTGGCTTCTTTTGTCAGCGAAAATAAAATCAGCGAAGAAATTTCAGGTATGAAGAATAAAGAGAGACATCGAAAACTTTCCCCGACAAAGAGAAATATTCTGAAATGCACGAGACGCGTAAGGAAAAAAGCAATTTAAAAAGAGTTGGCCACTTTCTTTGCTGGCTTTTAATGTCCCTTTCCATTCAGGCAGAGAATGTGGCACTTCACGTTTGCCGAAAAAAAAAAAAGCTTCAACTCCAGCGAAAAATAATTGGAGTAATGGTGCTGGAAATCAGTTTCTAGAAGACAGATTTTGGAAGTTCAGACGATTAGTTTGGGAAGCAAACGATTATTTTTTGCTTTTTCTCCTCAAGTGACGAGGTTAAGACAAGGCTTAAAGACACCGCAAATTGTTCTCACAAGAAAAGAATATCCCAGAAGAAAATATTGCTTCACACAATTATAGAGTTTTTGGCACTGAAAAAAAAAAATTAAAATCAGAACTTCAAAGAAACTTTCCGATGCTACCATGCCAATAAAATACAATAGTGGGAAAAGAAATTGTAAATATAAAGATAATATGGAATTGATGTAGGAGTGTTTCAAAAGAGGACTGAAAAAAAGGACCAGAGTAGATCTTCTTAGATGAAAATGTTAATATATTTGTTAATAGTTCCAGTTATAATCGATATATATTCATTAATTTTCCGAAGTCAGGGGATTATTTGTTTTCATAAACTACAAACTTTGAGTTTATTTATAGCAAATTCCTATTTTGATGTAGCACCAGGGCTATTTTGAAACAGACCTCGTAGGTATGAATAGCTATCAAAGGCTATGTCAACACAAGAATTAGTGTGTCTTCCTTCCTAATCTTTTGAATAATATCTGATCCCCCCAACATTAGATTTATTAAGTAAAAGGTTCACACAAAAGAAGTATCATTAGAGGAATCAGGTTGCGTGCCTGGAGCTCTTTGGCTCCGATAAAGAAACATCATCAAAAGAACACCACTATAAATTTTAAAAATAATCTATTTATTCTTTAATAAAAGAGTGACATTAATCACAAAAGTATTTACCAAATTTCATGATTTTTTTAAATAGTTACAAACAGTCATGAGAAATGAAAAATCATTCCGAATGAAATATGCGAATTCTACAACTGATAGTTATTCCCGCGTTTTCAGTTGGAGGAATATGTAGATTTCGTCTTATTATAATTTGAATTGCTCATATACTTCAGAAATATTAAGTAGGGTTACAACTTCTCTAAATTTAATATGCCCACAATCGTCTTTTCCAAATTACACTATAAAATTTTCTTTTAATTCTTGTATTCGATATACTTTCTGATTCTGAATAAAATTTAAAATATATGAGGTTCTATGTTATTTCATATTATTTTCTCTCTAGTTAGCATAAACGAATTTGGGTGAAATAAGAATTCTTTTGCGCGTACAAATTCACTCATTTGATTGGTGAAAGAATTATGAATTTACCTTTTCATAAAAAAGAAAAAAATGTTCAAGAGACAATTACTTTAATATCTTTGGCAATTTAAAAATGGAATTATAAGAAATGAACTACATTAAGGACTTTTGGATTTTATTAGAGTCATAACTTTTGAAACTTGTAAATATTTATTAACAAGAAATATTGTTAAAAATTTAATTAATTAACAATGGACATTATTTATTAAAACAATTTAAATTACACATTTTCTAATAATGTGAAGGAATCCAATGATTGCAATATAAAGAGAAATGAATATTTAAAAGATTGAAAAAAAATGAGTAATAATAAATGACCTCACCAGTTAAATAAAATTTTTCTATGTCAATAGAATTAAATTATAGAAGGGAATATAAAGCAAAAATTTGGTAATAATTTTATTTAGCGAATTATTTTATTCCCGTTCCAAGAGAAATCTTGTTTAATGAGCAGTATTCGATATTTGAGTTGTCAACGTTCATTTTAAGTTTAAAATGTGGGCATTAATTGACCCCATTACACTCAAAATAAAAAAAGAAGAGATTTTATCCTTTGGGAATTCAACAGAGCAAATTTGTGATGATTTTCAGGCAAAATGGAACTTGCATTTTCCCATTAAAAACACTCTACCTGAAGATGAAAGCACATGAAATTCGCAAATGCATTATGAGACCAGACAGTCTTGCTTTTTAAACCTTTGTTTCCAGTTTTTGATATGCTTTGTTTTTAATTAAATATATTAGCCCAGTAATTTTCAGTTAAACATAATTCTATTAATTATAAATATGTGTGAAGGTTTTTTTTATAGTAATGCATTTTCAAAAAAAAAAAAAAAAGGAATATTCTAATCAACGAATCCAGTTGATAATACATTAAATAAGTGCCAAATTTTGAAAACTAATAAGATAATTTCGTTAAAATAAATTAATTTCCTTACTTATTTTGAACGTCTTTGAATTTCAAAAAAGATAAAATACGTTTAAACTCTTTTTGCATTATCCCATATATTTCTTCAAGTTACGTGCGTTTGATGAGTTCAATATACCACAATTCAGGTTAAATAAACTACATCCAATTTCCCTATTTTAATACAAAATGATAAATGAATTCAGAGAGGTGGGAAAAGAAGTACCATTTTTGCAATATAACAAATCTATTCTTAAATTAAATTTTTCAACGAGCTATAAATTTACTTTTATCATTTATTGTAATATATGAAAATATTCATTTAATATATCAAAATATTCATTTGATTTTAAATTTTAACTAGTGTATGAAATCCTTTGAAACTAATAAGTTATTTGTTATAATATTAATTAATCACATAATTTGTATATAAAATTAATAAATATGTTATTACTAGTATCAAGTCACTGGATTAAGTGGATAACTCCTCTAAAATTTTGAAAAAGTAGGGTAATGATAATTTCTTTATTAACAGGAGTTTCCTTTTCTTAATTATATTTAGAAGCTAAATTTATAATGACATTTTAATATTTTTATTGCTGATGCTAAACTGATGCTGATTAGTCTCTGCAATAGACTTACACTGTGCCGGATACTTTCAATTAATTTTTAATCAGATATTTTTTGATATAATCGTCTTTTAATTATTCTTTGAGCATGCATGCAAGTATACTGACAATATTTATGTTTGTGTTTGAAAAAAGAAAAACATAAAAAGATCACTTTTATTCAATATTTAGGCAAATAATGAATGCATTTAGATCAAGATGCCACGACATAGTTAAACAGGGTGAATTTAAAGAGTCCATATTATTACTATTATATGTTTTCATCAGGGAAATTTTATGTCTAATGTTTCGTGACATTATGAAAAAAATCCTAATGAAATATCACATAAGGATAAATTAAATTATTATTAAGTATTCGTTCACTAATATTCTTTTAGGGAACTTAAGTTTTTCAAGCTTTATATTTTAATGAAATTATTAGGCATTAACAAAACATAAGTATCATAGTTTGCTGAGTCATTTTCTATTAGGCGCCTGGAAAAATTAATTTATCTGACTTATAACAAAAAAGAGGAGTATTACTCTTTGATTTTCTAAATTAGCAGTTAATTACAAAATTAATTGCTTTTAGAGGAATTCTTTGAAGACTTGAGGTCCATAAGATTTGTTTTAAGTTTTACCCAGCGCTTATATGAGAGAACACGGATGCTTTAATGGTATTATCGATATCGGTTAGCTAGCTTTCAAAAGTTCATTTTGAAAAGAACGAGAAATATTTCCAACAAAAGACTCCTTTCCTACTCCCATAACGAAGGAAGGAAAACATGAAGCCGTATGTGTATGGATATGTGCGATAAAAAGGAAGTATTAAATCCTCCACCTCCGAGGTTTATATTGTTTCCTCCCCCAGCTCCCTATCTCAGTTTATAGGGGCCGCAAAACATTCAAAGGGTCTTAATGCGCATTTACTTTTATAGCGTTTAAGGCTTAGCAAAGACGTGATTTTCCTGTTTTAATTATAACGTCGCAACATTTAGAGACTAAATGAGATTCGGGGAGCACTTTACTAAATTCTAATCCTTGAATGGGGTTTTTAATCCTAAGGAATTTCTCTCTCGAAAGTTAATGTGCTTTTTTTATAGAGTTTTTTTACTTCACTCGAAGAAAGATATAAAATGATAAAAGGATAATGAGTGTTCCACTTGTTCTGTTCAGTTAGAATTTTTCCCCCCGAAAACCATGTTGTAATGATTTTATTGATAAGCCATTCATTACCGTCATTTAATGTTTTCTGCCCTTTGTAAAATAATGCCATGGATTTACACTTAAAAAAATTCTTATAGTAGCTTTTCTTTAAGATTTTTTGCCCTTTTTCTTATGAAATGTTAGCGTCATGTCCCGAAAGTTTAGTTTGGGTATTTTTTTTTAATGAGATAAAAAATTGCAGTATTTTGATTGTTTCTAATAATTTTTTTGTGTGTGCCTTTATTTTATAAGTTACGTTTTTATAGGAAATCCGAATTGAAAGAAGAAGAAAAAAACTAATATCTTGTTCAATCTAATTAAAAGCTTTAAATATTTTTTAATCAGAAATTATAATTGGGACATATTTACACATGATTTTTTGAACTATTAGCGTCAGTTTTTAAGTTCTAAAATTTGTTTGATCTTAATTTTAATTGTAATATAATTTATTTGCAGAAATTATGCATCCGTACAGAAAAATTATGCATGAATTAATGATAATGGAAATAAAACCATAGTTAATTGATGAATGTCTAATTTTAATCTTTTCTTTAATCGAAATCCTCATTATTATTTATCATTGTTTAAGAAGAATGCAAAAGTTTTTATTTTTAATATATTCCTGTATGCGGAATTATTCATATATCAATGAATAAATGAAATTTCTCTAATAAAAAATGGCAACTTACATGAAATGATTCAATTTGGACCTGGAAGTTATTGGTTAAGAAGCTTATTTTATATCTTTAATTACTTACAGCATCTTTTATTTAATAATTAATTTTGTTGATTTATTAGATTAAATTTTGATATATGAGTTCGCTTTCAAGTCTTTTTCCTTTATTTCGTTATGTGTCCAATTTACTGCCTTCACACGAATAGACAGACCTACGGATAGTCAGTATGCTTTATCATTGATTATTAATAAAATTTGATAAATATTACAATTTTGATGGTGAAATACAGAGTTTATTTTTCCCGTCTGTTATAATTTCGAATTTTTGTGTTAATATGAAACTAGATATACAGACAAGAAAACAAACGATTTACTGAGTTTTGAAAAATATTACTGAAATCTATGATTTTTTTAAGGTATGGTAAGCCAAAATTTTAGCCCTCTTACTTAATGGATTTTTTACTTATCTCTATCTATTCAAGATACTGTAATTTGAAATATGCCCTCTTTGTAATCTCACGAAAATCTAAAATGAGGAGATTTTTGACAAATACAGTCTTTTTAAATGTCAGTGAAAAGCACTGTTAAAAAGAGAAAAAATTAAAATTTGAAAACATTATTAAAATTAAATAAATAGCGTGAAAATGAAAAGTGACTCGTTAAAAAAAACTGATGCTCTTAATTTTAAGATTCTACAAAAATATTTCTTATGCTGTAACATACTCTAAAGTTTTAACTTAAAATCTTTATTAATAAAAATAAAATTAAAATTATCAAAAATACTTTCTTAGTGAAAATATTATTGCCCAAGGTGTAATTTATGTTGTTTATCTAATTTCAAATACCTGGACAGCTAATTTTGAGGGATTTTGTGAACATTCAGACAGACAGACAATATGTCATTCAATAGTAATTGCTTTTACTTTAATAGGTGCCTCTGGCAATTCGTAGAAATCGAGGGCGGGGGAGGAATTACTGGTAAATGTCTATGTGCTACGTGTTTTTATGAATCTCTGATATAGCCTCTCTTGAAATGAGGCATCGTTAATTGTGTTTTATTTAAACAAATAAATTATTATTAAATACTATTTATTTTGGCTTATAATACTTATATGCATAATATGATTGCATTAATTTTTAATTTATCAAACTTTTTGTGAAACATAGTAGTTTTCTATTTTATTTTATATTCCAGTTGATTTCTCTAAAAATATATTATTAATCTAAGCGTAACCATCAGTATTTATCTACGTGTCATCAAATAGGTTACAAGATTTAACTGGCACAAAAATGTATTATGAATCGTTTTTCAATTTCTGAATATTTTTGTAATTAAGGAAAGAAAATGGGACCGTTTGCGGTTATTGTGGTATGTGTGCATAAACAAACGCGATGTTATTCACAATATTAATGAAACGTCTATAAAAATGTTTTTAGCCTTTTTTCAAACTTTCAAATGCTTTTATATTAGTAGCATAACTAGAATGTGTAAAACGGTGGTATTATCTTGAAATGATAATGCTTTAATAACAAATCATTGCTGTAAAAAAGAATGAAATGAAGCCCTTTTTAACATACCTTAATGCATATTGAGTGGTTTCTGGCTTGTCTGGGGATTAATTAAAAATTCTTGTATGATTTAAAGTATACTTTAATTAATAATTTTAACAATTAGAATTTATTTCTATTATTTAAGGAGTTCTATAAAACATCTTAGTTATCCATACATTTAAAAGAAAACGATATCGTTCCATTTCATAAAGCATTATTTCATAGAGCTAATAGTCTAAGATTTCTATTAATATGCATGCCAGCGAAAAACAATAAACTTGACATAGTTCACATAAATAAGATTAGTTTGTATATTATAGTAATAATTTTACAGCACATATAATTCACTTCTTTAGTCATCGTTGTGCATAAAATGTCCAAAGCATTAAGGCAAATCTCACCGCGGATTTCCAAAAATGAATCAAAAGGTTTTTAATTTGTAAGATATTAGACCTATGGAATTTTTAATCTTTACTGATATCCCGGATATAAGCAGTCACCAAATTGTTCTTTATAGGATTCCTTTAAATCTCGTCACTTTTTGAAACTGCATTGCTGTTGCAATAAGCATTTACTCGAATATCTCTTTCAATGATTTTTAAGTTTAAAGCGAATCCTTTTTCACCTTGCTTCAATATTGAAAAATATTATTCAAGAATTTAAAAATAGTAATCTAATTATAGCTGTTGAGGGATGAATAAAATTGATGTAATTAATTATTAAGAACAGGATCAGATCGATAATTTTGTAATCTTATCAGAATATGGAAGACATTTGATAACATTTCTACTTTAACTAACTTAAAACTATATTTCATATAATAGAGTAGGTAATACTCATATTGATTTAATTTATATAAGGGTATAGTTTCAAACTGAAATATTAACTAAAATATAATACCAGATTCGTATAAACCAGTTTCAAACGTATGATTGGATCTTGTTAAACGATTATTAGATCCATTAGTAGCTACTTGGATTGTAATTGTTTCAAAACTTTATCATTACTCACAAATAAACTCTTAAAGAAAAAAAGATCTATACAGAAGTATTCACTTTTTCTTTCTCCTTTTATACTTTTGGTTTTAGCCATTTTCTAGAATATTATCAAACTTTCAGTTTTATAACAATTATTTGTTTATTGCTGAAACATTTTAGCAGAATTTTCTAATTGGAATATAAACATACTGAATTAATTTTCGGATTTCTTGAGTTTTTTAATTTTAATTTTTAAGTATCTCTCTAGTTCTTTAAATTAATATGTCAGTTTACATGAATTGATATAGTGAAATATGTTAAATTGTATTTTTTTAAAAAGTTGTTAAAGCTGTTTTATTTAACTTTTATTTTATATCTTTCTATATTAGCAGTTACTTTTTGATAGTGTATGTTTTTGATTTTTTAACTACGTATTTAAAATTTTCATTTTTATATTTTGAAATTTAGTTACTTGCTAATTTGTTTATAATTATATGCCAACTAAAACTTTTTATTAATCCTTTTCGATCCTTGATTGATGCAGTATGCTTAAAGTAAGACCCGACTGAAATGTTATCGCATGAATCACTATTTCTTATACATTTTTCAGTATTTAGTTTTACAAATTGTTCACAAATTTTCACAGGCCATTTACTACTCAGAGTTATTTTAAGTAATTAATCGTTTAACAACTTTCCCATTTCCATCCCTCTGACAGTGATTAAGAGCAATTTATGCTCTCGGAAACGAGATATGGCGAGCGTAGAAATAGAAGCCCCATAGAAGCAGGGAAAATAACTAATGTACAATTTACACACAGGAAAAAAGAATTCTGAAATAGAAATAGAGACAAAAATCACTTTCGAACAATAGATTCGAAATTTTGCAATCAACTGTAAGTAGTTTCATGCTGTGTATACTCAATTCTTTTTTCAATTACATACTCATAAAATCTTATTTTAGGATTCATACAAAATCAATAAAAACTATAAAGTCTATTGTACATGATTGATATTCTAGTTTCAAAAAACTAATAATATTTTTAAACCCTTCATTCTTTGAAGTGATATTTTATAGCTGATTGCATTCCTTTTTCAAAATCAATTTATTCAACATTTTGAAATTTCAATAACGGAACTAAATAAAAATAATTTTTTATTTAGAAGTACGTTATTTCTTAATTTCACAGAATTTTTTACAAATTAATGCTGAATGTGGAGTGTCATTTGCATTATAGACAACTCTACGAATTACACTAAGGATTACTCCTTTATTCTTTAATGCAAACTACTATACAGCTTAAATGCTATCTACAATTAATATTCGTAAACACAAACGAACTCGAAGTATTTTAATTTAAAATCTAAGTATGGTAATTATCCATAAAATCATAATAACGTTAAGAAAAAGTTATAATAATACAATTATTGCTATGTATTACTTTATCGAGAGACTTTTATTCAGGCTTTTTGCACAACTAAAAGGCATTTTGATTAACATCTTTTTTGGTTTATGCTTTTGTAACTTAATGGATTGGACGAGAATGCTTCATTTCGCAAGTCAGCTGTTACTGAATGGAAATATCCAGAAAGTTATAAAAGGAAAAAAAAAGAAATGGAAAAATGACCATTAAAAAGAACAAATCTGAGTAAGCTATAATTTTAATACTTCAGTGTCGTAAAGGATAAAATATCATTTCTGACTGCCGAACAAAACCTCCTGTCTTTTAGCTAAGTTTAATTTTTCTTCGTTGCTTTTATGGAATCACGTTATTGGTAAAGAGTGGCGTTTCAAGAAAGATTCATGAGACGCATTAGCATTACAAATGCACAACAATCTTGTTCCGTAATATATTCAAGCTTTTTAACTTCAAGCTTCAAAAAGGCGTATACTTAGAAACTACTAGGAAACTGAAGAAAGCTTTGCTGGAGCTCTTAAGAAATGCATCCGTCAAGATGGGGGAGGAGGGGATTGATTTTACCTTTCCACTTAGTCCCAAAAAAGAAAAGCTTATTTTTCAAATTTATGTAAAATTTGTTAGGTCTGGAAATAATAGTTTTTTTAATACTTCATACAGTTTCAGAAAATGTTTCACTTACATATAATTCTGCTTTCTATTTTACTTTCTTTCAATCTTTTCACGAACATTTCGAGGAGAAAGACTATGCTTTGTAAAAATAAAATAAGTGGAAATAAATATTTATGAATCCAATGTGTGGTTGGCAAATCGTTCGTCACACACTATTCTTTTTTGTGAAAAGCTTTCCCTTGTAAGAAGAACTCCTTTAGCGTTATCTTATAAAATTCGGAAATGGAGACATTGTATGCTTACATAAAGATTAAATAAAAAGAATTGCTCTTTTAAAGTTAAAAAATACATGTCCCTGTAACTTCATACAGATTTATTAAGTCTAAGGGGATGTATGAAGATATTATTATATAAATAACTTTAAAGTGTTCTATATATGCCTATACCAATTACAAAATTTAAAAAAAACATCTAGTTTTATATCTTCCCTTTCCACTCCCATCCCAAACTGTTCAAGAGCAACTTAGGTTCGAGGATGTTATGTGGTGTGGTAGTAGTATATATCAGTTTGAAAGAGTGAATAAGGGGAAAAATTTGATTAATTGTTTAAATCTGATTGTTGATATTTTATGTCACAATTTATGAAATCATTTTTAAGAAATCAAATATTGAAATGCATTTTAAGAATATTGTGAGAAAAGGAGAATTATAAACTTCATTCTATTAAGAATCTTTCACAACATTTTGGATTTTACTGAGAATATATAACAGTAGTGATCCACATATTTTATATTCAAATGTATACTGAAAAGAATATTCTTCAAATAGGATACATTTATGCAATCAGAAAACAACTTCCATTTTATGCTCTGAGTTCATGATTCATAATTATCTAAATGTGTACATTAGACATTAGAATTTTTTTTCTTAAACATTTTGGAAAAACATCTATATCTGAAAATGCGATTTTGGAAATAGTTATTTGGAATAGTTATTGGAATAGTTAATTCTACATCTATCTATGAAATTTGGATATATGATCCTATATTCTTAAATCAATGTAGAAAATTATTAAATAATAATTGTAACTGTTTTGAAGATTTCTTCAAGTCTAGTAATTCATTTTTTATGATTCTCGGCGTATGAATTTTAAATTTTTTTAAATCCAACGTTTTTTTAACAGATATATATTAAAGATTAATAAAAATGTAAATCCTTTTGAAAAGGATGTAGGATATCTTTGGAATTATTGTTACATATTTTAATATAACATTTGGAGTGGGGTAATGATATATATCAAATGAAATGTAAGTACACTAATTTTAACTTGACACTGAGATCATCCCCGAAAATTGCTGTATAAAATATAGTAAAAGAGTATTTTTTAATTTTTTTTAATGTATATATTGAATAAGAAAAGAAAGAAAATTATAATATAGGAATCACCTTCACAAACACATATTCAATAAAAATCCGGCACATAATCATTGTAATAATGCTTTTGTTTTGCTAAGAACTGATGAAGTCTCACTTCAATTCTTGCCACAAATATAGGAAAGATAACACAAAATAATTTTTTTTCAAAAAATTACTGAAACTGAAGAAAAATGCATACATATGATCAAATGTAGATATACATACCATCAAATGTATACAAGATCTTTACAACTAGCAAAAACACTCGTAAGTTTTTTTTTCACATTAAAGCATACGAAGAAATCCCTATATTTATATTGAATGCTTTGTATAAGGGAAATAAATGCACTTGCAGGCAGTAATTATTTGTCTTGGCAAAAAAGCTGTTTCCGGTTCGCTTATTAATCACTATACATACAAGTCTCGTTGTGGCAGATAGTAACTTTGTGCATGTACAAAATGATCACTATAAGCATATCTAGGTTTCTAATAAAGGTGGTTTTACGATCAACAAGTGAGATAAAAGGATCTTAGATATAGAGGTCAGGTTCTTCGTTATAATTAAGTTGCTAAGTTGAAACGTATCGTGGCAGTATAAAAAATAAAATTTTTAAAAACTGAAGAAACATTTTAATCGTAAGACAGCAAATTCAAAATAAAAAATATTCATTAGTATTTTTTGATGAATGAAGAGAAGAATGTATAACAGTTGATATATAATGGTTAAAGTGATTAATCGGTAATTCTGAGTTAATATTTGAGCTATATATTCTATTATTATTATAATAACAGAATATATAGCGCAGTCATTATGTATATGTCCCAGTTATTATTTATAATAATCGTGATTAGTATTAGCAATAAATCGATTAATCACGATTTTAGAGCCTTTGAGACTCCCATTTAGATTATTCCCATTTAGACATTTGAATAGTTGTGATCATATTGAAATTTGTTCTAAATCTAGATTAAATAATTCAAAGATTTTATAACAGTAAGAAACTAAGTAACAATAATAGACTCGATAACCGGATTATAGAATTACTAATACCTTCTCAGTATTTTATCAA
Source organism: Argiope argentata (assembly GCA_026289955.1). NCBI lineage: Eukaryota > Metazoa > Arthropoda > Arachnida > Araneae > Araneidae > Argiope > Argiope argentata. The sequence goes on from JAOUZG010027617.1 coordinate 3,308,117, forward strand.
ATTCAAATGAAAGAAATCTTTCAGGATTTCTATTTAACGTCAACTTCGATAAATTTCGTTTGTCTAAAGAATGTTTGAAAGCTAGGGTTGAAAATATTTATAAATTAGTAATTTTAACATCGAACTGATAGTTACAACTTACAATTAAGTTCTTAAAATTAAATTTAAAAAATTATGAAATGACAATCCCGCTTGCATCGCCAACATGCGATACGAGCGAGTCTTTAAATAACCTTCTTTCTAATGGTCATGGACCCACTTAATTCAATTGGTACTGTTTACGAGTTTATTCAAAATTTGTTGAAATTCCAAATAATTAATATCAAAATTATTATTGGACTATGAATCCATATTCTGGGTTTTTATTCGGTATCACTGAATTTTAAGAAAATTTCTTGTCATTGAAATGTTTTGAATGTGTTTCTTCACATTCAATTCATTTAATAAAGAATAGATTCAAGGTTTTGAATTTTCCAAAAAAAAATAAAATAAATAATAATAATTGACCCAAAATATTGGCCATAACTGATAAAGAATTTTATAAGAATAATATTTTTCTAGAATAAATGTTTGTTTAATAAATAAAGAATACTTTCCCTTAGTTAAATATGAATATGATAAAAAAAAACATCATCCATCATCTTCTTTTCCAAAATCAATGCATTGAAAGTAAGGAATTAACTTAAATACTTTTGAAAAGTGCTTCTAAATTGAGCAATTTCATATTTCAGAGGGAATGGAAAATATTCAAATTTTAAATAAACAAATCATTTTTGCGATCAAAGTAAACAAATATATTTTCTTTATTTATGAAGTCTAGAAAATTGTTCGTATTTTCCCCCCAACACATAAATAAAAAGAATTTCATCATCAAAATGTCATCTAATGAACAAGTGGTGGTCTTTGTACGTTTATTTCTTTAAAATCCTTCACAAATGAGTATGTTGCTTGGAGAAAACTGTTATTTTTTCATTCATTGCATATCCAAATGTGCAAATAGGACGGGGAAAGTTGGCTAGAAATTGAGCCAATTTTCTAATTCCTTTATTCCTCTGCACTTAAGTAAATAAGCACTTGGAAGGAAATTCTTTTTTATTTCGTCCCTGTAACTCCTAACCGCCGGCCAAAAATGCTCTTTTAAAGCAAAGAAAACATTTCGTTCGAAGCTCCAAAAACTTTATTCCCTTTCTCCAAGAGAACATGAAATATTATTATTCCAAATTTATCTTCTTTCCTCTGCCCCGAAGGTTTCGGGATAAACTTTACTTGTGGAAACATAAACATCAACTTTTTTTTCACAAAGAGAATGCTTTCCTTTAAACCAAGTATTTGACCAATCAATCTTGCGTGTTTTCTTAACGCTGAATTTAATCGGTTTGGCTGTTGCAACACACAGACACTTTTAAACAGAAATTACTTTGAAGTGCAAAACCAACTGCCGTAGTTTTGAATACTTTCTGTGTAATTGTTATGATACTCAGTAATATTCAGTGCTAAAACGAAATTGTTGTTTCAAAAAAAATCCCCTTTTATTTGCTTTATCCTCCAAAATGTATCAATATTTATGTCATATGGAAACTATTGATTTGATGTGTATACCTATCAGTTTCATTACTTTATTCAAACATTTGAATAAAAAAATGGAATGAATGGAATTTTCTAAATAATCTCTTGCTTATATCTGGACATAATGTTTATGGTCCACTAGTAAATTGGTATAAAATTCAATATATTCCCTAAATAAAATTGATTCTTGAATTCTATTAGTATAATTTCATCACTTGATCTCAAAATTACATTTCTCTGAATTCACATATTAATATAAAACGCTCTACGCATAGAGGATATCTACATTCTTTGGATGAAAAATTTTCCGAGTTCTCCCCTTTTCGATATGGATTCTCCTTCGATGTCATTTCCTCACCGCTGTTTCAGAGTCCACCTCTACCAACTAATAATATTTAATTCTGCATGCATTAAGATGTTCATAATTGTTTTTAAATATTTTTATTCATTTATACTTTTTGAAAGGAATTGCGTCTTAAGAAGAAATTATTCGAACAATAATTGTTCATTTGTTCGGAAACTATAATTGTTTCCTCTTTCTAATTGCATTGCAAATATTTGTTTTATTCCATATAATGTAAAACGAATAAATACACCTTATCTTCAATTACAGAAAAGTTTGTTTAAATTTACTCTTAGCAAACAGCAAATATGCTTTACCGAGATTTTGCTTCATTTGCTAAGAAATGATGAAATCCGATTCTTCTCTTTTCGCCTTGTTTTTTTCTTGTTAGTAATTCTAATAAATATTCAAATATTTTAATAGAAGCACAATACTAAACTAAAATGAGAGTTTGTTAAAAGATTATAATTAACCAAAATCTTTTTCTAGTGGAACTCGAACTTTTTCTAGTGGATTTTTCACTAGGTAGAATTGCCGGTTGGTTCGAATGGGACTCAAAGCAATTGGAAGTGTCTCAGGAATGGGAAACAAATGTTAGGCTATAACATCGAAACATAGAGGGATATTATAACAGCAGACCAATATCAATAGCTATTGGCCTTCACGGATACCACAGTTTCGAGGCAAATACTGTGTAGACAGTTGAGAGAGTGGCCCATACGCGGGAAGGTCTGACAAATGTGTTCCTTTCAAGGTAGTTCTTACTGATAAGTCGGTTTGTGTAATATAGAGAACTTGTTGCTGCATATCATGCAACCCTATATCTATTTTAAAGGTCATTGATTCAAAAGGGGGAAGACTATTTCAAAAACATTTAGATAAATTGAGGCATATCATGTCAGACATTGAATTGAATATTTTGCAATACACAGCAAGCAAACAGCCTTTTAACATCTAAAAAAACTTGTATATTAGAAAATTTGCTAGACAGGACATGTCTTCTAACTTTATTCCATAAAGCATTTCTCTTAATTTATTTGTTACTGAGATACATATATCATAATACTTGTTTTATACTAACTGTGCATGTTTTATACTAACGCACTTTATTTCATACCACGTTTTGTTATTTTTTTGTTTCAGCCGTTGAAATTGTTGTCATCTTTAATTTATGAACATAAATATAAAAAGATAAAATCATTAATTCTAAGCTTAAAAATTTAATCATTATAGAAAAAAGATGGTTTTATTGAGGCAAAAATGCGGCTAATTTGGGATGCATGTGCTTTATTTTTAGTGATCTAATTTGAATGTCGCATAACTGATATCCTCTTGGTGATCTTTAAAAATATCAACCACTTAATTTATTCCTTTCAAATCTGTTTATTAAAATGCTTTCTATGGATATTTGCCCTTCAAAGTTCTTCAGCTTATATTTAAAATATGACTACTCAAATAGAACAAACAATTTTTTAATCATATGCCTGAAAGAATTTTTAATTAATAAATCTACAAAAATACTAGTACAGCTTTTAAATTTGCATTTATAAGAAATTTGCTTCCAAAGACATTGATTTATTACGACAGATGGTACATTAAATCCTATATTTAAGTAAAATTCTGTATAAATTATATAGTCTCTGTAATAGTATGTAAATATGCAAAATAATGCATTTAGTATATTTTCTTTACAATAAGTTCATTTAGCAAATCTTTTTATGGGCATTGTTTGTACTCACTTATTATTTTATTAAATAAATTAAATATAACCTGAATAAAAAAAATCCTTGAACGTTTTATGATTAATTTACCTAAAAAGATTTTATTTGGATTATTTTCATACATTTAATTTATTTTCATATAGTGAGTAATCAAATCAAAATATGTAATTAACTCTTACATTTCTAAATTTTTAAAATCTCAATTTACTATAATGTTTTCAAATTGATTTGAATACTTTAAATTTGAAGCTAATTGTAATACATATACATTCTTTAATAATATAATGTAATTCAGCTCTTTTACAGTACCAAGGAAAGACATTAACCGCATTTTTAGAGATTTTGTGAATTTTGAATCATATACCAAATGACTTCGAATTGGTATGATTAATAATTTTTAAGAGCACGAAGTTTGAAATGATATAAAAAGATGAATATAATTTCTGAAAATCATTTTCAGTTTCACTCATCGTATAATGCTAAATCTTTCTTCAGAAAAATTTGTTTTTAAATAAATATGTAAATAGTAATTAACTTAACAGAAAAATTAGAAATATTTTTAACAAATTATAAACATTTGTACGTAGTGATAAAAATGTATATATATGTTGGAATTTTTTTATCAAAACTTGACGTTCGAAGTAGAAATTAATATGAAAGTGTTGTAGAACTAGCTTAGTTTATGACAAAAAGAATGAAAAAATCTTATTTATATCTTATTATGATACTATGACTTTGTAAAGTAATTAGAATAAAAGTAATTCAGATTTTTGTGTTGCAAATAACACAATTTTTTTTTTGAAATGCTTCGAATAGAGTAATTCAAAATTTGACTTAGGCAAGTTAAAATAGGAGAATTTCAAATTGAGTTTGCAATTATAATGAATTAGAAATTTAAATATCAGAAAAGCTTTCTCTTTCATCCTTGATGGTTTTTTAAGTCAAATTTAATATTAAATAGCGACTTAAATGCCGGCTAAATCGAATTCTGAAAATTCATAACTTGTATATTAGTAAATCTTAACCATCTACTTCTTACGACATAGTCTAGTTGTTATTAGCTACATATTGTTTATAATGAAGTTACAGAATTCTTTTTTTACATTCATTGATTAACACTAGTCTTTTTAAGCCGATGCCTGAATGAATTAAAAAAATAATAAATGGTTTCAGAATTTACTTTTATAGCGTAGTCGTACAGAATCTCAAAAAAGTAATCCCATAATGTAGGCTGTTAATCTTTTTTTCACGTCAAGGACATTGAAAATTTGTTATTCCTTTCGATTACTCTTAGTATAACATATTCTTTTTCCAACATCACACATATAGTGATACTGTAAAAGATGAATTAAAATGGAATAATCAACAAGAATTTTAGATCTCAGTGTGAGACCCTGTAAGGTTTCGGATTGGAGGGCTCCAGGTTCTGAATCCTGTTGATTCGGTACGATAATATTCTCTTGTTGCTGCGCTACGGTCGTATGAAAAAGCAGAAACTTACTCAAATGTTGCCTTAATGATCGCATCTTCATGACCAAGCCTCAAAATAATAAGATAGCCTTTATATGGTGACTTTTTTGCTTCAAAACGAGTCGTTAGCCCTTCAACAGGCTGGAACGTAGGAAAACGCTCCTATGTATCTCTTGAAAACCGCCTGGAACGTAGGAATTAGGTTTCCGAAAACTGTTTTAAACCCGACTCGGGCGAAGAAATTCGGCATTTTTCTCCCCCTTAAGTGTAATAAACGAGGTGGGTCGTTGCTTGTTAGGGTTATTTTGATGTTTTCACTGGCATTTAGAATTTGGGTGATCGCTCCAATTCGGAAAATGAACGAGAATGGGGGAAAAAAATCTTCGTAAGAATTCGCGATTGTAAGATGGATTCGTGATATGATCTATATACTTCATTATTGAGATGAATATTTCATTATTTCGTTTATCCAATTGAATTTAATATCCAAGTGAAAACTAATATACTTACTAAAGTTAAGAAATCTCTCATATTTACATGTCTTAATCATGTATAACAGCTAATAATTGTAATTAGTTCGTAAAAACGGGTTTGAATTTTCTGTACTTGGTTGATGAAATATTAAAAAAGTACTTTTGAACTTTTAGTAATATTTTTATTAAAATGCAGTAAAATATTTAAAAAATCCTTTTATAAAATTTTTAAATTTATTTTCATCCCAATTATGAAGTGAAACAAATATTTATTAAAAAATGTTATTTTAAACTATTGCTTAAGCTGTGTATATAGAATTTGACCAAGCATTTAATACGTAATGAAAGGCAAATTTGAAAACTTTTGGACCTAATTATTTATTTATTTTTGGTTGTCTAAACTGAATTTTAGTAAAAGTGTTTTTAATTATTTTTATAAAGGTTTTTATTTAAAGTATATTGATAAATGTAGTCACTATTATTCTTTGTTGCTGCTCATATTATTTTTGTCACTATTTTAATGTATGGGTTATTCACAGCGAATTTAATATCAAAGCAAAAATATCTTAGTTATTTAAAGTAGGAAATTTCTCATGTTTACAGCTATCTATAATGTTTTATGATTGTGATTAATTCGCAAAAAGAGGTTTGAATTTTCTGTTCTTTCTAAGATATGAGTAAGATGAGAAAAGCGTGAACTTCTGGTGATGCTTTTAATGAAATGTAATAAAATATTTGAAAAATTCTTATAAAATTTTTTAATTTATTTTTTATATCAATTATGAGGCGGATCAAATATTTATTTATAAATGTAACTTTAAATATTGCTTATGTTTTATATACAGATTTTAGCCAAGCATTTAATACGAAATGAAAGGCAAATTTGAAAAACTTTGAATCTGATTATTTATTTATTTTGTAAACTTGGTAAAAGTGTTTTTAATTATTTTTATAAACATTTTTATTTAAAGTATCTTGGTAAAAGTAGTTGCTATTATTCTTTTTCATTGTTAAAAGTTCAACATATGAAAGAAAGAAGTTATATTTAATTAAATGGGAAACTATTATAGAAACATTCCTTTATATTGAAAGAAATTGGATTATGAGTAAATTTAATTGACTTTTCTTTGAAGAATGGAATGAATAAATGCGTCTGTACAATTATAATTATTGCCTTGCATTAAAAAAACAATATTAGCTATTTAATGAAAACAAATGAATGCGTTAAAAAGCTGATCCAATCGCTAACGGTTTGAACTTATCACAACTTAACGTTGTGAAGTCAGAACTTCATTCTAAGAACTGATATACATACATACTTTAAAAAATAAAGTAAATTAAGGCCATTTATATAAATAAAAATGAATCGCCAAATATGTTGCAAAGTGCAAAACTCGAGAACGGCTCGACCAACTCGGCTAATTTTCTTAAAAAAATATTTTCGTTAAGACACGATGAATGTTTTTATACAGAGACAAAACGGAAATATTGCGAGCAAATTAGTAAAAACGACACTTTTCTTACTTTCCCGCCAAACATCTTCCCCACCGTGAAATAAGTAAGATTTTAGTTGTTTCCCCATGTTAATGAGGTTAGACTTAACATGTTTCCTACCAATTATTTTAAACAATTCTGTTTATTCTCTTAGTGTTTGATGCCTTTAAAATTAAACATTGATATTTAATCGATTTTTCAGATTCATTTTGAAGTACTTTTGAATTAAAATAAAACAGAATAAAAAAATTAAAATTTTCTAATCTGTATTGCGTTATCCCAGTTGGCGTAGAAAATCAACGCATTTGCATTGCTCCAATAAGTGTTGAAAATTCATGCATGTACAGAGTATTGTAATTGTTGACAACTGTGTTTTGCATTTTAATTAAAAGTTTAAAAATTATGTGTATAATACTGTGGTTGCTATCTTAATGTCGAACGATAAATGAAATAGGCTTGACTTGATTTTAAAGAAATGTGGACTTGATTTGATGTTTTTTTTATTTGAGGTACACAGTGTAAATAAATAGTTTTTGGTCATTTGTGAGCTTTTCCATGCGAACGAAGTCCCGGGGAAAAGCTAGTTATAAATAAAAACTAATATCGAGCAAGTGACGCAATTTTGCATATACCTGCAACATAGCTGCTGGTGACTTGTAGCATATAAATATTTTAAAATGTCTTCTAGAAGAAATTTTAAGTACAATAAAATTTATAAGAATAATAAATATAAGACATACAGTACTGAATAATATCTGTTTATATTTTACATGAAATATTTTTAAAAATAATTAAATGATTATTAAACGTTTTTCATCAGAAAAAGTTTATACACTTTGTTTTGTAAAATTAGAAACTCAAATAATTACCGAATAGTCAAAGTTACAGAATTCTTAAAAATGAGAATATTAGCATAAAAATATAAATACTAAAAAAATTTATAAATACGGATGCAAAATATAACAAAGTGTTAGGTAAAATTTATGAAAGGTCACAAGTTCAATATTTAAAAGATAAATGTGATTATTCTCAACTTTTAAAGTATTTCACCCATTACAATTACATGTGAGGCAATTTAAACAACTGATTACGTATGATATAGAGGAAAACACGGAACAGCACATAATTCCACCTTGCATATTGCACATTGAAAACGTGTTTCAATTTTTACTATTTACTGTCTACTCTCAATAAAGACATAACCGAATCATTCCTTTTAATTTGGAATAATGTCAAAGATTCAGTTCCATGTAGTGTAAATATATAAAATTCTGCTTAATTACCACCATGGTTGGTTTATCGTTTTACTCTGCAAAGTGTTTTAAAAGAAACTCTCACTGATTATTACAAGGATAATTATATATAATATGGATCTCGGTCAATTGTAATTTTGTAAGAAAGCGTATGCGTTTCTCTTTATGAAATTAGTTTTTTATGTAGTACGCATTGTTCACAGAAATTTTACGGCTAAATTAAGCAGTAAAATGTCGGTAAGTTTAGTGGTAAAAATTGTCCAAGTGTTACAAAGAGAAGTGCGACATCTAGCGACAACAGCCTTTTCAAGAAAAAAAAATGTGTCTCAAGATGGGTTGTATAGAACATGTGCCAGGCATATTGTATAACAAAAGTACGAATCTTGCATTGAAAGAGTTTATATGGTACCTTGCTTAGCATTCAACAATTCAAAAATTAATTCCGGAATTAAGTTCTGAATATTTCTGTTAATCTTTACCATTTTTGAAATTTATAAGTCTGAGGTCTAAAAGGTTTTTTTATCACTCCTGAAAGCTCTATCCTTTTTATAGAATAAATGTGGGCATTATGGCAATAAACTATGAAAAAAGAATTGTAAGCATTACTATTTACTCAGTTTTAGATTTTAGGTCAAACATAATGAGTATTTTGTGCTATTTTTGATAAACAAATTTATTATATTGAAGTTATATTCTTTGATAGAACATTAAAAGAAGTACTTCTAAATACGTATATTTAATAATAATTCATGACATAAAAATAAAATATTTTTTGTTTACTAATACAATGCAAGTAGGTTTTCTTATAAAATTTGTTTTTTATTCTGATTTAAATCCGGCTATTAATCCGGCTCTTAATGAAAATTATTTTAAATAGGAAAATTGCTTCCTATCGGAAAATTACTTCTAATGCACCTCCTTAGACTGGTCCTAATCGCAATTTTCAAAAATGGGCTAACTTTAAAAGTTTTCACCAATACTTGATTCTGTAATTGAGCTTTATCTTAAGCATGACAAAACGTTTAACAAAAGCAAACCATTGAAACACCATTTTTGAAAACCAAACACCAAAACCATTTTTATGCCTAGTGGATAAGAGCCTTTAAGTGAAGAACTCTGTTCACTCTCCCCAAACTGGCAAAACTATTTCAGATTCATTAATATGTATAATTTGTTTTATTTTAATCAATATGTAAAAATTTGTGGTAAGGAGTTTTATTTTTGCAATGAAATAAGAACCTCATTTGTCAATCACCTGTTTTAAATGTTGTTGAAGTTAGGATTAAAGAATATTTATTCTAGATTTTTTCTTTTATTCTATTGAGCTTCATCTTTTGAAATTCACGTGCAGTGGAACAACTTATAAATATTGCTAATGGTATTCATTTGAATTACTCAGACATGAAGTGCATGAATGCAACAATGTGAAAGGGGCAATTCTCAATTGCTCGATACATGCAGATAAATCTCCTTTTTATCTAAGATTTTTCAAGTTTTCATACATAGAAACAATTCATAATATTGCAATTTAATAAAACGAATACAGTTGAAATAATGATTTCATTGAGGGAATTAAATGAATGGAATTGTAATATTTTCAGGAAGAGATATGCATGGATATATGAAAATATATCTGGTGAAGACGATTTGCGACTTTATAATTGGTAACAGAAATTGTCATTTAAAATATTCATTTAATAAAAAAAGAATAATTTTGAACAGAAATAAGCTTATTTAAGCAAAATAAGCAAAATTTTGTTTCATTTCAAAACCAAAAATCCCAAACCATTACTAAATTTAAATGCATAAAAGCTCAAAAAAATATAAAAAGATTTTTTAAAAAAATATTTTTGTGTAATAAGATTTCTTTCCTTAAATTTATAATAGGCAATGTTTTCAAAGAAATAGAAACGGAACAAAATTGATCTCATATGCATTTCCAACATTTTTTATATTTATTTATGACAGCATATTCCACCAAAATACAAGGCTATTGAAAAAGAAGAAGTAAATTTAAAATAGTTATTTGTAATCAATGACTATAGTTAGAGGCACATACAAAGCATCATTAGATAGTGGAAAGTACAGCATTCATTCTATGCACTCAATTCGTTACATATGTTTTGCGACACACATCGAAGCGATTGTCCGATTCTTGCCATACATGAAGCAACTGGGCCTTGGCTGTTGAACTCGATGCTATAACAATTCGATCCGGCTGTTGAGTAGCGGACATGGATGGTACATACACGCTATCTTTTAGGTACACCTCAGAAAGGACTATATTCGAAGGAGTCCGAACCAGCTCAACGTTTTCATCTGATCTGAGAGGACGATCAGATCTTTCCCCTTTTAGAATAAGGTTGCCTATGCAAACATTTCTTGTTTGAGCAACTGTATCTGTTTATGACGGTCTGACTCTTTGTTAAACTTGCAGAGATATGCATGCTCATTTCCCTTTGGCTTACAGTTGCATTTAAGATTATTTTTCCCGAACGTTGCGAAGCGAATTTATACTGAGCAACTAACAGTAGCGTTTCCACTTGAATTATCCAAAATCAATATAATAAAATGCTGAAATTCTCTATATCCAGTGATATGTCGTATATATCCTTATCTATTGTATTTCATTAGAAATAAATATTTCAAATATGGTCTTTTTGAATAACCTTATATACATTGAAAACAGTTGATTGCAAAATATAGTATTTTGCAATCAACTGTTTGTATCGATTGTACAAAAATTGTATTCGTTTTAAACTCATTTTTAATATCCTTTCAAAATTTATTAAGTAACATATATTGCTTTACATTATTTGCATTTAATTTTCACCGATATTTGAAATTAACTTCAGGAATATCAAGTGCAAATAATAATTCTGATTTTAAACTCATTTTTTAAAAAGGGGGAAGACTGTCAAAAAAGCTAACAGAGTTTAACCGAAAGAAAAAAATTAAGACTTTAAAGTAATTCTGAGGAAGAAATATTTAAATAAAAAAATGTAGTGCAAGTAAATAATATTTTATAAAAGGGTATAAAGCTCGTTAATGCTTTATGATTTCGCATAGTACTTTCTTATTTTTCTGCCAAGAACTAGCATTTCCCTGCAAATTAAAAAGTAAAAATTCAATTCACTATGCTGGATTTCATTAAATTAGGTTTATAAAAGAGCAATGCATGGAATTTTCACATATTTAATCAAATATAGTTCGTAACACTTATTATATCAGTCCAATTAAAATTATTTCAACAATTCTCACAGACAAAATAAATTTTGATAAAACCAAAAACATTCGAAAACATCAATGGAAAAAAATCTAAATTTTAAATAGAATTGATAACGAGTACTTCTTTGTTATATGAATTCATAACGAATTCTCGAACATTGGTTGATTTGAAATATTGGCTAAAATATTTTGTTCGGAAAATATTTTTAAATATATACGAGGCATTAAGGTATATAAATATACTTTGCGTAGCCCTTATTGAAAGTGAAGATTGAAATATATAAAAAAGTATATATCGGTTGATAAAGTCTTTTAATCATTTATATTTCGACTGGAGTATGATTTTAGATTGGTGATAATATATGTTTACTCAAGTATATTCTAATGAACTTCTGTTGGATAACAAATTGAAAATTAACAAATATTTATATTATGGTGGTAATTTTAAGAACATTCTAACATAAGGATATTTCGAGCCAAAAATGCTCATGGTAGTTTCAAAGAATTTCCTTTTTCTTGAATGAGATTCAGTATCATATATATATGATACTGAATATATATGATACTCGAAGATAGGATTTTCTAATTATATATATATATATA
>JAOUZG010027617.1:3320667-3365433 GCA_026289955.1 Argiope argentata
ACTGATTCATACTCTATTTTTATGAGGAAAAGTCAATTTGTTTAACATCAATTATTTCCGGTTTTGAATTTTGTTACACGTTTACCTTGCCATTTCTACAAAGAATTTTTTTAAACTATAAAAAAGCCCCCCCCCCCCAAAAAAAAACTGATACCTGACGTAGCATTTTTTAATGTTGCATTTCTAAAACGCTCTTATTTGTTAAGCGGTGTGAAAACGAACTTAAACTCTTCCATCGTGGTAATGCATCCGGAATATTCCACTAATGGATCCATGTTTCTAAAGCTTAGTCAAAATAATAATAAAGGTATTCATTTTTGCATTATTTTGTCATCTCAAGCGAAAACGGGCTTCAGTTTTCTATACCAAATGTATTTATCCAGACCTACTCGAAAAAATTCCACCTAAATGTTTTTTTATCTGCTTATTATTGGAAAACACGATTATTACTTTTACTTTTATTTTATATGACACAAGGAAGCATTTTGGATACCACCCAAAATAGTGTTCTTAAATTATCTGCGCAATTCCTTGCAACCCAACTGACCGGACTAAATAATACGAAATTGGTTTTCTGTTTATATGAGTCCATATTTTGTTTAAAAAAGACTTATTGTATAAGGCAAACTTTTCTGATTGAGTTGAGCGTATCATCAATCTTGATAAAAAACAAAGCTGTACATTTATTAATACGTCAAAAACCATTTTCTAGTCTTCTTTAGAATTTTATACAATAGTTATTATAAAAAAGAATGTTTTTCTGAGGTAAACAAATTTCGTAGTTTAGCTAAAAACTATACCATCTTATGTTTATATTTGTTGAATTTTTTTTAATTTCACAACTGCAATACAACAAAGGTTTTGTTTTTTGAAATTTAATCTATTTATATTTAGTTTCTTTAATAAACTGATATTCTCGAAGAATGTCAAATGTTATCTATATTATTTCATGATAGGGCGCATAATCAAGAATAAGTTAAATTAAAAAAAAATTTTATTTTGGATATTAGCCTTTGTATTAGAGGCTTTAACTTGCTTACGAAGCCAATATTTCATTAATAAAGTTTAAATAAAATCAAGAGATAAAACGAACTTTTTCATTTGAATGAAATTAAAAATGATATTTTGTCTTGGAATCATAAAATAATGAACTATCACGAAACAAGAAAATTAACATATATACTATACTTCTAATTTTTTACCCTTTTCTGCTTTTATAAGGTACTTGTAGGAGAATTAAAACAGATAAAATATAAGAATTAATAAGTGCTAGGTTTCAAAAATAGGATTAATTTATCAATTTTCGACAACATGTTGCATTAACATAAAATAAAAATTTTGATGCTTCTATGGAAATTCTATATTAAGGTAAACTAATGTTCCGTTGAATAGAAACGTTGAAATTTTCGTAATTTAAACATGCATTAAAATGTAGATATTTTTGTCTGCTTGCCCGGTTTTGAAGTTCCTCGTCTGGTCATAGTTAAGGCAATTTAAAGCCCCTCTATCTTAGAAGGTAAATGAATATTTTCTTATTTAACTGTAATTCATTTGATTCTCTCCTAACAGTTTGTAGTGATATGATCATTGAAAGACATCTAACATCAAATATTAAATGTTGGATTTTTTATGGGCGTGTTATGCTTTTGATGATGAAAAGTGGTTTGGTGTTTGAAACAATTGAAATAAGTAATCGAATGCAGTATATTTTAACTGAATGGGTCTATAATGATGCACTGCTTGTCTATGAGTACATTTATTATGGAAATTTTTTATTAATTCGTTTATTACCATTATTTGAAATGTATGCCTGCTAACGTTAATTTTTAGGTTAAGCCATTTGTACTTATATTAGTTTTAATGACTTTTTCAGCAAAATCTATAACTCAGAATTTCTCATTTCCTGAATTACAAATTTTAATAGCCATACAACTTGAATTACTTTAGAAGCTTCGTATAGAAACTTAAATTGGGATCTACACTTCTTAAATTTTCGGCTATTTCACCTGAGATTCGAAATTTAATTCTGAATGAGAAAAGATTAAACTCACCAATTCAGTAGCATGTTTGCTGATGCAACAAAATGAAGAATTATTTAGCACTGAAATTTTGTATGTACTACAAAATATGTTTTACTTTATTTACTATTAATTTATTTTATTTTACAAAATATATTTTTTATCTTTATAAATTTACGTACCATCTCAAAGTATTGATTTATGAAAAATTCTTGCTTCAATAACAATAAACAAAAATAGCGTATTACAATAAAAAAAGGAAAACGTTGCGCTAAATTAGTAACAATATGTAAGAGTGGGAAATTTTAAAAAAATTAATCTTTCCTAAGTTCTCAAGTTGAATCATATTTGTAGTTCTCGCAGAATTGCTAATTTTTTTCTTAATGGAAAACATGTTTCAAGCAGAAATCTATTTACTGTGAAAAAAACAAATCAAATCTTCGTGTCAACATCAACAATGGAAGAAAAATTCAAGATGAAATATCTCTGTCAACAGAAAAAATCATTTTGGCTTCCTTTTCAATTATAAGAAGATCTTGTAAAATATGCTTAAAAACATTTTAAAAGTGAATTAAATCGGAAATAAACAATTTTTTAACTATTTTTTAACTATTTTTACTATTTTACTATTTTACTATTTTAACTATTTTAACTATTTAATTATTTATTAACTATTTTTAGATAAAAAAACATTTTTATTTAAAAATCAGATAAAAGGTTTGAAATAAGATTTTAAACAGATATTTAGATAAATATTAGAATTCATTAAATAGTTATTTTAAGAGGTGTAAAAAATCTTCTTTTCACGGTAATAGTTTTGAAATTACCGTTGTGAAATATTAAAATTTCAATCAAATGTTAATTGCTTAGATTTCTTTTTAATCCTTCTTCTCGTTCAGAAGGACGCATTCACACCCTCCAAAGTTCATGTGGCTAGTTTGGTAGCGTTACGGCAAATGCTTTGAAATGCAACCCGGGAGAGTGCGGACACACACACTCGAACATACGAAAGATTTTTATACGTAAAAAATAGTCTATCTAACATCATTATTATTAAAAAACTTCATCAAGATATATTACTTCTAAACACATACATATGTCGAATGCATACATGTTTCGAAGAATTGTAAGACTAATAAAAATTATTAACTTTTTGGAATATTTTTAAAAAAATTATTAAAATTTATGTTTTTGTGGAATAGAAATTTCAAAATGAAAACTTCCGTTCCTTAAATCATTGAAAATCATTAAAAAAATTAATAATTGATAACGGAAGACTTAAAGAAGCGACGAATCTATTTCCTCGAGGCGAAATATATCAATGCCTTTAAACAGACGGGAACAAAACAACCAGTCATAATAAAATTATGTCGTCTCAAGAATGGAATAATTACCTACTGAAATTTCCTTTATTTTTTTTTAATCTCATAAGAGCTGAAGTCTCAAATTGAATTTTGACTTTTTTTTCCTGGAGAGTTCCAAGAATGAATTCTACCTTAAGGAAAATGATATCATGATGTACATTTTCTTTTAAAATATTTTTCACAGGAACAAGTAAATGTATAGTTTTTAACAGAATTTATGAAGGAAGAGCTTGTTAATTAATATTTTTACTGAGTTATGATATTTTAACAGATAGTATTTTAATAAAAAATCTTCAAATTTTAAATTAATTTTTTATAAAAGTTTCTGATTTAAATATTTTATTAAAAGGGGTATACATCTTATTTACCTTTTTGCTGGATTAAAGCAAAAAATGCAATAGAACTTGATAGTTGCATTATTTTATGGAAAGATTTTTTAGAAATATTGCATGATCAAAAACTCGAGTTTTACATAAGATAGTTTTACAGTATTTAAATATTTTTATTTTATTTGTAAAACCCAACAGTTGCAAATAAAAGTTAAATTTTGATATAATTAATAAAAATATTGAGCATTTCTTTTTAAAATAATATAAAAACTTGAAGCTACTTTTCGATAACAGCTAATAAGTTCAATATAACAGGCAATATCGTTATGATTAATGTTAAATAAGTAGATATTTAATTAGATTAGAATAGAAAATTTACTGATAAATTTTTTGTAGGAGTTTCCTGAGAAATAAAAGATACTTTTCGTTAAAATGAAAGAATTGAAAGAAATAAAACATCTTACAAGGCGTTGTAATACTATTTTTTTCACATTCATATGATATCCGGATATTAATCCTCAATAAAATCAAAAGATACTTTCTTCATAGAAAGGGACTCAATTTCAGAAGGGAATTTTCAAGCACAATTTCAATGATAATAATATTTAAAATATATTCACTAAGATAAACTTCACTTAAAATTCATTAAAAAATTAAAATGAGTGATTTTTACAATTTTTAAGAATTTATTTAAAAAAAAATTGATACTTGATGTGGAATTATGTACTTGCAGAGATAATATTTGCAAAATATTTATCAGACGTTCATTTAATTGAAAAATAGAAAAAAAAAGTACATATCAAGAAGCAGTAAAAAAGTAATAATCAAGAAGGAGTGTTTACAGTATTTTTCAATGACTCGTAAAAGATTTTATTACTGTATTTTTATCTATATTTAGTTTTTGTAATTTAACGTTTGATACGATTCTCAGAAAATTCTAAAATCTCTCTTTCTCTCTCTCTCTATATCTATGAAAAGAATCAATGAAAATATTTTTTGAAAACCTTTTCTTAGATATTTTCTAAATAACGTTCAATCAAAAGTTATTCTCTCCTTTATGGAATTCGGATCTTTAAGTTAGCAAGCAGGTTTTACACATCGAGTTAGCCAGGCATTTAAATACAAGGTGAAAATTGGTTTTTATATAAATAAGGTATTGAAAACATTAATTTTGCTTACCTCGGCTGGTTAGTAGGTTAATCTTTTAATTTTAATTCTTAAGAGAGTTTTTCTTTTTGTTTTCTTTTATCCCTATAATGAATTACGTTTAAATTATCTTTTTTCTTCGATTCACTATCAAAGTACCTTAAAATTTATATTATTTAAAAAGACTTATCCACTCTAAATTCTTTTTACATGGTTTGAAATGTTGTTGGAATAATAATCCTGGATACTGAAAATTTTTAATGATATTTCAGCTGTTACTCGGGTACTAACGGCGAAATATTGTATATTGTACTGAACCGAAATTTTGGAATCCATAAATTCCGAAATATGAAGATATTTGTATAATAATGTGAATACCACACAAACAATACTATTTAATTTCAACGAATGTCTTAAAATATATCATAAATCTAGAAGTTTGTGCATCTATACTTATTTTAATAAAGCAAATTGAGACAAAAATCCAGAAGCTGTAACATTGAAATTTGTCTTGCATTGCCTTAACACATAAAGTTAAAACACATTAAACAATGTGAATGGCAAATTTTGCACAATATTATCAAATACAAAATTTACAATGTTTTATTTTCAATATATTATACAATACTTCTATGCTCAGGAATTATTATATTGTGTTCAATGTATTTTGTATATGATGTTCAGAATCATAAAATTGTTTTATTTGATTTTTCAAAATGAACAAGTGAATTTTTATACATAAATGAGTAACTTTTTTTGCAAATTTACTTTTACAATTCTTCCCGTTTCTATCTGATCTTTTAAAAATATTGTGACATATTATACAATATTGTTGATATAATATTCACAGTTTCTTCATATCATTTTGGTACTGACAATATACTAAAATATTGTGAAAATATGTCGTAATAATTTAATACTGTTAAGATAGTGAAATATTAGGTTACGAAAGGGTTAGGGTTCAAAAAAGCTTTCAAGTTCACGCATTAACATTTTTGCTTGCCTCGTTTTGTTTTGAGTTCCAAAACTCTACTCAAATTATGATACGTAAATTTAAATTCCTTTGAAACAAAGAAAGCAATTCTACCCATCCGACATTTGCATCATTCGTTAGAAAAACAGTATACTTTGTTAGTAAGCCGATTAATAAAAGCTCATCAATGCATCAACTAAATTCTTAGGGACGTGTTTGACATGACAATAATTTTTACAAAGAAAAGATGGTAAAAACTTTTGGAAATTTCCATACATTCCTCCATACATATAAAATTTGGAATAGGGGAAAATGAAATAGAAAAATGAACGTTTATTCCATTGAACGTTATATTACCTTAAAATACTAGGTTGGGGGAAAAGAAATCCATTATTATTTTTCACCCTTCTACCGAGAAAATAAAAGATTTCTTTCCATTATTTTCTTTCCATATGGAATTTTTGAAAATAATGGAATAAGAAATTCATTATTTTTTCGGAATGGCTGTAAAAGACTAATGGATTTCTTTTTCCCCAACCTAATATTTAATTTCCTTCTTATAATGGATTATGCACGGAAATAATTTAGAAAGTACCTACTGAAAAACATTTTGAATTTCGATTTCTCCTTTTATATTTTTCTTATTATAACATGCAAATAATTAGTGTTAAACCCTAAGAACCAGAGTCGACACAAAACCAACCTCGTTGTAAACTTTAACGAGCTTAGTTGTATAATTTGATTAATGGTTTATCGTTATATAGATTTCCATGCTTTAGTTTCATTTACACTATATCTTGAGATAAGGTATTTAGAAATTAAGTAAAAATATTCTTTAGTAATCATGGAAAATCGATATTTATACATGTTTAAGAATTAAAATATAATATATGGGCTAGTGGAAATGAATGGAACACCCTATTGCTATCTATTTTTGTCAGGAAAAAATAATTTTCAGAAGACGCTTATTGTATCATTGACAGTATTTTAACTTTTCTTAGGCTATAAATCTTTTGTAAGGAGTTTCAGAGATGTTTTCTGGAATTATAATGCCATTCAATTAAATTTAATGTTAATTTGATATTACCAATACGGGATTGACTTAATGTTCAGCACATATTTTGGCACAAATCTCACCCTAGGATATAAATCTATTAATGTAGTTATTCCATGATACATTATATTCCTTAAGCAGCATGTGATAGCTGATAATTTAATGCTCCGTTTTCGCTGATGCCTTGCATAATATATCAACTTCAAAGACAGTGCTCTACATTCATATTCGGAAAGCAGCCTTTCATTGGTCTGTTTAACATTCCACTGTTTAGAAACTTTCTCTCCATAAATCAGCTGTTATATTTTATTACATTTAGTTTTAATATTGGGCAAAGAGCTACAACCATTTCTTTATTTCAATTGGCTTCTGAATATCATCAGTACTCTGAAATTATTGTTTAATTACAATTCGCTTTTAAAGCCCTTCGGTAGGTTTAGGTGTCACATAATTCGCTCAAATTGTAGGAAGTTTGAAAGAATAAAACTTTTATAAAGCTTTAGTTACTGCACTTGTATCTAAAAATACTTCAACAAATATATAGCCAGATCAAATATCAGACATTTATCACTTTCTTTCTTCCTTAAGTTCGTATACCAAGAAAAAAATATTTTAATCGGCATCACTTTCGAACTTGAGAGTTTGAAGTATACTACGCCTTAGAGCTCCTGGAAAATAATGTCTGTTACTTCATTTCCATAAAAAATGATATATATATTTTAAAAATAAATGAACTGGAGCAATGAAAATTTATTCCAAAATTGTTAGTCTGTACCAAATGAAACGAAAAATTTATGTTGAAACCCTTTTAATGGGTTTACCATTAAAAGGGTTTCTGTTATTTTTTTCCCGCTCGAAATAAATCTCAAGGAATATGTTAAATTGTTAAGTGTTTTTTGTTATTTCTATTAAATGTTATTGGTTTAACACAAACATGCGAATTTACTTGTACTTTTCACGTACAATTTGAATGCTCATCAATTTTTTTTTCTAATTCTTTATGAACGAAAGTAAGGAATGTTAGAAAAAAATATAAAAATGTGAAATGTACACTTTAAAGTTTTTATTCAAATTAATTGGATGTGCGTAATAGCTACTAAATTTTTTTTATTAAAATAGCAGCAATCAGGTTAAAATATAATAGTTTTTATCAACTAGTTATTAAGTTATTAAAAAGTATTCAAGTTAAATAATACAGAAACCAAATTTCTAGGTGAAAGGCTGTAAATTATATTCCCTTTACACGTTGATAAGACACCAGCCCCCACAGCATGCAGAGGGATTTTTTACTGAAAATTAACCCTTATTTTTCCGGTGAGAAATTAAATATAACAAAAGAAAAATGCAGTGATTCACATCAAATATGTTTCCAATAGAAATGACCAGATAATATAAAACATAGTTTCATAGTCAGCAAGGCTCCCGGAACGAAATACAAAAAGAAATATTAAGTAAATTCACTAAATCGCAGTATAAGGAGAAATAATCCATACATTTTGTCACATTTCGGGCGAAAAGTTTACTTATTCGCCATTATAAAAATCATTATAAAAAAAACGTAGAATTATTTTCAAAATTCCAGTATCCCAGTTAATGATTTATATAAATAAAACAATTATTTTTTTCAGTTGTTAAAAATCAGTCATTCAATCATGATAAAATTAATTTTACTTATGCATTTGAAAATCTTCTGAAAGTGAGGTAAACATTTATTTTCCTTTAATGCCATTAAGAAAGATATACAAATGAGAAAATAATAATTAAAAATAAAAGTTTATTGGAAATAATTAAAAAAATAATTAAAAGAACGCTTACAAGAACAAAAATGATAATGAATGTCCCCATCGTTTTCACTTACGTATAGTTTCATCAAAAATAATTAACAGTAACATAATAGTTTTGATATGAAATATAATTTTCCTTTTTTAATCTTCATAAAATCGAATTTCGGCACATATTTCAAATTTTGTGAAATTTTTTTAGAAAGTGATTAAAATGATTTAAGCAACAACGTGTAAGCAAAATCAGATTTTCAAAATTTTATTTCGAAAATTCATTTTTTATGTACGTAATATTTAAATTGTAAAATATGCTAATAGAAGCATGCTTCATGAAATATTTTCTAAAACTTTAATTAATTTAGGGCTAAAAAGCAATCACAATCTTTACGGAGTTCGTTATATTAATAGTTCGCAAGCTTCGATGTGTTCCAAATATGTTACATTGTTCGACAATTACTTATGTGAATTGTTCTATTTTGGCCCTTGGTCACGTGAATTTACGGAATGATTCAATGCATTTCAAGAATCGGAATATTTATATGATGGTTATTGAAATCGGTAATTTTCCGAAAATGGGATGCTTTCCAGTGTGCTGAACTTTCATTTGAATTTGTGATCGCACAGCAATGAAGCTATGCAATCTGTCATGACCATTCTCATTATGATCTACGGATGGTTAACATTGAATAAATGGATAGAAGTTCTCCAATTCAACCTCCATGTTTAATACAGAGATCAAAGGCTGAGATGGAATCGCAACGAATTTCAAACAGATCATAGAATGTTCAGTATTGTCTATTTGAAACAAAGAAAAGGAACTAAAAGTTGGGAGTCATACGTTTTAGGAAGGGAGGGTTATTCAAATGAATTAATTTGGAATAGTTCAGAATATATGAAATATATAACATACATCCTTTAATCAGTTACATGTTTCATAAAATAGTGTAAATCGTATTCTATTCGTAGTTTTAAAAAGTAATCATTGTTTCAATATTAAGATTTTCATGAGTTGAAAACTATTTTATTAGATTTGTCTCATGTCTGTGAAGATAGAATTTAATAGCTGATTTTATTATACTGCCGAGTTAGAGTGTTGAAGGGTTTAACACTTGAATTGTTTAAAATTTTTTAATAGATGTATGAATTCAAAGCTAGATATTCTATTCTATTCTATTTTTTAATACTTCATAAATAAGAGACATTTTTTTTAAAAAAATTATTGCATTTAATATTTAATTTACAAGGAGTTCAAAGATTGATTAGCGACATTAGCATTTCATTTCGAAACAAATCACGCACACTTTGTGATAGAGCTCAGTATTTTGAGCATAGTCTGTAACGAAGAATTTTTATTTTAGGAATAACCGCAAAATATTGAAAAATGCGAAGAAAATTCACAAATGAGTGGAAATTTATTTAGAACGTTCTTTAATCATAAATCCTTTATTTTTTGAATTGTGTATTTTTTTCTGAAATAAAAAAATCATCCCATTGTTCCAATTCTTATAAAGTAAGAAATGGTTTTAATATCTAAATTTTGTAAATATTTGAGAGAGAAAAAATAAATATAATACAAATTAAACATAAAAACGATATTAATTTGATTGCTCTATTAAATGGTAACAATTGTGTTACGAGTTGGTAATAATTAAGATAATTCAATAAAAAGTGGATATTTCAGACGATCTAATTAAATTTTCGTTAAATTAAAAATGAATTTTTCTCTAAAAAATTTAATAAGGAAATTATTGAATGTACTTACTAAAATTATATATTCTCTTTTACAATTTTACAATCATCCAATGATAATTTTAATTTTTTTATAACTTTAAAATTTTAAAAATAAAAGAAAGTTATTTAAAAAAACTGAGCTAATTTAGTGTCTTTTTTGAAGAAGAAGTGAGATAGAATTTTTGACTTGTCTAGATAATTAGACGATCTTTAAGAAACTTTAACCGTATAAACACACAAACGCAAGAAAAAAATCCAAGAATGTTTATTTCAAAACTACTACTATAAGGATAGACCATTTTTTAAAATTTTATTCACATGCTATCTCAAATGGGAAATCGCGAGAAAATGACTGAGAAAAGATGTTTTGCTTGCTCATCACTTGATAAGATTAAGCTGAATTCAATGAACTTTCAACTGTGGTTAGTTTTTTACAAAAGAATTCACATTTTTAATCTCCGCATCCTACAAACTTGAATTCAATTGTCAGTAGGTGCAATCACTTTTAATCTCTGCATATTCCTCAAAAAGATTCTTGAAAAATATCATTCACTAATTAAAATTTAATCTTGACCCCATTTCTAGTCATCATTATTTCTGTTCGAATCTATATACTACACTAATCTCTATTCATATAGATTTTTTTATTTAGCTGAAACGTTGGAATACAGAATCTTACAATTAAAATTTTACTCTGAAATGTCATAAACGGCTACAAGATAGAATTTTAAACCTGGTAATAGCTTAAAGGAGCAAATAAAATTTTATTTTTTCAAAAAAAGTTCAAAAACTCCCCGTAAAATGAGTACTTTATGTAATATTATCAATGAAGTAAGTATTGTTAATGAAGTAAATAACTTTAAATCGTTTCTAAAACGAAACTCAAGTGAGAAAGTTAAAAATCACAGTTTTTTGTAAAGGGCTTAAAGCAGGAGGAATACAAATTGTACAAATGTGCTTCACACGTTTCTCAATTTTTGAATTATAAAATCGAACCTCCTCGATGAGCTCTCTTTGTTATGAGTAAATCATGTCTATAATGCAAGACCAAGCCCGCTTGTCTTTTTCTCATACAATTGTATTGCTAATGCCATAGAAACGAGCGGCATGCTTTGAAAATTATCAAACCACAAGTCAAATATGCTGACGCCCAATGATGCCTATGGGTTTGCTGAAAATGATGACAAAGTTTGAAATCACAGGTTCCTTAAATGTTGCATCTACCTAGAGAAAGAAACCTATTTATCTGAAAATTAACATCGGGCTAAATTAGGAACAGAAGAAAGACAGTAAGAACAGAGTACAAAAGCATTTACGGAGTGCTGCTATTATATATACACAATCTAACTAATTCAACAACTTCAACCCTAATGTTCTAACCCTAAAAGAATTTTCGCCTTGGATTTCTTAGCTCGGATAAAGTGTGCGAATATTAACCATTAAGCATTTTGCGGACTATGAGACTCCTTTTAAATAAATAAAGATACTAACATATGTAACTGCAAAATTTGAACCAAACCAATTCCATTTGTTATTCACTTCGTTTCATCCCTTCAGGGTGCCAAATATAAATTACGAAAAAAAAAATGATGGCTGCATAAGTAATAACTTCGCTGTTCACTAGTGCAAAAGTATCAAAAACTTTTTAAAAAATAATTTTATACGAAGATTATAAGGTTTGAGAAAAATATTTTCAATCCATGTCTATACAGAGCTGCATTCATCCGATAACACTTCAGTGCACTCAATCAAGTTTTTATTCGGTGACAGTCATCTTGAATTCGCGGTTTCAATTATGCTATATTTAAGGGATGTGGCAAACGAACAGTTAAGCGTACGCGGCGCGACAAATAAAAATCTATAGTCTTTAAATCAGGTGATTTGGGGAGGGGGAGAAATGTACAGGTTAATTCAAGGCAATCTAATTTGGAAACTCATTTTTAACCCGTGTTTCTCAAATGTAATATGGTGAGCTACTGCTCCATTTTGTTGAAATTAAATATGTAGAAGTAATTTGAGGGGTTGTTTATCCATGCAATTAGAAATAATGACATTCAGAATCTCATTAATAATCTCAGCAATCTACCCACATATAATATGGGTTCAATCAAGCGGTTTGTGAAGATACCACACATTGCATTTACAAAAAATGGGTTCTGGTGATGAATCTTACTTACCAAGAATGTATTAGTGTCAAAACAGAAATTATAATTTTGTGGATTTATGTTTAAAACAACATTCGTCAGTCCAAATTATGTTTACCGGGAAATCCGTATTTGAATCTTCTCTATTAAGAGTACAATTACAAAACTCTAGACGACATAGATAATATTTTGGCTCTTGTACTTGTATACCATACTAACAGATATTATTTATTCAATTTCAGTATTTTCTACATAGCAGTGTGATATATGTTCATTATCGAAGCAGCAGTTCGGACATCAATGTGTGCATGACTGAAAAAGTAAACCAAAATAACTATTTCTTGATTAGGTGAGTGAAGCCTGGATATACCTAATATCTTATTTACCTTAAACTTACAAGATGTATGCAACCCCTTTCACACATTCATTTCATCAATCGTGAAATAAATCTCCTTGAAAGGAATCAAGAATTGGGAAATGTACGTTGATATTCCCGTTGAATTTCGTTAGCATAGTGATTACATAAACTGTACAGTATTAGCATTTCAAAAAGTTATTTGTTGTTACATCGCAACATATTTTATGTACGGCTAATTACATTCTCACATTACAGTAGAAATGTGGAATAAGATTCGTTTACATTGTCCTTGCTGCACACATTGCGCTTGTAAATGATGCTATTGATCAATGACAGAATACAAACGACTTTCTCTTGTAATGACACGTCTACTATCATAATATGACGCAATGATCAAAGGTAGATATTTGCGCACGCAAGAATTTCTGAGATGTATTAAAGCTGATTTTGATTGTAACATTTCTGTTTCATTCTGTAATGTATTTTTTAAACTTTAAGGTAATTTTTTCAATTTGTAAATAAAATTCAGAGAAATATTTTATTTATTTTTGAAGAATTTCTGCAATTTGCTATCTACACTTTAACTGTAAGCTTAAACACCATTATTTGCGATTAAATATCTCATAAACTTTGTATAAACGTATATCTAAGACTTTATCTGATAAAAGGCTGAAATTGAGTACATTTCCTTTTTAGTTTATAGACATATTCTTCACGAATTTTTTTTGCATTGAGGATGTACAAAAATTAAAATTTTGTATTAATTCAAATTCAAGTCTCTGAAAATTTTAATCAACTTCATAGGATTATGTACATTTCTACAAGTAATTTCGTAATTTATATTAATATCTATGAAGAAATAAAAAAGAAAATTTAGAATCATTTCAGAAATAAATATCCGAGATCAATGTTTTACCAACACCCTGCATACTTGACTCTTCTAGATTATCGTTTCGATATTTTAAACTCTAAGCAACTTAGCTCTCATAATACTGATCGTTTCTCAAGATAAAGAAATTTTAATCTCTCTGAAACTCTGAAGCCTGAAAGCATGAAACAAATGTATTAAGAAATCAATTCCAGCTTTCCTAGTTTAATTCGAAAAACAAGTAATATAAAAACATTTTTTTAATCGATTTCTACTATGGTTAATAAAGAAA
This sequence comes from Argiope argentata, assembly GCA_026289955.1. Lineage (NCBI taxonomy): Eukaryota > Metazoa > Arthropoda > Arachnida > Araneae > Araneidae > Argiope > Argiope argentata. The sequence goes on from JAOUZG010027617.1 coordinate 3,334,726, forward strand.
TTTTTTTTAATTACTTTTTACTAAAAAATTACAATTGTTGTTTTCGTGTTCCGTTTTACAACGGAAGGAGGGGTGCAGTAGATTCTGAAGTTGTGAACCCTCGAGCTCCCGGGGGCAGAAATCTGACTTCTAGATTAAGCACGTCACAAACACTTTTTACGGGGCGGACTTCATTCATTCAACCACAGATTGTAATTTAGATCTGAAACAAAGAACGCTCAGCGGAGAACTTTGTGATCACTCTCCACATGGAGAACTTTGTGATCACGGCTATCAAACACATGTTCGAACTCGCAGCCGAGGAATTCGAATCCTACAACCCCCCCCCCCCACCACCACCACCAAACAAGCAATCCCGGCCTAACAGTTATATTTACTTTAAATAATTGATCAAAAAATTATACCAGCATTGAATTTTCAACGCCAGTTGAGGATTCAAAGACAATTGTGGCAACGTAAATTATGTGAATTTTCTACCCCAGTTGGGGTAACACAATAAAGAATAGAAATTTATAATTTTATTTATTCTGTGTTATTTTAATTCGAAAATACTTTAAAATGTATCGGAAATATCAATTAATTAATCTTTCCTTTTAAATGCATCAAAAATTATGAAAATAAATAAAATCGTTTAAAATAATCGGTCGGAAGCATGTTAAGCCTAACCTCATTGGCGTGGGGGAAAAAACAAAATGAATTCGTTACTTTTTTGGTGATGGAGAAACGAAGATTTTTGGTGAGAATGTTAATTTTTAATTTATTAATAAAAAAACTGATGAACTAATATTTTAAAAAAACTGCATTAACTTCACATGCCGTGTACTAGAAGTTTTAAAAAATTACTTAAACTTTAATGCATAAATAAAAAGTATTTTATTAGCGATTGAAAATGTGAACAAGATATATAGGGGGAGTTTGAGCTAATAGTAGGGATTAAATGATTCCAGATGTAATGCTACAATAGGTTTCAATCATTAAGTTTTAGAACAATGAAATATGTTTGAACGGAAACATCTTAATGAAGAATCAATCACATGAAACACATTCTAATTAGAACTTTCATTAATAAAGAATTAAATTAAAAAATATTATATATGTGTTTGTTTTATCTTGAACTATTCATTCCAGAATTGCCAAAAACCTTCTATGTTTTCCATTAAATAATTTACCCCTATAGACAGTTTGAGTCTAACTTGAATAAAAACATATAATATCAAGCTTACGTATAAATAAAACTAAATGGTAAGTTTTATAATGCTGCATGTATTTTCATTTTAAAGAATTAATGAAAATAAACGGAATACTAGAACTTGCTCTTCTTATTTCTGGTAGAGTAGGATAATAAAAGCAAAGGGCGAGTTTCAGCAAAAGTTGCATTGACAATCTTCGGAATAAAGTAAAATCACTCCGAACTAGAATATATATATTTTACGATTTTTCTTAAATTTATCTGAAATTTATTTGCAAATTAAACATTATCTAGCGACTAAAGGGGATAGTTAATCACATGAAGTGATATCATAGCTAATCCTACGAAAGTTTCTTTAGAATATTCATTACTAAACTGTAAGTTCACTTCATCGATTCAGAATTTATAAATGTGTCTAGAAAATGTGCAATTTCATCAATTCTATGCATAAAGTTCGCAAATAACTGTATATTAGAAGATTGATATTTAAATGCCTCCGAATGAATTAATTGATTTTAAATGACGCTTCTAATTTAATGCGTTATTAAAACTTCAGATGAAACATATATGTAACTTTTTGAATGATATTAAAACTAGACAGTAAAATTTTGATTTTCGAAAAATGTATCACACAAATCATTGTACTGAATAAGGTAAAATATCTATTAAATTTTAGATTAAGTGCAAATAAAATGTCTACAATTTTGCTATCTTAGAAGTTTCAGTTCAGATGTTCTAGTGCATAAGTAATCAGTGGATAAGTAATTGCTTAATTTATGTCACCATATACCCTTGGTGTTTACTTGATCATAATAGAATTTCCCGTAACTCTAGTGTATAGAGATATTAGAGAACCTTATTAAAATAATAAAATTTAGTATAATTCTAAGTATAAAATTATAACTGAAATATGTCCTGATAATATTTGCTGTAAAAACTTTTGTATTTACTTGGATTGTTTAAGAAGTATTTTCTAGCACACAGTATTGATAACAGGACGACGTTTTTATTTCACATTTGACCATTGAACAAATTAATTAAAAATACTGTATCAAGTTATGTGAAAACCTTGATGATTCGACAGCGAAACAGTTCGTAAGATACTGCAGATGTTTTGAGACGATACTATGAAGATAAAACAAAATAGAGGAGCGGCCCAATCGATTCAAAAATAGCCACATATTAAGGGAGAATGACTAGCGTTTTGGGAGCGTCATAATCCTTCAGAATGTAGTGTTGCTAGTAAAAAATAGGATCGTCATTGGACCGTGCGAGAGACTACAGAAGTTCGAACTGCAATTCAAATTTTGCTCACTCTTTTGAACACATGCAGAGTAATTGTGAAATTTGAGCCTAAACTAATGTCGATGGAACAGAAAAAATTCTACCTTAGGGTTTTGCAGCATCTGCTGGACACTACCAGCACTGATCTTCTGAACGTTGTGATTACTGTAGATGAATTACTGGTGTGTGTGAATGATCAGGAAACAAAAGAGCAATAATTCCAAATAAAATCATCTCGTACTTCCATGGCGAAAGAAAGGTGATGCTAACTGTACTTTTTGATATTTGTAAATTTATCTCGTGCATACACCAGACAGAAAAGCAGTGACAAACGGTCAAAGGAACAGTTGGCCTTTAGAAGAGGCTACAGCACTACCTATCAAGTCTTTTTTATCTTTGTCAAAGAATCGGAAGCCATCAAAACACTAAACCAACCAATCCCACCGCTGTCGCTTTTCTCACAAAAATTTTGATAAAATCTGGTGGAACTTACTTGTAGCTAAACTTCATGACAAATTTGGAATCAATGGCAGAACCATTTCCTGGATAGTAGACATTTTAGAGTTAGGTACAATAATACACTTTCGAACAGTTACAGAATGCACCAAGGTGTTCTTCAGGAATCTGTCATTAGTCCAGTTATTGTTTTCGTTATATATGGCGTGGATCGAAAAGATTATACCTGAAAAATGCGAGATAGGATTGTTTGCTAATGCCATTGCACAGTGGTGCTCCAGCTCAGACGGGAACTTTATTGAAACATCTTTAAATACAACGTTAATTGACGTGTAAAACTTTGCAAATGGCCATAAACTAGTTTTTAATGTCTCAAAGTCTCACGTTGGGTTCTTTACCACAAATTGGCACTTATACTCATATCTCTCTCGGGTTCTCTTTCATGACCAGCCTCTTTCTTATGTCAAAAGACCAACCAATTTGGACTAAGACTTAATATCCTCAAGTTCATCTCTGGTAGGAACTAGGTTGCTGATGGTGAAACACTCAGGCAAACATATATTGCGTTTATTAAGCCTATCCTAAAGTATGGCTTTCCGGTATATTCCAGTGCCTCCTCAGAAAACTTCCTTAAATTGGAGCGAATTCAATTAAGTGCAGTTCGTATTATAATTGACCTAAGAAACAGTTGTCCAATTGATATAGTACTTTAGGAAGCGAATCTTCCTCCCCTTAGTCATTATATAAATTCGAGCATGGTTAAATACTTAAGCAAATTAAAAAGTTGTATAAATCAGAATAGAAACTCTGATTATTTATGTAAATGTCGGAACAACCAGAGGCTAAAGAGAAATAGCCCATTTAGTCTGGCCGATAAAATGAAAATCTTTTCCCAATCGGTAGAGCATTCCTCTTTAAGATCTCCTGTCAGCCCAATCAAGGGCTTACCCACAGTTTTCTTCCGCACTGAACTTTTGACCATGCAAACAAGAACTTAGACATATCTGATTACCTACGGCAGCTAGCTCTTGAGGTTATTAATAGTATACTGAGTGAAGTCACTTTCATTTACACAGTTGGCAGTAAGGAAGAGTTAAATAATACTGGGAGCGGTATTTTTATTGAAAATTTTCTGCCTACCTTTCTAGGCGCCACCCAGACTACTGCTCAGTATTTTGGAGTGAATTAATAGTCATAAATGAGGGTTTGGAGGTTATCATCCACTATACAAACCCGAGAGATATATGGATCCTTACAAATAGCTGCAGCTCAATTCAGCACATATAAGACTGGAATAGAGTACATGGCATTGTTAGCTTTCAAGTTATAAATAAACTTAAAAACCTAATCAAGCATAATAATGTCCTATTTCAGTGGATTCCCTCTCATGTAAACATCCAGGGAAACGAGGTCGCCGATAGTTTGGCCAAAAAGAGCTGCACTGAAAAAATAGCTGCTGACTACATCCTTACTTTTCAAGATATCCCCTCCATAAAGAAAACTGATTCTGAACTGAAAACTAATCCAATTTGCTCCCCCCCCCGTTCATATCTGGTTTAGCAGGAAAAGCCCCGGAAGTGCTCTCAATTTTAAAGGAAACGAAACAGATAAGACGGCCATTTTAAGACTCATCAGAGGACATATGCAAGGCTTCTGTAGCGGGTCGCAAAGTCTTCCCAACGAGCAGTAAATGCAACCTGGAACTGGAATCACCCGAACATATCCTTGATGGTTTGATTTTCAACCTGGTGGATGTCCATCTTGATCCTCTTTTGGTACTTCACTCCACAAGGGTTGATGGGTCCATGCATATAATATAGCAGCCTCTAGATCATGAAAGATTAGAAACAACACATTGACAAAAAATTAGTATCTACAAGTTCACTGCCGAATCCATGATGCAGTTCTGGGCAAAAGGCTCCATTTCTGTATGGCGAGAAACTGCCAGTTGCTACAGGACAATGTCTCAGCAATTCATAAATAGTTATCAAGAATTTTTTGGTGAAACATAGAATTCCAGTCTTTTAGCAATTTCTTAATTCTCCAGACATTGTTCCTTCCGACTTCTGGTTATTTCAAAGTTGAAGATGTCATTGAAAGTGTTCTTGTTAGAAAACATGCCTAAAATAATCTACATATCCCCTTTTATGATTGATTCGGTGATAATGATTAGGATTCATTCGGTATATTTTAGTTTGTTGCAATTTCTTGAAATGATTATCACATTTTAATTGAATATTTTAAAAAATGCCCCATTTTTTTGTTTCATACAAATGTATAGTCTTAGACGATGCAGATATATTTTAGTTATGGATATATGGATACATTTTTTATTAAAAAATTCTTTTACAAGTATGGTAAAATATTAAAAAATATGAACATTTAATAATTATTATGAAACTTTATCTGGAAGAAAAATGTTACAAAAATAAATGTTTCAATAAACAAGATGCTCTTGAATTCAACAGAGCACTATTGTATCTTATAAATCGGGTAATTTTTTGTATTTAATACTGTTATCTTAATGGATGTTCCGATTGTGCACTCAAAAGATTGTGTATTATTCATTAAAAAATTTTTTTAATCTCACTTTTTTTTGTCATTCATAATAAGAAACAAAATGAGGATTAGTAATCAGGAATAAAGCATCTCTTTTTGTTTATCTTAAAATATTATAACTTTCGTCATAAATATAACATAGATTCATGTAACGCTTTTTATACACAATGTGACATTAGTTTGGAAAAGTAATTCCATCAGGTATTTAGATATTATCTATAATATGTCTATAAATGAAAGAAAGTTTTCTTTTAATGATAAGTGATGATGACATCTACTTTAATTGAAGTTTTCTAATAGATCTATTTGTAATTAGTTTATTCCATCGTGTACAAGTAATTACAAGATTTAACAAATTAAAAAAGTTAATTAAACTTTATCTTTAGGTAATTAACTATCTTTCTACAGTTAATGGAAAATTAGGTTACAGTCTTAATTCTAACAGGTCGTTCGTCTAAATTTGAAATCTTTCCTTAATTGATCAGCTTTGCTTTAATTACGTAGTAAGCGTGGCAAAAATGCTTTGATAAAAGACTTCAAATATCGTTTTCAATGCTTATAGAACCTTGAATCTGAAAGAATCTTGTTTCATTTATATATAATAAAATCTTTTAGATCAAAATAAATGAAGATCAATATATCAGGTTTAGTCGTTAAGTGATTAAAACATGTCAGAATCTATCTAACATGTCCGACATTAATTTCCGGCTCCTTAAGATAAGGCGCATTTACAAAAATATTATAATTTGTTATTATTTATGGAATATTTCATGTATCTTATACTTTAATGGTATTGATGTATTAATATTTCATTTTTGAAGTCGTTTCTGAATTTTTAATTGATGAAATATTAATGAGTATAATTATCCAATATAAACTATATTATTATCTGTTCTATTTTATATTAATTTTTTACTGTTTCTGAGTTCCTTTAGAGATTTTCATTTTGTAAATATTAATAAAACTATAAAATTGTACTTTAATTGTGCTTCATGTAAAATGATGAAATATTTCCTGCATTTATAAGTAATAGGGTATAAAAGTTTTACGGTATAGGATATACAGGGTATAAGTGTGCACATACGATCACTAAAATTAATAAAACTGTCACATTTCATTTCCTAAAATGAAATGCAACCATTAAGCAATGTAAAACAAATGCAACATCAAGTAATATCAGATATTAATAGCTTCTTAAAAAATTCTTAATTTAGTTAGAATAAAATGAAATATTATTAAATAATTTTGGTGTAACGACCACAAGAAATTTTAATTGTTTTAAATCATGTAATAGTTTTAAAGTGAAAGCATGGTCGAAATGAATTAAGATACTAAATAGAAAGAATAGTTATTCAGCATAATATATAATGTTTAGAGGAAAAAAATTTCTTGTGCATAAGTCTTAAATTATTTTCAATAATTTTTATAATCATACAATTATTTGTAATTTATTAAATATATTTTACTATGGATTTCATAAAATGAATTCCGAAAACTCGTTTTTCATAAACTATACTTTTATATTATTACTATATGATTCAATAATTTCTTACTTATTCCATTTTCATTCTTAATTACTAAAAATAAACCTATATATTACCAATGTTTACTATTTAATTAATGCTGTCTTTCAATTATTCATTTTTCGAATTTTTATTTAGTTATCATTCATATTAATATTTGTTTTCTTATTTCCACACTCTTTTTTAAAAAAGATAGTTTACGAAGCTTATTCTATAAATTCTAAATTTTCCCGACAGTAGAATTCCGAATTTAAAAAAAAAGAGAAAAAGACTTTATTCTCCTTCAAATTTTAGAATGGGTGATAAAGCTTTTGTACTGAAATTTCTTCCTTCAGAACTGATTTGACTTATGTGGCGTCACTGGACATTCACGGTTCGGCGCCCAAAAGGGGACCAATAATGGCGTCATAAGCTATTAACGATCTGCAAACAAATGGGTTTTGGGCAGCCTCATCGATTTTTGCATGAATTTAGAATATTGACTGCTACGGATTCACTTACATGTCACGATAGGAAAATTAACTTTTAAAATAGCGAGGGGGAAAAAAGAAAATGATTCCAGTAATAATGTCCATACTAAGATCACCTTTCTTAGATTTATGAATTCTTTAAACATTAAATTTGTTGATTTATCTAGCAAAAGATAATTCAATAATCTTTATTTATCTTCTTATCAAACAACGTTTGAAAGTTTCCTACTTGATGTTAAACTTTAAAAGAGATCATTATTCTGATTACTTACTTCATAGAACTTTTTTGCCTCGATGCAAAAAATTATTAAGTTTGGCAATCATTTTCATGATATTAAACATCTATCATCGGGAGATCTTTCTCAACTACATGAACTTTCTACTTAAAGATTAGTTGAAAATGCCGTGATATTTCCTTAGAAAGGCTTTATTGCTTGGAAGTTTATTACTTTTGACGTCGTTAACGCATTAAAATGGACTCAAGACATTGTGAAATTTGAGAGAGGTTTCCAAGCGACATTTAGAAGTTTCTAAAATTACACTGTAAGTACAGATTACACGAGGAAACATTTTTTAAAGCATGTGTTTATTTTAAATTATAATATGAACAAACTCTTTATATACATAAAACAAAATATCCAATACCTTTTTTTGAATAAAAGTGGTTTCATTAATACTCAATTAAAACGTGAATAATGTTAAAAAACAAAATTCTTTTTCTTTGAATTTTTATAATACAGTATTGAATAAATAATTTCCCATAGTGTATAGTTTTTAATTTGATAATATATCCTGTTATTTAGATTTTTTTATTTAATAATACTTGATTTCTAGAGAAGCGCAAATGATTAGTGAAGAGGATTTCTTGTAAAATCGTAAGCTTTGACATTCGGATTCAGTAATCGGCCAATTTACAACTAATGGGCCCTTTACTGGAAATTTGTTCAATTATCGAGATTAATCCTTACCTTTCATTCTTCCTTAATTCCTGTAAGCTCAGATTCCTCTAAGCTGTCTTCAAGTGTTATAAGTACTCGTGAAAGTAAGGAAAATATTTCGATTTTAAATAATTTGTGTTAAGTTGATTGATATGATTATAATCTTTAGTGACGGTTATGAAACCAATTAATTCTGCTCATCAGAAGTTTTTTCTAGAATAAAGTTTGATTAATCCAAGTAATATGAGTAAAACCATATCTTTCAGGAAATTATCACTATGAAAATATTTTAAAAGAACTTTTCAACAAAGGTTGAATGCTATATGAACCTTTATACTGTATGACAAAAAAAATCAACCTATAAGCTTACTTATCTGAAACATGGCATCTTCACTGGATTATTTTTTCCTTGGAATAAATATAACTTTTATAGGAATGATTTTGTCATAATATTATAATTTTTACAGACATGAGTGGTAAATTGCGTAGGACCTTTAAAAGAAATAAACTTTATCGAGCGCATTATGATTTTAATTCACTGTCTATTGTGTTTTAACTTTTCTTTTTTTTTTTTGGCTTTCAGGCCTGAAGATAGAAACTTTTATTTACTCTCCTCCAATTTTAACATTCTGAAAACTAATTCTAACATTTTAAATTTAGCCAAACTTAACTGCGTTCAGCTTCTGCACATGCTCTTCCCGTTATATATATATATATATATATATATATATATATAGTCTTTGATTATAATAAGAATTATAACTCTCTTGTTATTGTCATTAAAGTCTTTAATAATAATTCCTTCTGGAACAATTTTGTTTCCCTACTGGATAACTATAAAGCATTAAATAAGGTAAATGTAAGATATGTTTTTTTTAAAAAAATAATATGAAAGACGAATGAAATTTTATTTCTCCATTGATACTGTGTTACTACAGGCTAACTCTGACAAGCCTAGGATGCCCGTCATTTCCTTAAAAGTTATAGGAACCGTATGGCATCCATTAGAAGCAATTTCTTGTTTAAATGATATGATTTCCTGGGACATTTTAGGTATATAATATTATAGTTTTCAATTATGGCTTCATTAAATATTGCTTATCAAAGTTTTGAATTTCTTAAAATATAGACAAAGATGGTTGCCCTATAATCTGGTTTATTTTATTCAATCAGATAAAATGTTCTTATTTATTATTATTATTTTTTTAATAATTGTTGGAATTTCAATAACGTCAAAAAATTGCTTTGGTTTTCATGAAGACACGAGCAAATTTTTACCTAAAACTGCTCCGAACAAGCAGTGTAACCCAAAAAGAAATATAGAACAATATCTCGATCATATTTCTGACATGAAACTCAAAATTTCATTCTATTTTAAGACAAGTATTAAGTTCTACACTATAAATAGATGCCTTTACACAACAAATTTCCAACTGTTGAACTGAAAGTGAGTAGCATTTAAGTTTAGTTCGCATCTAATGTTTTATATACACTATATGAAAATGTGTTTTCGGTTGGGAAGTATTTCATATAACGTAAGCAAAAGTGAAGATTTCATAAGCAAGTTCTAATTTCATAAGCAAACTAAACATTTTTTAGGGTAAATTATATTCATAGGTTTAAAATTATTTTAAAAAATACATGTAGAATATCTTCTTAATAATTTTGATAGAATTCACAGCTCATACATTATATAGTTTTCGAAGATCTGTGTTTTTAAGATTATCTTCCATTCTTTACACAAAATGAAAAATAAAAAAATCATCGCTCTTTCTGCTTGCCGATTAAAATGTAACCAACTGGTTTTACAGGTCATCTGTTCACAAAATTCCTCTGTACACTAAATAAATTGTGAAACGAATTTCGTGTAAATACATTACACTGATACTTTTATGAAGGTTCTTACTTAAAACTGACGTTGTTAATTTTGAATCATTACTGTTTTTATTTGAAAGTAAACATCTTAGGGAAATTTACAGATGATTAAATAGGAAATAAGCAGACCCATAGCTAAAAGCATTTGTCTCACTCAAGATAATTGCCTTAGCTAAGATAATTGGCGAACCTGTAGCTTCTAAAATGGTACCAGTTAAATTCCTATTGTATCCTAAAATTTCACAAATCTTGCAAAGAAATTATAGAAAATAACACATGACATTTAAATCAACAAAGTAAGGTTTTTTTTTAAAAAAGAGAAGCTAGTATTTTACTTAAACTAATTTAAATGCAATTTTTAAGCTTTCAATCCTAATTTTTAACATTTTAACAGAAGGAAACCATTTTTACAGTAATCTAAAATTTCAAGATATATCCAAATAATAATCTTAAATCAGTTGCTGTCATTTCCCCTTAGTTTCCAATTTTCAATTTATAAAAATAAAATGTGTAGAAAATCATGATTTTTTTCTCAAATATTTAATATTAATTTCTTAAATTATTAAAAGTTCAAGACGTGAGGATGCCAATTAGAGTTGAATAATGTAAGAAAATATTAAAAAGCATATTTTTGTTGAATTTATATAATTTTCCACAAAATTATAGACAAAGTTTAGCTCTACAAATTAGCGAGGAAAAGCATTGTGCTTAAACAATGAAATATAAGTAATCATATAAACGAAGTAGCTATGGTAATTTCAAAATTATTCGTGTTGTTTAAATGAAAACTATAAAATAGTTCAATACAATCATATTTATAAGCCAATGCATTAGCGTTTGAATTTCTCAGAGTAGTTTAATAAAGAAAGCACAGTTTGATACAAACAAATATGATTTCAAAATCTAATTTTTTTTATAAATTTCAAAATTTAATTATTTTGTGAGTACTTCTATATAGGATGTCGATTTTGACGCCATAAAGATACTTTAATAAAAGATTAGTTCTTCTAAATAAATCTATTTATACATTTTACTTAAATGTCACTCATTTTCTGTTTGCCTCGATATTTTACACTTCATATTTGTAAAAATATATCCCTTTTATTTCATTTAATTAAATGGTTTTAAGAAGTCTGCTTGGAGCATTGAATAATTTAAATTGACTTTTTTCACATTTGTAAAGATGAATTTTCCACTCATTTAAGGATATATTTGCAATTCAAATTTTTGTACAATTTTTCACTCTATTTAAATGTTTTAAAATTTATAATTAAAATCTGGGTTTTAAAATTCAACCTTAATTATCTATTTGTCAAATGATTTAATTATATTCTCACTAAACTCCATACGAATGTTGCTACTTGGGAGAATTAAATGTTGCTACTTGGGGGAAATAAAAAGAATTCCAAGATTTCAAAATATTTATAATAATGAATTAACCATTAAAAAGAAGAAAATAATTAAAGTTAAGAAAATCCGCACTTTAAATAGTTGTTTTCATTCAAAATATTTAAAATAATGTTTATTCATTAGTTTTTATTTATTTTGGGAACTTTTTATTTCAATTTCATCGGCGTTATTCAACAAATGAAAAGTTGACTAAGAAAGAATTTTCTTAGGATTAGATTCTGTTTCCCAGATTTATGTAGTTGGATTTAATTACTTTCTTATCTTTTTGCTTTTGCTCTATTAAATCAGCGGAAGGGAGTTAAATGGAGCATGATGTGAAGGTTTAACATCTTTACTGGATTAAACTAATTTTGTTGGATTGTGAAAGTACTTTCAACTAGTATCTATTATTTTGGGCATACCATCAGCAGTCAGAAGAATCCAGAATTAAATTTGAAAGCTAATCTACCTCATATATAATTAAACTCTGTAGAGTTCCTTGCAATCGCCTTTCATCTAATGTAACAAAATAAGATATTGCAATCATCTGGATACAAGTTCCAGATAGAAAGAAATACTCATTAGTTTACCATAGAACTTTTTATCTTCCGAATAAATCTTACGTGATAGAAATAATGTTTCAAGTTGGAGTTGTATGAAATTGTTTAAAATAATAATAATTAATAATTCCAAAAATATTAATGATTTTAAATGTTTAATGTAGTTTCATACAATTTTCAGGGCAATAAGATTTTTGCAATTATATGAATGTACAACATATTATTCAAAACTACATTTCTTTTTCTCTTAGGCTTTTAATGTACAAGTATTTAAAAATTTTCTTGATGAGGTTGACACAAATTTCATATGTATGCACCGTACCTTTTACTAGAAAAAAAAAGACTGCCACAATCTGAAGAACAGGAATTGCATACTAGGAACATCAAAAGCTTAGTTATTTAGACATAATTCTTGTAAGATCATAGAGCAAAGGTTGGCATCAAAAGATTTTTAAACTCTAAAATATAATTAAACATTCAAAGTTTTTTCTCAGATATTTTAACCACTGAAGTCTTAGGTTGAAGGCTTAGGTCAATTTTTTATGAGGAAAAACAAGCCAAAAAACGTTTGTAGAAATAATCTTGCATTTTTAACACATAAATGCCAATTCAAAAAAATATATTATGTTCGTAGGAATATGAAGAAAAAGAAGAGTTAAATTGACTTTAGATCGTTTCCTTTTATGCCCTCTCTCAATGCATGAATTTATAATGACATCTAGTGAAACCAAGGAAATTATTTAAATTCCTAGGTTTAAACTTATTTCATACATAGCTATATATAATTAAATTTCTTAACGCAGATCAATAATAAGTTGATTTAGGTTACACATTGATTTATTATGACAATTTTATCTTTTTCTTGAAGAATATTTGTCATAATAGTAATATAGTATTAAATAGTATAATATGTAGTGATAATATTTGAATAGATATAATAGTAAAAATACTCAAAACGATACGAAAAAGTTATTTCATTATTATCTCTTAGTCATAGATGCCAAAGTTTGCTTAACCACGTAAAAAGAAACTGTCCATTAGGAACTGGCTATTTTCAGACAATAATTTTTCTTTAGGTGCATGCATTTCAATTATTCTGATAGATTCATACAAGTAAATGTCAAATTCACAGGGACGTACGGAAATGGATGCACCAAATTTTTTATTTAAAAGTCGGCTGAAAATTACCTTACCCTGCAAAATATTCCTTAAAATAGGCATCTGAATTTTGTAATTAAGATATAATGTTGCAATTTGAAAGGTATTTTCTTGTTGCTTTATTTTAAAAAAAATATGCATTTCTTTTTTACATTCCATCTGGCCTATCTATGTGCACTTAATAGAAGGCACAATAGATTTCGTCAAATTCCTTAATTAATAACAGCATTTCATACCGTGAGCATTGGTATATATTTACTTCATACGTCTCATTGAAAGGTAAGAGTTTCTTGTACAGGAATTGTTTTGAAAGTTTTATAATTATCTAAAAATTTTGATACATAATGTTTTCTTAGTTTCTTTGAAGCAATTTATTGAAAATGAAGAAGGAAAACATTTTATTAAAAGGTCTTAAATAGTTCCACTTAATTTAACTTTTGAAAATTTATCATTGTTGTTTTTTTATCTATTACATTCACTCACATTTGATATTAAATTTTTCTGCAATACCGAAAATAAACTCGCTTCATATTCAGGTTATAGATGTCATCAAATTAAAAGTTTTTAACTCAATATGTCTTTTTGAATAGAATTTAATTTGGATGAATCAAAAGCTTATTTTTGACTTTGGTGGAGGCTAAATCGAAAAGCATCCCATAACATAAAAGCTACGTAAAATGCATGGTAACTTTGTTTATTACATGTAAATAAAATCAGGTGTTTAAAGTAACTGATGGTTAAATTTCAGATAATATCTATATTTAAAATATAGAAAAATATTGTGATTTACTACTCAAGTTTTAATTAAATTACTATCCGCTATATTAATTTAAAAAATCTAAATAATAATCCTCTTATGCGGCTCCCACAAAAAGAGCTAATTAGATGCAAGATTTGGCAGCATCTACAGTATTTTTTCCTTTATCAGAACGCAAACAATTATTTAAAAAATCTATAATTTTTTTCTAATAGAATTGTAATTCAGCTTAGAATAATTTTTAAATAAGTGAAGTTGTTTTGGAAGGCAAAACCTGCAGTTTCATAGTAGATATAACATCTTTCCTGTTTTTTATAAATCTTTTACTTTTTTGTTTCATCCAGATATTTTTTTAACATTCGAATGAATTTATAGTATTTAAAAAACCCCTTAAATGTAAATAATCACAATAAAGAACAAATTTCAGTTTAAGCATGATTTTAACTGTTTACCTTTATTAAATAAATATGAATCTCAATCGTGTTGCTAGATATTATAAAAGCAATGGAAAAAAATGAATCAACTTGCAAGTGAATCAGTTGAAGAAAGTTTTAAAAGGCTTGCAGGAAGAAGTAGTAGATTATTTGAATATGTTCAATGTGATTACATACATGTGGGCTGCTCAAGGAAAAAATGGTAGAAACTTGTGAGTTTTATGGGGCCTACTTTTGGAAAAATAAATTAAAGACTTCCAATAAGAACGTGAAATGCTGCCATGACAACAAGAGGCGGCAATTTCGAGCTGTTCCGAACTGATGAAAGAGCGTTCATGCTCCGATTCACCTGAATCCCGCAATTATCGGTTGCATGTTCGCGAATACAATGCTGTAATAGCTTTCGCATCCATGACAGTAGAAATATTCTTAATGAGTTGGGCCTTATTTCTTCGAAATTCATGCTCAAATATACCACCAAGTTTCATCTTCGCAGATTTCAAGTATAAAGTTAATGAGACAGAAACAATAAAATGATGTTTAAAAGAAATATTAATAATTTCCAACATACATCTAACTAACCACTTGACATACGAATTTATTTAACTTCCTAATTAGATGACACATCCAATATTAAACATTAATTGTTATTTTAATTCCTATAATAATGTAACGAATTTTAAGATAATGAAAAGTTTCTAAATGATTCTGGCATTTTAAATTACTGAATAATTTCATTTAATTGCATATAATAATACATTTTTTAAAATTAATAATTCAATAATTCAGTGCGTGTGTCAGAGATGTCATTATATGTGAAGTGGTTAATAAGACATTTTTTAAAGTTTAAAATCAAACAAATCCCTGTACAGTTGCCCTGTAAATAAATCTCATGGTCAAACGTTTGATAGGATGTGTTTAGTGTTAATCAAACCGGTTTTTATGCACGACCAACTTTATGTTGGTTTGTTTAGGGCCAGATAATTTGAATTTGCTAAAGTTACAAAAAAGTTTGCAATTATGTTTATGGAAAAATAATATGAGCTTTAATATAATCCTTATAGGATAGCTCATTAAATGTGTAGATAATATTTTGACCACGAATGTATTAATTTTTAAAAAATTTTCGTCAGCTACTTTACACAATTTTAAAAGACATCAAAAGATTATTTACTTCAATGCAAATATATTTTTAATGCCGGCTTGCTGGCACAGGGGTAGCGCGTCTGCCTCGTGTTCAGGAGGTCCCGGATTCGAGTCCTGGTTCGGGCATGGTTGTTATTCTGTGTACTATCTGTGAGATGTGTGAATGTGCCCCCCTGTAAAAAGGGGTTGTGCAAGCGAATGAGATGAGTGTGTAGCAAAAGTCGTACTCTTGGCCCTAGTTGGCGCTACTTGAAACAAGAGACGCTTCACTCGGCTTAAATCTGCTGCTGGGTCCAGCAGCGAGCTTGTCCATAGGCAAGTGCCATTAGAACCAACCAACCAACCAATATTTTTAATCTGGAAATCAGTTTTACAATTTCCTGTTATATTTTGGTAATTTTCTTGAATAGTTTTATTTGTTTGTTGAATATGTCTTTCTAATATCTTTATTTACCAAAATCGACACTTTTCAGGAAAAAAACGCTATTCTTTCTCGGTAAAGGTGAAGGTATCAAAAGAGAGCCCTTTAAGAATTGGTATCAACTCACAATTCTTTTATAACTCTGCAAAAATTTCGCATAAAATTTTTTTAAATAGAAAATCCGAATAATTTGTTTTTAGGGCTATCTTTAAATAATCTTGAAACACTCGTCTCTTTTATTTTGTACTTTCATAATTTTCTTGGTTAGTTTCATTCGTCTAATTGCTTCAATAAGTCCAGAAAATCTTTTTTAACGCCAATATAATCCATTCAAATCTGAAACGATCTGAAGTATTTTAAGCAAATGAATTAAGCTCTACCATAATTGCTACAATAACTATGCTAGGATGCCATATCCGCATTGTGGCGAGCGAAACGAGAAGGGCTTTCATCTGAAACCCAGGAGGATTGTTGTGCATTATTTCGGGACGTTGGCGAGCGCGCTGAGATCAGAGAGTTGAACCTTCAATCTATTACAAATATCCTCCACATGTGTATGTATAAGGTTATTATTTTCCTCTATAAAGATTAAATTGAATTTTATAAAATAAAGAAGATCTCGCAGTTTAGTGTGTATTAGATTGCATTCTCAGTTTCCTTTAAATTGACTCAATTCTGTTGACACTGAAGCTTTTCATCTGATACTTTAAAATGTGTATGCTGTTCTTGAAGAACAATGCTTTAAAATCAATTAATTATTAAAAATATTAATATAATAGCCTTTTCTCTCACATAAAGATATTACATAGCATTCGTAATAAAGTACCAAGTCTGAATAATGTGTATGATTCTGCGGTATTTGGCACCTGATTTTGCAGCATCGTATAATTTGTTTTTGTTTTTTTGTAATTTGTAAAGAAACTAATTTTTGGTTAACGAACATATATTGGCATGAAATAAATTTCAAGTTTTAACAAAAAATATCAAGAGAATTATTACTTTTGTCAAGTAATGATAAATTAATTTCTTCTCTTTCATGGATCCAAGAAATTCTTGTATTATGGCCTAATAATGTATGAGAACTATTGTATTATTTTAATTTTTATTTAGTGGAGTTTTATTTATTACTAATGGGGTATTTGAATAATAATTATTTAAAGGAAATGATATTTATATTTGAATCAGTAAATATTACTGTCCAGTATAACTATTTTTAATAAAGTAAATTTCGCAGAAAGGAGGGAACACAAGTTATTATTAATTTTGATTATTTCTTGCGTTCGTTTCTCACTCAAGTTAAGTTATTTAGATATTATAGGGCTCTTCTTTGCTTCATAGCTATTCAATTTTCTTTATTAAAGTAAAAGATAGCTTTTAAGAAACGTTCTTAGTCAGAAGGTTTGACATGGATGAATGGGCTGGAAAAAGAAATAGTTGAACCCACAAACTATAAAGTTTTTTGGATAAAACCTTTCTGTTTTGTGAAAGCATATTTTACAAAATTCAGTAAGTACGATTTCTGTATTCTTTGCTAATCAAAGTACCGTTTCTAGCAAAGCCCATCTTTATAATCTTCCAAAGATCGATATTTGAAACAAATTATTCCATGAAACTTTTGCAATAATCAAAGAGTTTGTGTTTTTTAAATAATTCCTGATATACCTCTGTTTATTATTACATCAGAAAATTTTCTATCATACTTCAAAGTAGAAAACGATAATAAATGATTTCAAATTATTATATTTTTTCATAAATTTATAAATTCTGTACGTTTTTATATCTGTTTTATGTTTTGCAAATATTTTGATGTTTAATATAATTCCCGTGGCATGCCCATCAAGCCCCTGAATTACCAGAATGGTTATAGATATAGAGGTATGAGACGGCGTTTTGTTCTGTAAGATTGTTATTCAGAGAAAAAAGCAATGGAAGCTAACTTTTTGTCTCAATTATTTTGTCGTAAGTCTTTCATTATGTTGTATGCATACAGGCATAATATTAGTAATTGAGATAAGATGCTAGAATTAAATTTAAAATATGTAGAAAAAATACAGCTATATACTAAGTAGATAGTCACAACAAATTGACCCGAGAGTAAAAACGATTATTGACTGTTTAAATATTTCATAACATATATTTCCATTCATTGCATTTTGTACAATAATTTTAAATTATTTTTTCACAACCTACTATTTTCATTAATCAAATTTGAATTCCAAAATGCTACAACAGAATATTATTCCTAGAAAAAACACCGCATCAAAGTTTTAAAACAATCTTTGTAATGGCTGATGCTTCATTTTGAAGTACTTAAATTTTTTTTTAAACTAAAAGCATAATTTGACACTAAAAGAATTTTCAGAACCACTAAAAAATTTTAAAATCTGAGATTCATTTGGGCAATGAGTAATTTATTTCATGAAATGTTTATCAGGTAGATTCCTCCTTTCAACTTGCAATTCTAATCGATAAAGAATTTCAAAATTTTATATATATTCTGGAGTTTAAACAACATAAAAAATAATATTATTTGAACTCTGTGTTTCGATTTAAGACCGTTTTCTATAATTTAACCAATACTTCATAAAAGAGAAAAATTTCTTGTTCAATTACAGAAAGTTTTCTTACCCTTTTTAAATTTAGTTTTATTTAAGGAGATTGGACCTGAAATTCATTTGCTGCTGCATTTTAATTGAATGAATTAATGGGAAAAAATGTACACATTTAAGATGAGTTCTGAAATGAAAGCAAATTTATTTAATCTCTTCATTTTGTTCTAAAAGTTTGCTACTCATTTAAAACAATTCCAAAAGAAAGAAATACGGATGCATACTTTCAATATTTGTTACCATATAAACTCTGACATTTTTAGTTCTTTCATTAATCTTTTGCAAACCAAAAAATATCTGAATGATTTTAGTTCTTTTGATCACTGGAACTCCACAAGTTTCCAAACTCCAAATTTTTCAGAATTTAATATAGTTGGTTTAAACACTCTATTAATTCTATATAATAATATCCGAAGTATATGTATTTATGTGTTACTGGCTTTTATTTAATTTTAATTAAACTTGATGATAAATGCTACCAGCAAACTGTCCTCTTTCAAGTTTTTTTTTTCTCTCTAAAAATTAACATACGTCTTTAGTGGAAAAACTTCCTGGCAATACATACAGCTGAATTTGTTAGCAGTTTTAAAAAATCATTTTTATATATTCTAATTAAAAAAAATATTTTTTGGGTGGTAATGAAAATAATTTATTACTATCTAATATAATAAGCCTTTTTTTATGGAAGACAAAAATTATGGAAATTTATATATTTCTATCATGTGATACTTAAATGCTCTTTAATAAAATAATAATAATTATTAATATTGATAAACTAGACGAGCGTAAAATTATTTTTTAGGTTTTCTATAACTGAAATGCATGATAAACGAATCGAACACTATTCATCAATTGGAATTTTAATAATATTTCAAACTTGTTTAGTGCCAAACACCTTTTTATTTAGAAAATAATCATCAATTCTAATCAATATAACAAGGTATAATTTTTTCATTTGATTCAGCTATCACAAATCTATGCTCACCCACTAAACAAATTAAGAGAAAAAAGTTGATGCAATGGTGACAAGCAACAAATATATATATATATATATATATATATATATATATATATATATATATATATATATATATATATATTCAAATCTGCCTTATTTTTACAAAAAATATTCACATTTCATTCATCCTTTTAAATTAAATTTTAAGTATAGATTTATATATTTATGTAATAATTTTTATATAATTATTATATTTCTGATCCTGAAATATAGAGTAATATATGAAATTGACCTCTCTACATTTAGAAATACCCACAAGATATATCCACATTCTACGAACTCGAATATCCTTCATATCGCATGATGTTCAGTCGAATGAAAAACTGGAATCCATAGCTACAGTTACCGTATTTGCTTGACTAAGCGTGATAGTAAGTATCTGCGACTTAGTAAAATCCGTTAGAGTACAAGAGTTTTACTAAGCTCAGCTTTTCAAAAGTCATAGTAAACGTACGATTGATAGGACCCGTTTTTGTATTACAGGCTGTTGATTTCTTGAATTCTAATCATGTAAGCTTAACAATTTTAGTTGCGAAAAAATTAATATTTTTTTTCTATTATTTCAGAATTAATTTTCTAAAGTTATTACTTGTTTTGTAAGTTTTAAGAGAGTTAATTAAAGGAAAGAATCTTGTATAGATTTCAGAATTCAGTAAAAATGTATACTTTTTTAAAACTCTTTCTTCTTATTAAAAAAACCTCATTCTTCTATTATTATTATTATTAAAAAACTCATTCTTCTATTATTATTCTTATTATTAAAAAACTCATTCTTCTATTATTATTATTATTATTAAAACACTCATTTTTCTGTTATTATTCTTATTTTTAAAAACTCATTCTTGAAACATACTTTTTAGGGAACATTTTTGAAATTTAAAACATAAAAAAGGAAAATAAAACAAAAGTTATACTGAAAAAATTTAAATAATACTTTGAACTTCGATTTCTGTGCAACACAACACATTTTTTTATATAAAGAAGAATTTCAACACATAATCATAAAAGAATGAATCATTGATTAAAAGACTTTAGATAAATTTGTAATATTCAAAATTATTATAAATTATATTCAAAAATTAATTTTTAATTAATCTTTTGAAACTTTCTTCATGATATTCACATTGTTTTTATTTCTTTATACTGTTGTTTTCAGTGCTTAATGGTTTTAGAATTTTTTTTAAGTCTATAATTTTTTAAACCATTTTTTCACACATTAATATAAATTTTAAAATCACAATAATACATATTTTTTTTTTAAAAAAAGTTCTGTTACATTCTAATAAAAAAACAAACTTTTAGCTTTCATTATTTTCAATTTTTAGCCTTTGATAAGTTTTCTAATCAGTAGATAAAAATGTGTCATCTATTTCAATTAATTCTTTTCTCAGCTTCATTACCAGATAATGCCACTGATATTTAATTAAAATTTAATAAAGATCAATCAATTAAGAGCAAATGGAGTTTTGTAAATTTAAAAATGTCATACTGTCCTCGGGAACACACAATTGCAGACATTTTAATAATGTATTGCAATAAGAACTTGATGAAAAATCGATTAATAAATTTCAACAATCCAATTCAGAGTTTCTTACATTCAAGTGGTGTGCGACAAATATTTCACTTGTTACTAAACTAATAACCGAAGTTGGAACCCGCAATGCTTCCCACGCTTCAAAAGGACAATCTTATTCGGGTTTCAAGTAAACGAACATCGATGTATTTAACTTTCCCGCATGTAATTCATAAATAATTTCAAAGTTTAAAATGATTATTAGGTTGAAAGCCATCTCAGTGGATTACCTAAAACGAATTTAAATAAGACAATAGGCTTGTACTGGTTACAAACAATTCTAAAGTTTTTATTAAAGTTTTTTTTTAGCTGTCCTCCATTTATATGGAATTATTTTTTTAATCATTTAGTTAAATGCTTTCTTCCGCTAGAAGAAAGAGCAGTTAGAAAAAAAGAGTGTATCATAAATGAAACCTAGCGGGGTGACAAAATTTGTCATTTGTCACAGATTTCAGGCTTTGGAAAACCGAGTCTAATTTATCTGTTCTTTTGTTCCGTGTAGGGCAACTCGATTGGTTCTCAAAGACATTTTACAACGATAATCGGCTAACATTTGTAATTCGTTTTAATTCGAGGAAAAAACTATCGCATAAAAGTTATCGCCCCAACTTAGAAAATACCAGAAACCTTATCTCTTTACTTTTTCCTTCGGATTCACTTTGAAAGAATCTAGGGATTTGGAATCGATATAAAGATATTTCTTTACACAGGGAATTGATCACAACCGAAAAGAGAATTCATGTTCTTTAAAGGAAAGAACTCAAGCCTTGAAATTAGATTTTCACGTAGGTGTCAGTAAAAATAAAATTAATTTCAGAATTATAGTAATATGCTAACTTTTAGATCAGACCATCATTTCACCTTTTCGATTAAAAAGATGCTAATTTTTTATGCATTAAAGTGTTTGAAAAAATTAACTTCTAATTTCTTAGAAAATGTTAACCCTTTTGAATATTTCTCTGTTTTGGTTTAGTTTAGACATGAGATAGATACCATAACAATATCAGTAATAATTAGGTGTCATTTAAATTGGAGAAAAAGACACGATTTATTTTGATATTTTTTGAAAGCTGGAAATTATAAACAATCATGATAGGAACTAAACCTATTGAATTAACAAGAATCATTTAAATCTTTTAAAATAGTTTTTGTATTTATTTCCTCCTGATATAGTTTTTTTTTACGAAAAGCAGTCGTTATCCTCGAACCATTCTCCAATAATTGCATAAAAAGGCATCGAGTATTTAAAGAGGCTATTGTTATTCAATTTTCTTTACGGCTCTTAAATTGTGCATCATTAGAGGTTTTTAGTTTAGAAAAATACATCAAATGGAAGTAATGCAACTACTATTAAGGAACATAATGGTTGAAGATAATGGTTATGCATTTCTGAATCCTCTCTCGGCTACATAGTTCTATTTTTAACTGAATCTTTTCCTTTTTATATTGTATTCGGGTGATTTAAAATATCAATCTGCAAAACTATCACTGATTTGGGAGCTCCAAATTGGTGGAGGATCAAATTCTTAAAATAAATTTAAGAAATAAGAATTCACAATTGTTTTTTTTAAAGAAAAAGATTCGAAATGTAGTTGTATTTGTAGAAATCTTTCTAATTAATTTTTTTTTCAAATCAAATTTTCTTATAAATAACAGGATTTATTCTCAACAAAAAGAGGAGAGTTATTTTTTTAGTATTGAATATCTTTCAGGTATGTTGTATTTGATGGAAATAACATGTTAAGAGACCTCTATAGAACGACCTTAAAGAAGTAAAGCATTTTTTAAAACATTTGTTTAGAGGAGAACAGTGAAAGTGCTTTTTATATTTGCGTAAAAAGTAATTTCTTGAAAAAAAAAGATTTCGTGTAATGTTTTGAAAGAAAATGTATCAACGTTTAGTTTAGTTATATTAAAGTTCCATTTTAAAACAACTCTGGGAGGACTTCGAAATTTTAAATCTCAGGAAATTGACAGAGATGACACGCTAGCTGGCACCCCGTCTTCAAACAATCTGCGAAAAAATTTCAATCGAAATTTGACTCCTACGAATTTAATCTATTGATGACTGTGCATTTTTGAGATTATCCTCAGAAGCGGAAATCTGCAATTTATTACACATACGGTGTACTATTTTTTTTTGGCTAAGAAAACTCTTTGAACATGGCGTGTAATCCGTTGTAAATCATTTATCGATCCACCCACCTAACCCTCTTAAAAAGCGGTTCTTCCGCGAAATCGGGTTTTGAACCTGGAAACTTTCAACCGCAAATCCTATACCGTACCACCTGATTGCCGCTACTCTAAAATTGAGATTTAAAAATCGTCCATTAAAACCTAAGTTTCATATCTAAAATTCCTTTTTTTTATCGTTGTGAAAGCTTTTGGAAAACTAATTATTCTAAAGAAAAACCATTTAATAAGGTTCTAATATAATATGAATGGTGACAGGAGGCTCATGTACGAATTTTTTGATGAGGCTTCAAAGAATTGCTAATTGTTGTGAAAAGGAGATTGGCGATGCCTCATCAGTCTTTAAAAAAATGCTATTTTTCATTAAAAACTTGAGTGTGTGGATTCTACTATGAAACTATGGTTCACTGGTAAATTTTGGGTTTTGGGAACGGCGGGCTCAAGATCCGATTCTACTGGAGAAAAAAAAATCCCCGTTATGTAAGCTCACCTATTCCATGATGAATCCAGAGGACCCAGATAGGATATTTTGGCTGCACTCGTTATGCCTTCAAGGATCCTATTTTTAGATCCGGCCCCAAATACTTCTAAGTGTTACTTCAAAGCAGGACGTATATATAACATAATTGAATAACTAAAAGGATTTATCGGAGGAACTTAATTTTATTTTTAATTTGAAGAGAATATTTCTGGTTTTAATTTTTTACACCTTCCTAACTTTACGTCATATCAGATTGTATATAAGTTCTTCATTTAATTGGTATGAAAACTCAACTTCCCTCTAAAAACCTAAAGATTAATACGCCATGGTTACTTTTTAATGTTTTGACTCTATTTTTCAATTAATTATTACCAAATACTTCAAATAAGACGTTTTTTTTAAAAAAAAACCCGGGTAAGTAAAAATATGGAGTTGGACAGATTGATGTATGTGTGTGAGGGGAGAACTCCTAAGCGTGCAAACAAGCTGTTTAGTATGATCAAGCTTAATGGGATTATTAAATTTACGATTAAAAAAATAAGAAGAAGTGCATTAAACATATAATCTATATTTAACTTTCGTTTCTTTTTAGAACAGTCATTTTCTATTTACTGATTTCGAAATAAATTGTAGAATTATCGGAAAATCATTAAAAATTCAGACTAGAAAATAACTGGAAAACGCATTGTCTTCAGTAATTAAAATTATTTTTTCTTACCATCCAAGCTACCAACATTTATTCACTTAAGCAGAAGATCATTTTCATTATTAGTAAATAACTAAATGCCCAATTGCAAAATTAAAATTATTAGACGTAAAATTCAGCAATTTTACAATTAAGGTATGTTGCGATGCCATCGGATTCTTTGTATTTGAAAAAAAAAATTTGTAAATAATGACTATAAAGATAATCTAATTATAAAACAGCACAGTGTCAAAATATTAGCAGATTGAATATCTAACAAACAGATAAATGTTAATTGCAAAGTTCATTATCCGTTCCTTGAGATTAGTTATAGCAAATCAAATTTTAATGTAAGTTTTAGATAACACACTCCATTCGATTCTCGATATCTTCGAAATTTTATTCAGTGTTGGAAAAATTGCTAAACGCTCACCTTTCTTACTTAAGCCGATGAGTTATTGACAAAGTAGAAAGGATTTCTTATATTTCCTCAAAACTTGAGAGGAGACTTTATATCAAGAATGTTGAGATATGCGATATTCTCCATGGATTCTTTGAACAAAACTAACATTGACTTTGCAGCGAAGGAATAACTTATCTCTAGAGGAATGCACTATCCTAACTGAAAAAACATCACGACGTGTGTTATCGTAGGAGGCTATGTAAATTTTATTAAATGTGAGTCGTTGGTCTAGCATGATGTTAAAATCTCAAAAATCTTATCTTATACTAATATATAATTGTATAAATTCTGCAAGGGTGTGTTTGAAAATTTAATTAATAATCTAAATAACATCTTATTATGGAAAATATTCGACTATAATAAATATCTGATAAAATCAAAAATAATTAAAAAAATATTCAAATACAACACTTTGAAGATTTAAATTCATCAAGTTTATTATTTATGATGATTATTAAATAAGAAATTTGACATTATGATGATTAAGAAATACATGGTTGACACTTGTATAAAAATATTTATTTTGAGCAAAAAAGAATTTAGTTACACGTCTTTTACTTCTAAACTGCAATCAAATGCGACAAATAAAATTTATTTAAATTCTCCTGTATTTTATAATATGTTCAAATATGGCAGAGAGGAACCTGCAACTTTAAAGGATACACCGCATAAACGTTAAAACATTATACGTGTGAAATTAGATTTTATAAGTTTAGAAATAAAAAAAAGCAAATTCGATTCTTTTTACATCGTTTTAAAAGCAGAAAATGCTTCATTAAAAAATTGTGATATATTACGGCATGCCAAAGAGAATGAGTTTTAAATAATATAAATCTCCAAAATTACATTAAAGGTAGACTCCCTTGCCCTAAATATTTCCATTATATCTTATGCTCTTGCTTTAGTTTTAAATATGGCACTATACTATTGTCATGTACTGGATTATTTATAATGTTCACTTCTGAAAATTAACTTTTACAAACTACAAACAAACTTTTTTTTATGCTAGAAGTATTGATTTCTACTGCCAGATTATTGCAGTATTTATAATTTCCCAGCAGAAATGTATACCAATTGAGTTAAATGGAAAGAATTTTATAAATATCACGTAATTTCAAGATTTAAGAAAAGTAAAAAATATAAATATCTAACTTAATCGAAGACATTTTAAAAATACTTTCAACTTGAATTCTCCCTACGTGTTAAGACGGAATTTTATAGCTACTGTTTCATTCATTTTCTCACATGGGACAGATTTCAAATGTTTCACATTTGTGTGTCCTGAATAGCAATGCAGTTTAATAGTTTCAGAATTAAATTATCAGTTCATTGAATAATTTAATAAAATTTTGTTTCCATATGAGTGTCTTCACCTTATATTGATTTTCAGATTTTATAAAATCTTAAAGATCTTAAATCTTATAAATCTTTTAAGATTTTATAAAATCTTAAAATCAATATAATTTATAAATTAAAGGCTTGAAAGTAAAAATTTTAAAAGTTTTTAAAAATTAATATTTTAGCACTTTAATAAAAAAGGGGCTTTTAAATAGTGTGTTTGTTTAAGTTGGAGATTTTTCTCTGAATAATTCTTTGTCAGAGGAAGTTTAGGAAATGTGTGTTGGAAATAAACTCAATAACTGTCTTATTTTGTATGTCACTTGTAGTTATACACTTTTGCTAAGATGAATAGTATTTCTACACTTCATATTTTCACCATTTTTACTACAAAATGTTTTGTATTTGTGCTGAAACGGGAAGACCAATTTTCTTTATTTGAGCTTGCTTATTTTTTTATTATTTTTCTGTTGTTACTTGTGTCTTCAATGCTCACTACCTGATTTTCGTTACGCTGTATTGTCGGGTTCAATTTTTTTTCAATTACTTATAAATTCTATCTATGTTTAAAATGCATATTAAATCATTTCAATCTCTGAAGTCAAATCACTAATGTTAGTGAAATTTATAAATTTGTAATTCCATTTTCCAAATTTACGCATCCATTATTGGAAGAAATGATGATGGGCAACTGATAGATTTACTCCCTCCCCTTTTTTTTTTAAAAAAAAGTTGATTTTTTGGAAATATCTCCATTTCCGAAACTATTAAAGTCTTACTTTTTATATTTCTACTTTATTATAAGATATTTATAACATATGTTTTGTACTTTATATATTATGTATTTCTTTTCTCAATCAGATTTAAAATTTTTATTATTAAAGACTTATTTTTAGTTGGAAAAATATATTTCTTTCAATTCTAAAAACTGAACTCTTAAAGCGCCTTTTCGATTCTCTACGTCAGAATTTCGATGGTTCGTTTAAATATCATAAACCTAAAGTTATAGTATGTCAGTCACAGACTTTACTACCATTTTAATATTAGGTACCTTTCCATTGGTAAATAACTTTGTTTAATTCCTTTCCCCATACAAAAGGGGATAAAATATTCGTCTTTCAATTTCTTCATATTACTGGGCGGAAACCAAAGAAAACGACATGAATGACTTAGTTTCTGATTACATAATAACCCCTTTTTGAAAGTCCTTTGTTCTTTAAGTCAGCAGTTGATGTTCAAAGAAACTTGCGTAGCTTGAAAGAGGAGAGGAAAGAAACAGAATTATCTTGAAAGAAAACCAACTGTAAAATGGAAGATAAAAAGAGATAGAATTTGGAAGATAGAAAGTTTAAAACTGTGAAAGTGGTGATAGAGCAAAAAAGCATGGATGTTATGTTTAAAAAAAATGCTTGTTGTCACAACCTGAAATCTGAATACTGCGGGGTTTCAAAAACGAAGCTTGAATTTTTTAAGGTTAGTAACAATAATAAGAAATGCTGATTTAAAATGCTTTCTGGATATCAAGAAAGCACACAATGGTTTTATACAATGTATAATTTCTTTCATTTTTTTACAAAATGAAAATTAACTGATTTTATAAAATTTGGATTTAGTTTAGCTATATTAACGTCCCACTGTAAAGCAACAGAAGGGTTATTTTGGA
Source organism: Argiope argentata (assembly GCA_026289955.1). Taxonomy (NCBI): domain Eukaryota; kingdom Metazoa; phylum Arthropoda; class Arachnida; order Araneae; family Araneidae; genus Argiope; species Argiope argentata. The sequence goes on from JAOUZG010027617.1 coordinate 3,362,908, forward strand.
AAAGACCTCTTAATTTTGACCCACGGTCAGATGACGGAGACGACACCTAAACTAGCACCTCCCTCTCCACACCACCCCAGCGGGAGGACGTTTGGCCCTGGCGGATTTAACGTGCAGCAGACTTCCTTACGGAAATGTTCTTCGGTGAAATCGAGTCTTGAATCTGAAACCCTCATGAGTCGAGACCTGACCACCACGGCCATTATAGTGTTTGGAAAACTCAAAAGTAATTACCGTCCTGAATTATTCAATAATTTGCTTTTTAAAATGGAAACATCACTATTGCAATGATTAATAAAGCTTAATTTTTAGCGAGAAAATATTTTAAGTATACCATATTTATTTCATTTTAAGAATAAAAAGAATTATACTACGCTACACGAATAATGAAATACGAATGATGAAAAAGTAAAAATTATGAAAGCAAGCAATTGCATCTGGTAAACGAATCTGGTAAACGAATTTATATATATTTTTTTATTATTATTATATATAAAAATAGTAGGATTCATTTTAATTCTATTTCGAATATTTAAAAGGACTTTAATTTATTTTAATTCAAAATTCGGTAATATTTTAAGCACGCTTATGCTATAAAATAAAGTTTATGAGTTGTAATTTTTCTATACGTATTTTCTTTGAATTAATTTATTAATAATATTTGGACTGAAGAAGAAATCACTTCATTTTCAAAAGCTACTATTTTATTTTACATTTTTCATATTTGCAAGGGTAAAATATCGTAAAAGAATTTTTATTCACTTCCTCATGTATTAGATTTCTAAATTTCTGAATAAATATCGTTCTGGGTGACACTGGAATACTTTTAAAATTTTAGAGCTCTTATTCCTCATTAATTATATTTATTAAGTTAGTTAAAATTTTCACAAAAATTGGGCCATCTATAAATCAATTAGACAAATAAGTTAAATTAGAAAATGTTAATGACTTAAAAATAGGAAATAATAAAAGTAAAGTCTTTAAACCCGTATATATTAATATTGTAAAAAGTAGTAAATTCCTCAATTTTATATAAAAAAATTAAATAAGAGAATACAATTAAAATAAGAGAAAAAAATTCAGGACTTTCGTTAAAAGTTAAATATAAATGAATGTGATTAAAATTCCATTTTACTTAAAATATTTCTATCGGAATCTCATTATTTCAGTCTTATTTAAACATTCATATTTTTTTAAAAAAATAAGTAATAAAAAATATTCTAAGAAGATAAAAACTGAAATATTTATTCTTAGAATAAGAAGATTATTAATTCGAACATGAATTTATTTAATTTTCTAGTGGGATATTAAACATAATCTATGTGTACGAATGAAGTTCCGCCTGTTAGAACAGTTTTATATGCAATTAAACTTGAATTGGAAGAGACAAGTTATTGATTCAGATAATTCTTTATTTTTTAAATGAGTTTGTGCTGATGAATAAATTGACATTTTTCCGAGAATGGGAAAAGTAATCATATAAATGCATAGCTTTCAACGTCTTTAACTAAAGAGTTCCTTCCTCCACCGGAAGTCGGTTGCCAAACGTAAACTGAAGTAAGATGCTGTTCAGACGATTATGTCACTTCTGATTTGGAGTCTAACATTATTGTGTAAACAGAGGGTATGAAATCCTCTTCATATGTCTTTAAAATTCTTTTGTTTTGGCCAGTTTTCTTTACACGGATGAGGCTGCATTGTCATTAGAGTTTGTGATGAATTTTCACAACCTGCATTCCGTGGACAGAGGAAAACCCCCAAGCTATACGCCCGCCCGGCGCACAACGAAAATGTTCCGTTAACGTGTGGGCTGGCATTGGAGGAGACTGTTTACTTGGTCCGTACATCCTCCCAGAAAGACTTAACGGTTTCATTTACCTAACATTCTTGCAAGAGGTTCTGCCAGAAATGCTGGATGATGTTCCGATGCCTATTCGTCGACGCATTCGATTTCAGCACGACCGAGCTCCTTCACATTTCAGCACAGACGTCAGAGCACATCTGCAGGCTACTTTTCTTGGCGGTTGGATTGGTCGCGGTGGACTGATCGCATGGCCACCACGATCACCAGATGTCTCACTTGGATTTTTTTGTTATGGGGATTTTTAAAAGTCCTTGTCTATGAAACACCTGTTGCAACGCCAGAAAACTTGGTAGGAAGGATTGTTGTGGCAGCAGGAAGTGTTCGAGATACACCTGGTATTTTTGAGAAGGTGCCGCTTTCCATGCAACCAAGATGCCAGGCGTGTCTCGATGCATCTGGAAAAAACTTTGAGCATTGCCTGTAAGTTCGACATTAGTCGCATGTGAGTGAGTAATTAACAATAAAATGATCTGTAATGGCATTATTTTAGACGTCCTGTAGCGGCTACGGATAGCAGTTGAGACCCTCTGTCCCTATGTGATTTTTGATCCTTGTTGTATGACTCATCTACCATGTAAGTTTGTCCACATTGTTTTGAATCTCCCTGTATCTATCTATCTATCTATCTATCTATCTATCTATCTATCTATCTATCTATCTAT
>JAOUZG010027617.1:3365833-3456522 GCA_026289955.1 Argiope argentata
GTAGATGGCATTTAATGTTAATACAGTTTTTTTTAAATTATTAAGTCATTAAATAATTTTAAAAAATTAATTACAAGTTTTCTCGCTTTTATAGTAATTATTTATAGCTGTTGTAATTGTTAGGGCGGGATAGCCTGGTTGGTAGGACGTTGCATTCGCATTCCTTATGCTGTAAGTCTGAACCTGGTCACAAAGCTCTCCATGCTGGCAGTTATACCACTTGGGTGTCAAAGGTGATCATTATCCAGGTGCTCAGAGGTCCATATCCGCAGACGCTACAGCACCCCCTCCTTCTGTTGCAAAGCGGAACACGTGAACAAAAATTGTAATTATTTTTTTAAAGTAACTAAAATAAAAAATTTCTTAACTTTCCAAATTTTTCCTAATATCCAAAGTAGGAATTGATTTTAAAAAAATTGTTTTTTATTTTACTTGTTAATCAGTAGGTTTATTCAAAATTAAAATTTGAAGAACGTATTGGTATATACTTCATAAAATGATAATATAAGGATAATCTGACAACATTTTTGGTAAAAAGATCTTTTATGATTGAATTTTATGAACGTTAAAATTTCAAAAATATTTTCTACTTTGCATTAAATAAAGTTATATTTGTAATGCAAAGTGTATTATTAGATGTTTTGATTTTCAATAAAGATTGTTTAGGATTATTCAACTAAAGAATAAGAACACAGAAATAGTAACATGATTTTCAAAAGACTACTACAATGCTTTATTAAATGATAGGCCACTTTAGTATCTTAAACCTTCATTTCTCCATTTAATATTATGTTAAACTTTTGAATCTTATGAAAAGGGAAGGCAAATTTCTTGTCTCATAAAAAAGTATTTAGCTCATGTAATTAAAATAATAAATTAAAATATTTGATCTTTTCATGCAAAAATCTTTTACATTTTCATTTTCTAAAACATTAAAAATTACATTGAAACATTGAATTAAGTAAGATTACAGTCGTTTACAGAAATATAAAACCTCTCGATTTGAAAAAAAAATTTAAAAAAATTATTTTTAGTCTTTTACCATCTACATAAAATGAATTATAAGTATATATAAAATTAAACCATGAATAAAAGAAATTCTGCTTTTAAAAACCCATATCCTAATACAGGAATTAAATGGTTGCTATTTTATTAAAAGAATGAAGATATTTTTCTTTTATCTATTATTTTATGAACTAGTTTCTTTTCATATGAAGAATTTTCAATTTATGTGAAAATGAAAAGAAACAAAACGAACAAAAATCTCATTCAAATTCCTCTTTTATAGAATTTTTTTCTTGAAACAGCAAGCTTTGATAATTTTTAAAGACAACTTAACGCCCCAACAGTAGAAAATATAGACGATTCCTCCTTCTAAATATTCTTAAAATATTACGACAATGCTTGGGGATTACAGAAAACAATGCTTAGGGATTACAGTATGAAAGAAAAAAAATTTTTTTTTCAAAACTTTACGAGAGTTATTTAAACTGTTCATAAAGCAAAACTGTTCATTGGAAAAAGGAGCCTGGATTTTTATGTTGTCGTAATTTAGTTCTTTCATTTTTACCTCTTTGATAAATTGAAGAACATAAAAACAAAGAATGCTAGTAATCATAATATGTGTGAGAAAAATGTTTCTTTGAAGTAAAGCGGTATAAGTCAAAATGAAGAATAAAATTTGACCCAAGATATGATATTACATAACGTTAAAATATAATTAAATTATCGAAAATATCAAATAAAAATGATATTAAGATATTAGAAAAGGATTGAAAGCTTATTACTACAAATGTAGCTTATTACATTTGACATATCCTAAATTGGTAAAGTAGAATCATTTTGACTCCTTCTTTCGCTTTAAGGTCTTCGGACTTTTAAAGAACCACCTTCCATGCGTGCTAACCAAAAATTTTGAGATAGCTGAAGACAGTTTCTTTAATATCTTTCTGGTTCACCAAGTAATTTTCAAAAAGCTAAGAGTCCATTGACCCCCCGTTTGTAATATAAAACGTACACACTAACTCCTCGTTTCTAGTTACAGATTTACGCAAAAGAAAGCAGTTCAATTCATGATCTTTGATATAATTTCATTTAGGATTTCTAATCATTTTTTAACAAATTGATATAATTTTAATTTTAGAAAGCTGTAATTATCTTTCAATGAAAACGTCGAAAAAGAAAATGCAATCAGGCGACTTGTTATTTTGTGGTTAAACGTGGGGAAAGTTTTTGCGAATAACAATTAAATATTAATAATTTATAAATCCAAATATTATCATATTGTCTTCTATTATTTTATCCAAGCTTGTTATCTTCAATGCTTGTGAAAAATCTATTAACAGCAGAAAATTAATTTTTGAATTCATAATATTACAAGAATAATACTAGATTTTTCCCACACTTATTGTAGTATGTAGCCTTGTTTTTGTTTTAATAGTATTTAGTTTTTTAGATATATTTTGTTAATATGCTTCTGTACTAAAAAAATGGCCAGTTTATCCTCTCTGTGTATTATCTGTTTCATGACTGAAAATATACCGTGAGTTTTCAGGTTGCATTCTTTATCAGAATCATCCAAAATCTGTTAGAAAGATGGAGTACTTTCACTTATGTCGGGTTGGCTGTTAGAGGCTTCAATGATTTATCACTATGAATGGCAGAAATGGAGACAAGTTTCAACTGAAAATCCTCCAGGAAGATAATACAAAGACATATTATGGAACTAAGGACAGACTTCTCTCTCAAATAAGGAGTAGATATTCCAGAGATAATTCATCAACAGAAATTGTCCTCCTAATTACGAGTCCTTGACTCATGGACTAGGTTGGCTATGTTAACCAAAGCAGAATTATGCACACCAAATCATGACAAGATCACGAGATAGCTAATATAGGTTCAATTTCCCCTTTGCAAAATCTCTTTTTATGATCCAAACAACCTCGCGTCACGTTGACTCTGAAATATGAAGAAATAGGTACAGGCTGAGGTATAATTTAAAACATTTGAATATTGCGGAAAGCATATATATCAGTATACCACTAAAGATACTACATTTGAAAATAAAGTTCACAATACTAGAAGCTACCTATGATATATTTTTGTGTACTGCGTGTTTAACCGACTTCGAAAGACTCAATTCATTTTTATCAACAAAATATAACTTAAATAAACCTAAAGATATTTAAAGAAACAGAGTTAACTAAACATAACATTATTAATTGCTGAGTAAAAGAACAGACTCTCTCTAAAGCTCTAGAAAATATAAAATTCTTTTTTATTTGCAGAGTGTCCTTGTATTTATGTGCTAAAATGCAAGAGTATATAAAATGATTACAAAAAGGCAATTTTTTATGCAGCGAGGCAAAATTGGAAAAAAAAAGTTTTAGTGGGAAAAAAATGCAGAGAAAATCAAACGAAAGTTATTTACTTCTATAATATAACAGTAAGTGCACAAATGGGCCAAAGCCAACTTTGACATAGACCTAGTAGTGTATAGCAAGTGATTGTTATGCTCTTTCGCAAATGCCTGATGTTTCACGAACAATTGTAACAGGAACTGAAAGTTTTGCAGCGAGTTCCTCATCCGAGTAGACTTCCGAGATTGCTTCTAATTACTTACTTTTACCTTTTCTGCTTACATTTCTATTTACGATTCCACATTACCATAAAAATGTCTCTATATTTAGTTTCCTTACCCTTGAAGTTTGGCCCATGAATACAGGACCACCCTGTATACATTCCAAAAGTGAATATTACCGACTTAAAATTCACAGTCCACACACAAATGTTATTGCCAAAAACATAATTCATATTGTTCTTTTATGGCAAGTTTATTTACACCCGCCTAAAATTTATTTATTTTTTCAATTATAATAATAACTTCAATTATAATTTTAATTGCTTATATTTTAATTATTACAATATTTCCAAGGTACTTTATCGGTTGCAAAAAAAAATGAATTTTTAGCAAAATTTGTATTAAAGAGCTAACTAAATTATTGATGAAACAGACTACTGTTTTGCTTTATGCCAATTTTTAAAATGAGATATTTGATAATATAAACTGTCTTCAAAAAAGGTAGCATTAAGATGCACTAATTATACGATATTTTTAAAATCTATAATGAACGTATGTTCTTATATTATTTATTAAAGGATATGAAGGAATATGTTAAAAGAACTCGAAGTTTTAGTGTTTTAAGTATTTCCAGGAAACAGCGTTGCTTCCCATATCTGAAAGATGAATGGGCGTTTTTAAACAGAGAGAACGAAAGTGATTAAGCTTTTCTGTGCCAAATATAAAAAGATATTTTATTTTCTCATTCAAAAATTTAAATTTTTTTCAAGCCTTAGTTAGTTGCTAAATTTTAAATTCAAGAAATTTAAATGCATGAAAAGTATACGTCTAATGAGTATCGGTGAAATACAAAACACATTAAAGCATTTTATCAGCTAAAACACAAAGGAAAAAGATAACAGGGATATTTTTTAAAACAGAAGGGACGAATATAGTTTTTTATCTTTATCATTATTATCTTTTTCTACATATTTGATATTAATATATAGAAAAGAACATTTCTAAATTTCTGAGATGGTACAGCTTAACAACGATTTTACAGTAGCAAATAAAAGTATTTTAAAAGAATTAAAAATTATTACAAATAAGGAATGTTTAAAAGAGGGCTATAACAGCCCACTCGTATTTTCAAAACAATTTTAAACAAAAAATTAATATCACCGGTTATTAATTAGTATGAGCAATACACGAATAGAAAATGTTCGTGATCTTACCAATTTTATCCAATCCAATATAAGATTTTCATTTTGCATCCCTAATTTTGTACTAAAATTAAATTGATTAAAATTCACTCTGATTTCTCCCCCTAGAGTGTGCTCAAAGATAAAAACGAAACTAATTGAACAGATCCGTTGCACTATGAAGATTAAACAATTCGGTGTAATTAATTTGTTTCTAACAATATTTTTTCCACTTTTGAGTAATCTCACATTTTGTCTGCATCTGGCATAATGCAAAGCATGACGTTAATATTAAAATCTAAAAGTTCTGCAATATCTAAAAAGGATATCTGCAAAGTGGGAATGCCATATTTCAAAAACTTTAAAAACTAAAACTGTTACACTATTTTTTTTCAATGCTATCTTAAAAAAACTTGCATGCCCCAAAGATACGCAATTGTTCTTTGCTGAGATTTCTGACGAAACTTTTGGATCATTTTGTATTTCTTAAGAATTCATTTAATACTTGCCTGGTAAAAATCATATGAGTGGTGTCAATTTCTTTTTCAGCATATGTTTGAAGAAACATACTCAACTTTGCAGCATAAAAGGAGAAACATTTCAGTTGCATGTCACCTGACAAATTCTGTTTCCATTATTCTGTAATGACCACAGTTGGAGAATCATTCAGTTTTCGGCATAGTCTAAACATTATATATCTAATATCAGCTGCGAGCTGCTTTATCTTAAGGCTTTTAATTCTAACAAAATAATACTAATTCAATCATTTTCATTTAGAATGACAAGCGTATAAATATTCTTTTCTTACTTATTCTTTTTAAATAGACATACAATTCGTACAAAAAACTTCCAAAGGAAACTTTTAAAATATGCTTTCCCGTATATTAGCTTTCATATAGATTTGCAGCAGAAATATAATTAATTTCAGAAATGCTCTGATTAAAATTTAAAAAAAAGAATTTTGCGCAAATAGAATAAAAGAATCATTTTTACTAATTAAATGAAAACTTTTCTATTGATCCTTTAGCTGAAATTACTTTCATTGTTTTGGAACTTACATAAAAAGACTCATAATTAATGTTTTTGTGTCAGGAGGTTAGATTTAATTAAGATATAAAAACACAGTGCAAGACTAATATCATGCTTTATTCGTATTATATGACATCTACTGAATGAAATAGAATAAGTAAGTTAATAAAGAGTTTTTAAAAATAATTTTGCTTTGTTAAACTATTAAGTAAAAGGTTTAATTTGTAAAATGAAACAACTCTCATTTTTAAGGCTGTCTAATTAGTTACTTATACACGAACAATATGCAAATTTATCAATTATTCATAGAAGTTTTTTGACATATTTCAGCTATACATTATGAAATCGATGCTATTTTTAGTGTTGAATTTTTATATTAAAAAAAAGGATTTTAATGACTCATTGAGTAGTAGTTTCAGATTGACGGTGGTTGTTAGTTAACAGAGATTTAATAATGAGACCTTTCTTGTAAATTTAATCATAATCCTAGTGTAGGAAACATAATCCAAGTGTAAGACTCCACATAAGAACACATAAAAAATATCTTTGAATAGAAATATTTATATATGCTTCCTTCGGCTTTAAAAATAGCATTATCTTATTATGATATAGTAAAAACCCTGTTAAATGAATTGAATAAACCTTATATATTCTTATACATTATTATTTCGTTAACAATATTATACATTGTTATTTAAGATTAAAATTTTATTCGTATACCTTAAATTAATAAAATGAATAAAATGTTAAAATATTCTTGAAATGGGGTAAGAATTTCTGTTTATTTCCCTCTTGATAAAAGGTATTATTTAGCATGCCGTGATCGCCGAATCTTATTTAAACTGAAGTGTGTTGCATAGTTTTAATTAAATAATTCCATAATCAGAAGGCTTAATTGAGCACCGGGAATGGGATGCCTTAAAAGAGCGGCTTCAACAATCGCGGTTTTCGCGGCTTTAAAAGCTTGTTGCGAATTTTCATTCCAATTCAGCTGTTCAGACACTTTGCGAACATTGGAACGAGTCTTTTTTTAATTAGAACGCCCCTCTAGTAATTGTATTATTGGAGCAAGTATATGTGCTGATTTTGGAATAAAACGTCTATAAAAGTTAAACATCCCTAAAAATCTCCGCAATTTTGTCAAAGTATTTGGTTGGGGAAAATTTAAAATACACTTCACTTTATCAGGAAAGTTTAAAGCCTAAAAAATTTAGAGAAATTTTACTGAAGCTGCATTTTTCAACCTTAATACAAAGACCATATTCCTGTAATTTTAAAAACAAAATTTTGATACATTTCAAATGTTCATTATGGTCTTTTGAAACAATTAAAATGTCGTCTACAAAGGCATATACACCAGGTAAATCCCTAGTTACCTCATCTATGAATCTTTGGAAAGTAGATGATGCATTGCATAAACCAAATTGCATGCGGGTACTTTCAAATAACCCAAAGGGTGTACAGATCGCTGTTTTAGGAATATCAGCAGAGTTTATAGGTATTTGATGGTAGGCTTTTATCAAATCAATATGGCTAAATACTTTTGTCCCATGCAATTCGGATGTGAAATCAGATATACATGGAATAGGGTATTTTTCTTTTACAGTCTGAGCATTTAAAGCACTCCAACTGGTCTCCACTCCAACGTTCCCCTTTTCGGTACCACATGAAGTGGGGAAGCATAATCACCTCTAGAGGGTCTTAAATGACCCAATCGGATCATATTTTGAAATTCCGCTTTTGCTATTTTTAATCTATCGGGAGCTAATCGGCGCGGTTTCGCTACGACTGGAGGACCTATTGTTGTTATAAAGTGAAGAGTATTATGTTTGACTGGTTGATTAGGGTCGGGTAATTTAGTAATCGAGGGAAATTCGGATAAAAGTGTAGGATACACAGAATCTCCCGAAATTGTTTTAACAGAATCCAATGATCCTTCTTTTACATGACCCGTTGATTGAAATTTTGTTCTTAAATCTCTTAGACATTTGTTGTGCAGATCGGGTACTAATTCATGAAAATATAAAAAATCTGCACCTAAAATAGGCGTAGTGATATCGGCTATGAGAAATGTCCAAGAATATACTCTTCTTAATTTGAAATCGAAGGAAAGAGTTTTTTGTCCGTAAACATTAATTGGGGACGAATTGGCTGCAAAAATTGCTTGCTGGGAAGGATTTCTTTTTTGATATATGTTAGCGGGAATTACAGACACGTCGGAGACTGTGTCGACTAGAAAGGAAATATTTGATATCTGGTCTTTAATGAACAAGCGACGAGATGTCTGCGGCAAAGAATACGTCGCATATATTCCTCGCCATTTATGTTTCCCTGAAAATTGCAAGGCGAAATGCATTTTTTGGGTTTACAAATTTTTCTAAAATGACGGTGATACCAACAAATGGATGAATTTCGAGTTTGACTATTATTTCTCGATCTGGGTTTAGATCTGTTTCTGCGGAAAGAGGATCGGTTACGAGAAAATTCAAGTTTATCGATTCGGGCATTTAATTTTTCTTGAAGTAATTTTTCTTCCACAGAATTCGATTTGGTTTTATTAACACTATGAATTTCCATGGGAATGAGTGTTACTTCTAAATACCTATCAGAAATTTCAGCTGCTTTATCTAATGTTAAGTCTGTAACGGCAGCTAAGATTGTTTGTACTGACGTTGGTAAACGCTGTAAAAACAATTCTAACATGAATTTTTCCGGGACTTTTAATGTTTCTGCCCGCCGTTTCATATTTCTCAACAATTCCGAAGGTTTCCTGCCACTTAATTCTTCGCCCGAGAGGAGCTGACGAATCTCCTGCTGCGAAGACTCCCCACATCTGTTCATGAGTTCCGCTTTTAAGTGCGAGTACGGATCTTCGCCATCTGGCACTATTAAAATATCTCGCACAAGAGACGCGACTTCAGGCGGCAAATGGGAAAAAATATAGTAATATTTTGTAACAGATTCTGTTATGGGTTTGGGAATAGCCAATTTAAATGTGCTTTCACACATAAGAAACCAAAGAGTAGGATCCGATCTGTTATAGACCGGTATTTGTACTGCACTTACCTTAGACATGGCGCAAGAAATCCGAACCAAAACTAAAAATCCTCCAAACGAAAGTAGGTCAATAGAATGGAAACGCTTATATGAGCATATTTTCCTGTTGATTATGAATCCAATCGCTACGCATTATAGTCCTAAGCAGTCCGAAGTCACCATTGAAGTGTGTTGCATAGTTTTAATTAAATAATTCCATAATCAGAAGGTAAACACCACACATAGTTTTTATTCACCTCTCACTTTGTTCGCCTCCTTCCAACTGTTGCCAGATGAAACTCTCGTAAAAATGATTGCTCACTCACACTGGGGTTGCCAGATGCTACAAAACTATGAATTTACTGTATTGTAAATTAGTTCTAATTCTCTCAGATGAAGAAAAATTTTACACATTTATTTACAAGGTGAAAAAAATACCTAGAAGCTCAAACTTCGACACAAACGTGTCGAAGTTCGACATGTGCCGATATTATAAATCGGATTCACTATCAAAATTCTTTCACCTAATCAGAAGCACGTTGTTGTTACAATTCGTCTGAATAAAAAGATTTAATGAAGGATGGTTATTATTTGCCCTAATCAGAAGCCCTAATACATTGCAATTTATCTGAAGAAACACAATATTTAAGTGACTTAGCGCACGGAATAATTGAGAACGCCAGAAGGGTGGATTAAATCCCTTTAGAATCCTCTAATCCTTGTGGCTTTTCTAGTATAACAGCAAATCCTGTCTTGAAAGGCATTTAAGCCAAAGAAAAAAGAAAAAAACGAGTAAAAAATATAGCAGTGGATGGAAATTGTTTTTTAATGTAAGAGTTAGCAAATGACTGTTTGTAATTGTATTCAGCAACAATAGGCCTACATTGCAATGCAAAAAATATCTGTGCAATAAAACTAAGAATGATTATATTAGTTCTCTTAAAGACGGATATTGCACTTAATTGGTTTTAACGACTGGCAATCAATTAAAAAACTTTTTTTAGGTAAAGGCTGAAAAATTCAATTTAATGAGCTAAAAGACATTGGACAATAGATGAGTGGAAACATTTTGGCTACTCTCATAGCCCAAATGTATTCTATATATCGCTGATGGCAGATTTTTTAATTTTTTAAAGCATTTTTTTAGTAATGAAATGAGAGGATCTGCTTACACAACTCCGAAAAGCCTATTTCTAGTATGAGGGACTCAAGAGTTGTCGTTTCGTTGATATATTCTTCTTCAATAGTTTTAGCAACCAATCTTGAATAATATCTACTGCTATCAAAGTCAAAGTAGGTTCAAGATTATTAATACTCTTTATATTTTTGGGAAATTCATGAATTGGAAAAAAGAAATCTTCTGTTATGTTTTAGGTTTTTTTTCTTTTCATTCCAATCATGTATTTTACTTCGTCCAGGTCACCGCCTTTCACGATTCTGTATAATAATAACAAACATTTTTTTAGTAAGAATTACATATCTAGTTTAATACTCTTTCGCAGGCCACTCGAAATTTTATGAGTCAATAATAATTCGTTTCTTCTGGAGATGCGTAAATGGAAGTGAGACTTTTAATCACTTCATCGCTGGTGCTTAATGCATCTATTTAGAGGATTTGGTGCTTGAATAACATTATTAATGAGATTTATGTTGTGTTATTCACAGTTCCCGTAATAATATAAGTAACGATCGCATTATTTAGTCACTCCACATTTCCCAGCTGATTGAGGGATTTTAAAAAATTTATACTTCCTAGTTAAGGATTATTAAGGAATGCCCTTTTAATTTTCCATTTTCATCAGACGGCGTGGATGACCCCCGAAATGCCACTCCACACCACATCTATCTCTCGATCAAAAAAATAATGTTCAGCTCAATTTCAGAAAAATTTAATTCCAAACAAGAGTTATTCTATTCCTAAAGCTCACATTCCCGCCATCACATTGGAAAAATGTAAAATATTTATTTCTTATCAATCATTGGTAAAACAAGTGAAGTTTGAACATCCCGAGTATCAAGTTTTACGCATTAAGTAAAGAGAAGGCAAGTCATTAATCCATTTTTTAAAACCTTTTATTTAATTTAACTTATTTTATGCTTTTAAAGGGGAAATTTCGAAATCTATTTATTAATTACTTCCTTCTTAATCACTGCCTTGAAGTTTTGTACAATTACATGTTTTCAATGGAAATATATAATTTTAATATTGTGAGATTTTCATTATCAGAAATCGATTAATTTAATCAAATAATCATTCCATATTCACAGCGCCACTATTATAAGAAATGATTTTAGAATTCAACAATATTCCTAAGAAATTAAAAATTTAACTGGGGGAAACAATTAAAATGGGAATAATTGTCGTCTGTAATGCGCTAATAGAAGTGTGTTTAAAAAATTATTTTTATTAAATCCGACTTTTCAAAGCCAAACAATGTGGGAAAAATTATGTCCTGGGTTCTATTCATCAATGCTATGTTATTTAGAAGATTACATCCAAAGCTCAAGAATTAAAGAAAGAATTCAAAATGCAATACCTTATCCTTTTCTTGATTTTTAATTGGATCTTTAAGCAATGATATACGCTTTGATGTGACACATTACTAAAATTTTAATTCTTTCCATAATCGAAAACTTTTACATGCACTCAAGAGTTTCAGAAAGGGTAGAATAGAACTTATCCCACTCTTCCAAAACCCTCTTTTACAGCTTTTATCAGTTTAAAGGACCAACATAAAGTTTTATCTTTCAGAAACTCATGAAATACGGCAATCTTGACTAACGAGGGAAAAATCTTTCCGCTTTCTTCTCTTCACTAGTTGCGCACTCTCAAAACTGCCATCAAAAACTGTGAATTCTTTTATCTTATAAAGAAGCAGAAAGTTACTCATTGCTCTTTTTATTTATTTATACATTTTAATATTTTAGAAAAGGAATTAAGAGTGCGTTATTAAATATCTTGAAAAATATTTGTAAAAAAATCAAATGTTTTTGAGATTAAAATTTAATTTTTTTTTACATAATGATATAAAGTTGCCCTTTAAATGTATATTATTTCTTTCATTTATTGTATTTGAACTTTATTATTATAAAAAAACTATTTTTACGAATAAGTGTAGAGTTGGTAAGGTATAATGCAGGCGCATTTTCAAAAATTAGCTTGCGTGATTTTGTGAAGAGCAAATATATAATCTAAACAAAATAAATATAAAAAAGCTTCATAAAATTTATATAAAGTTTACATTGAAAAAAAATCAATGAACATTTTAAATTCATATTTGTTTAAAGGAAATATCAAAAGAATAAAGGAGCATCAGAGCTAAATAAATAATTAGAACTGAATGGAGTTAGTGGCACATAATTACATGATATACATTAGGTAAGCAGGCTATATAACATCATATGTATGATGAAAATAAAGACTATATAATAGTACAAGCGAATAACAATAAAAAATCGTTGAATAATTTCCTACTTTCTGTTACTTTTAGTACATAAATTTTCACGAGAAATTCAAAAGCATTTTGTTTATTTTGATGATTTGGTGCTTGAATAAAAAAAGTGCCCTAAATTTTTTCCCTTCCCCCAATCACTTAGATAAATTGATGTGTTTAGAAAAATGAAAAATTTATTTAGCAGCTATCTACTTTCTCATTCTCATATACTTAGATTTAGTGGACAATAAAATATCAAAGAAATCTCTATAAAAAAGAACTACAAAAATAATAAAATCAAGGTTATGATTTGTTTCTCAAAGTTATTAAAAATAAATTTTTGCTCTCCTCTAACGGTTAGCTCTAATACTTAAAGAAGCGGGGGTAAAGTCTTCAATTTTGCGCAATTATCCCGGCTATGAGACGAATTAATTTATTCAAATACTTTTTAGAGATAAAGATTGATTACAAAACTTGAAAATTGATCAGCTATAAAATTAGCTTTGTTAAAGAGTGATCCATAACAAAGTTAGTTTTTAAGAACGATTTCTTGAAAGCCAAAAATTATCGTCTTCGCCATCAAGGATTTTATTTTATCAAATTGATTCACAAAAAATTGCTACGTTTTAAATCTGCTTTGCACGATATTTATTCTTAAACCCATCGGTCTTGTATTCTATAAAAATGTTTATTAAGAAAATAAAGTAAAAAAGTTAAAGTACTATAAACATCTAATTAAATTTCTATATTATAGTATCCACTTCATTTCGAACATTGAACATTCGATATTTTATTAATAATAAAGTGGAATAC
This sequence comes from Argiope argentata, assembly GCA_026289955.1. Classification (NCBI taxonomy): domain Eukaryota; kingdom Metazoa; phylum Arthropoda; class Arachnida; order Araneae; family Araneidae; genus Argiope; species Argiope argentata. Next base: position 3,378,907 of record JAOUZG010027617.1, read on the forward strand.
TTTAATTACTAATAAAATATCTAAAAATTAATTTTTATACATCAAAACGATATAGATATATCTTTGAGTGGTGAGGAGTTAATTTATTTGTATTACAAGATATTGAAGTATTTAAAAATTTGATTTTTGTTTTGTTTTGAGAAATATATTTGTTCTCGGAAAAGTAATTCGATGCATATTTATTCACTTAAGGCAAAGACTTGCTCATTGCTAAAAAATAAATTTATATATAATTGTTTTAATTTATATTTTACCAAATTATTTTTCACATCTTCTTGCCATTATGTAGGCATTTTTAACAATTGGAATTAATAAATAAACAAATAATACGTCAAAAGTACGCACAGTCTTGAATGTCGGGTGAGAGTCCCCATCCGAGTGCAAAGAGTTAAAAAATTGAAACGAATAAAGTTCTTATCCTCACTAATTTAAAAATGTCAAGCGATAAACGGGGTTTAAAAATCAGCATCTTACTTCAAAGTAGATCATCAAAGATTCTACAAAAAAGTCCTCAATCATAATCCTACTTCGAAAGACAATGATCCATCTCATTTGGACACCTAAACTGTCTGAAAATTTCTCTGAAAATAAGCATTGACCGTGTTTGTCTGGAAGATCAATCTTATTCTTATTTGAATTTTATTTTCTGTTTTAAAAGGAGGCGCGATTTTCTTATTCTCATTAATTTGTCAGTTTTATTGATGAACAGATGTTCAAACTCCGAGCACAACATTCAATATTTAAATATTCATGAATCTTCACCTGAAAGATCCTTAATCCTATCTGCACTCCTCAAAAGAAAAGACGAAATTCGATACGCCCCATCTGCACGCATGACTTTTCCCACCTGTGATACAGAACATTTCTCTGAAAATGTGTATTAACGGTAGTTGTCCAAGATATCTACCTTATTCTTATTTTCACAGAACGGTAGCAGCATTCTTCTCAGTTCTCCCTCCATATCTGAAAAGCAATATCGGCGGCAGTCGGCTCTTTTGACGCCTTTATTGGCGCATATTTTCTCTACCAATATCCATCTTTCGGCGTTTGAATGACAACCCCTAACACTCTTCCACCCTGCGTATACCATGCTCAAGGACCAAAGAACATTTCGTCTTTCCACGAATCGAGGTATGGGCCCCTGGACTCTCATATTTTTGGGAATTGAGTGTTTTGAATATCAACATGGAATCGGAGTTCTAAGTCGTGCTTCGACTAGTTTTGCCTTTCGTGAACAACACATTTTTAAGTTGAACAGTCGCTGCATCTTCCTTTATTTGCAAAGAAGTTTCTAGAAAAGTTCCTTTACTTCCATGAAACTAGTTTAAAAATCACAGTTATATATTTTTTATAAAGAAAGTTGTAGGTACGCAACGGCATTTAGTTAAATCGTGTCTCTCTCAAGTACCAAGGAAATGCGTTTGTTCAAAAGGCGGTGATATTTGAATTCCACTGGACTGGAATCTGAAATCTTTATTTATGAGGTATCTACTGAAGTGGAAAAAGGAATAAATCCATCTGGTAAATTTCTTTTCTGAAATATGTACCTTTTGTTATTATTTTGCCTTCATAAATATAGATATGAATGCATTTCTTACAGGTGTAGACTGAAAAACTTCACCTTAGTGTGATTGGGACCACGAATAGAAGCCCATTCTTTCTTCTTTTTTTCATTTATTCCGAATTATATTGAACGCCTGCAACGTAACTTCAAGCGCGTTAATTAATTAAGCCACATTTTATTATATGAAAATGCTAATTTAATTCTTTTCCCTGTAATGGAAAGTTCAATTATTTTCACGAACAAAAAAGGAAGAAAGAAAGAATAATATTTGCCACAATCCAAAGTAATTCAATAACCCAATATTGTAATGTTAAGCTTTAGAGCTAGTTTAAGAATAATTTATAGAGAATGCAATTAAAAGTTTTCATTTATGAATTTCATTCAGAATAATATGAGAATTTCAAATCTATTTGTATTATATAATACTATATTTATCATTTTCTGAAAGCATTGATTATTTATCCATTTGAATGTTTCATATAAGTAAGTTTAAATTAGTTTTACCTACATTTTTCAGCCCTTAATTGAGATCAGAAAATTATTTTTTAACATAAAAAGTTAATATTAACGAAGTACTCAGTTATAATTTATTTTTTTCATGTATTTTATAAAGTTACTGTCTTTCGTTGCATTTTTTTCATTTTTATATGATAAAGAATTTTATGATTAATTAAAGAATTTTATAAGACTTCTGAAGAAAAGATTCTTTTCAGAACGAGAATTTCAAAAACTAAAAATTTATGCTTTTTTCAAGCATTATTTTTGAAAGGGCTTGGAAAGGACAAAAAAAAACATAAATAGAGAGGTTTATATAAAACTTTAGATCCTCTAAGTCCAAGAGATATCTATCGAATAAAGAAATTATTTTCTGGCGTACAATACCCATAATTTTTTTATTTATTATTGTTGCCATTGTAAACATTAAATTTTGCAATTAATTATTATAAAATAACTGTCAAGGAATTTAGAATAATTCCAAAAATGGACGAGGATATCAATTAAAACTTGCGAATTAATATGATATCGTGAGGCGATTATTCTGACTACTTCCTAGAAAAAGAATTCAGTCCAACAAAATTGTTTAGAAAAACTTTGCTATTGATGGAATAGTTCAATTATTCTCCCGAGAGTGTCAATGGGGCAGATGTTGCCAACTGAAAAGTGATGGATTCGCTCTGTGCGGCGTCACACTTGATCGACAGGTGCCTATTCCCGATGGCTTAACTACGACGTGCTTAGAATGGGACTTCATCTTTGAGAAATAAGGTAATCCTTCTTCTTTCTCACAAACTCAGGGATTCCTGCTATCGATTGATTGCTGATCTAAGTTAGAATTGGATTTGTGTCTTTAGGTAATTGATGTCTGAATTGGTTTCTGACGATGCTAAAACGATTAAAAACAGAATAAGAAGTTTGAAGAGTTGAAGAACTTTGCAAAATTAAAGTTATTTGCATCAATATTTCAAAAAAAAAAAAACGGATTGAAGAAAGTCGAATTCCGCAATTAATTTGCTAGTTATAACATAGTTTTATGCACCGCGAATGTATGCCGCAGATCTAAGAAAATTTCTTGAGAATTTCTGAGGGAAATGTTGTCAAAAGCAGTTTTAACTACACTTAACTTTATCATTTTTCTCTTTCTATAACTCTTTTAATTGTATAAATGCAAGTAACTTATATATTCTGGAAAAGCTAAATTTCATCTAATTACATAATAAAAACCGTTTGAAGTACACCCTGAAAATTTTCACTATTTATTTCACTGAATATATTGAAATCACAGACTGATATTACAATACTTAATATTAAGGAAGTGTAACGAAATTGTGTATTCTGCAAACCATTCATTCTAAACATAGATGTCTTATTGGCTATTAAAGAAATCAAGGAAGACATTTTCAAGAAATGCTCAACTTGAAATACAGTTAAAATAGTTTCAAATAAACAAAAGCATAGATTAGAGGGATATAATTCATTTCCTTTGTTTACTTTATTGACAGTTAAAAATAAAAAATATCAAAAACTGTCAATGATCATTTGATTTTTATTAACTTTAAATAAAAGCTTCAAAATAGTGTAGTACCATATTACTCTTTTATACATTTTTACAGTGAGAAAAACCAGAAATTCTTATTTTAAAATTATAGAAACTATACGAATCATGCTATTTTGTTATAAGAATTTTGAAAAAAAAAAAAAAAACTAATGATGTTACATTTTTAATGGTGATTAAATAAAAAATATTAGTAATTACAAACCAACGATAAATTAAAAACTAATAAAAAACTGAATGGTGTTTAAATAATTTCTTATATACAATAGAAGTTATTTTGGAGTTATATTAATTGAATACATATTGGCAATGTTTGGTTGAATATTAACTTGCATCGTATGCTTCAGTTTCTTAGAAAATATAATATTTAAAAGATTTAGAAATATATCCCACCCAAAAGTAAAAATATATAATAGAAAATTGAATGTTACACGCTTTGAAAGGAAAAAAGTTTGAAGATTTCAGAATATTTCCATTCATAAACTAGTAACAGAAACGATTAAAACAATATTATTGACAGAGATACTGTGCATGTATTTTTTCTGAAATATGTTACAATAATAATACTGAATTTGAAAGCAATAATAATTTTGCTGACTTGAATATTTAAATAGTAAAATCATTTCATCAGTCATATTTTACCACAATAGTCAAATAATCATGAAAATATAAAAAAATTATTGAATATTTCGTTTTATAAACATAAATGCTATTCATTGTTTCGTTTCATAATGATGTAAGTGATACCTAAGTATTTAAATGCTCATTTAAAATGAGTGATAATAAAATATTGAACAAATTTTTAAAAGATAAGTAAAACAGTTTTTGAAATCGAATATAAATGTAAAAATATTCAGTACATGCCCACGGAAATGAAACAAAATAATTCCAAATTGCAACACAACCTTTATTTGAATTCAAATTTTTACACTTGAACATGCACAAAATTGAAAGTTTTTATCTATATTTACTCTAGCCTTGTGGTATCTTTCAATACAAGTGATTAATGCACCATGCCTGAATATAAAATAGGTCTTTAAGTATTAGTAGCTATACTATAACAATAATTTCCAGCAAAATGAAAAGCAACTAGCGACATCCTAAATATAATTCGTACGCGATTACTGAAATTTTATTGGAATCTGAATATCTGGATTTTTCATAAAGCCTTAAAATATTTACTTCTTAAAATTTGCATCAACATCTACATGTTCGCATATAGATATAGATATAGATGTAGATAGATAGATAGATGGAAAGAAAGAAAGAAAGAAAAAGAATGAACTGAGAAATAGATAAAAGAAAATTGGTGAGTTCTCAGAAGTATAATAAGTTTTTTTAATACAGTTAATACAAAAAGAAAATTCCAATTAAGGTTTAATATCAGGATTACTACTATTAAATAAGAATATAAAATTCTTTACCCATATTTCTCTATTTCTTTGTTATGTCTTAAAACTTCACTTTATTAAGTATTCGCACTCTTTGTTGTGAAGTAGATGGATGCAACTATCGAGCTAGGCAGCTGAACAACAGCTCTGTGGTTAACAGCTTTTTACGAGTCATAAAGATAGAGTAATGTATCGCCAGACAAATAATTGCATTCCAAAGTTTTTCTGCATTGAATAAGTATTCCTTTATACAATTACTATTTCTGATTAGATTCTTAATTATCTCTTTTAAATTTAGAAATAGACATATCTCAGAAAATTTTTCAAGAGAGGCCATTCAACTTTTTATATTTATGCTGTTGTTGTTATTAGCGGTACTTGCCGTGGATAAGCTTCGTCAAGGCATCGGCGAATTTTACATCGAAAGGAAATGTCTCTTGTTTTCCAGTAGCGCCAACTAGGGCCAAGAATGCAACTTTTGCGACTCACTCGTCACAGCCCCTTTTTGTAGGGAAGGGGCACATTCACATACCTTACTGATAGAACACTGAACAGCCAAGCCCTAACGAAGACCGAACCCGGAACGCCCAGCTCACGGGGAAGACGCGCTACTGCTATACCAGGCTGCCAGCCTTTGGGTGTTTATACATGACCGTAAGGGGAAAATTTCACTTATTGCTCATTTTAAAAGAAGGGATTATTTTTATTTTAAAATTTTTGTTTAAAAATCTCTAAGGATGCTAAAGTTTTTCAAAAATACATTTACTTATCTTAATTAATGAAATACATAATCCAAAAATATATTATTAGGTAGAGGAAGGATTTAAGTGGATTAGGATTTTAAGGAAATAAGCACTTGCTTTACTATTTTTGGATGCGTTCTGCAAATACTTTCAAGTACATTTGAAATAGCACATGGTAGAAAAACGACAGGAAACTATTTATAGTTCAGTATTTATTCATCAATCAAACTAAAATTCTCTTGAGGCTTAAGACTCATTCATTCATAGCATTATGCTATTTTTCAATCGTGTGGCTATTCTGTTTCTTATTAGACATTTTATGGTTAACTTTTTAGTCTTAATACTTGTATAAAAATAATTGACTAATAAACATTGAGTAAAAAGAATAGTTTTAGAATAAAAAAACTATTTTTTTAAAAAAATATGCTTAATGAAATCGAATTATTTTTAGCTTTAATATGGATCAGAAATACATCCGCAGCAGAAAGGACGTTTGACAAATTTTTACTTTGCTGAATTTCAGAACAATACTGTTTTCAAAAAAATATGCTATTTTTGTCAACGAATTTTTAAACAATCAAAAGGATTGATGAAAACTGTTAAATGAATGCTGGGAAAATCAGCCTGATATTTATTCTTTAGAGATGATCATCTGGGCATTGTTAATTTGGTTTGGTGGAGTTCCTTCTCACTCCTTAGAAACTAAAAGCGTTTTCAAAATGATTTATATGACTATCTTTCATCCATTTTCTTTGAGTTCAGAAAAACCAGTATAAATGAGCGTATAGTTGTAATGGAAATAAAAACTCATTATTGCAGGCGGATTTGATGCGTTTAGTGGAATTGATGGTTAGAAACAATGTCTTTTATCCAACAACTTCCAGAAAAAGAGGAAGCGAATTTAGCTAATCTAGGAAATTTTTCATTTATCCTAGAATAGCACTTGTTACTATTATTTTAACTAAGTAATTGCAGACAAACAATGCTGAGTAATACTTTACTCAAAATATTGCTTTTTTAAAGCAGAAACAAACCATTATGCTGAAAAACCACGTTCATTTCAAAATCAATCCTTCGATACGTTATTCCAAATCATTAGAATGAGTTCCCGGGTGTCTGATGTTACCTAATTATAAAAAGAGCTCCAGTTCAAAAATATCAGAACCACAAAAAATATTCGATTGAATGGAATTAAAAAAGTCTCTAAAAGTGTACACAGGAATGGGAATCGGAAATTTTCAAGATTAAAAGTTTAGAAACGATAATTAATAATTAAAATTATCTGTACGATCCTTTAACATTTAAATCTTTTGAAAAATAACACATTATTAAAAACAAAGAGTAATTTTTAAAAATACAGAGAAGATTAATTCTTCAAAACTTTTAAAAACTGTAATTGTAATAAATAATTAAAATTACAATCTTTGATAAAGTACGTGTTTAATCAAGGAATAAAGCAGTCTTCGCTAATTTGAATTAAGTATGGAACTAAACAGTACAATTTATTTTTAAATATTAAAAATATTTTACAAAGTATGAATTTTTTTTAGTATTTTTTAACTGAATGCAGTGAAAAACAGTTAAATTATCTTGAATTAAGTGTTTATAATTATAATCTTTGAGGAAATACGTATTTAATCAATAAAAAAATAAGTCATGATTTTTTTCGGGAACAGAACAAATGAAAATTAATTCTTTTCATAGACAGCATTTTAATATTCCTGTAAGAAATTTAGGAGATTACAGAAAAAGATCGAAATGCAGATGATTTTGATTTAAAACAATAAAAAATAAGTTCCAAGTGCCATTTTTTCCACCTCCCGTTTATAAATGTAGTTTAAAATTCATATCTTTCGCATCATCTCTAGATGCAAAATTATATTTCCAAATTTTCTATGGCAAACGAATTTCTTTACATTATATATGTATTAATATATTGAAATTTCTTTGAGTAACTGATTAATTTTACATTTCGTAAATATATTGAAAGGGAAGAATATAATAATGAAACAAAACAAAGCTTCAACCCCCCTCCTTTCAACGTTTTTTGAACATAATTTTTACTTGATCAAATGAGAGCAGGCATTGTTCGCATTATAAATGTGTAGCTGATAACAGCCAATTCTTTCATTTCTAGAGATAGATTAAGTAAACATTTAACCTTAAAGATTACTTAACTATTTCGAGCAAAAATCAATTAAAATGTCATAAAAGTGAATGTCTAACTTTAATCAAATTTGCTAGAACTGAATAGAATGTATCTTGAATAGTTATATTTAAAAGACTTGAAACTTTTTGGCAGTGTTACAATATTAAATTCCTTAATCTTTAATGAAAAAAAATATATTTTACGTGCATTTTTGATTCCCAAACCGTTAAATTTATCACTTTGAGGACAATGTATAAGTTACAATTGTGAAGGAATAATAATAATAAATTGGCAATTTAAAGTACAAAAAATTATATTGATTAAAATAATGACAGTTTTTATTTTATTTATGAAAATTTGATATAAAAATTCTCAATACTCATTCCCTGAAATTTTACTGAAAAGTTAAAAAGATTATTCTTAGTGGCTCATAGTTTATTAAAACGAAATTATCACAAATAGAGTTTTAAATTCATATAGAGACGATTATTCTACTTATATCGAAAAAAATTTCTAGAACTCAAACGAGTTGACTGCTTACAAAATGATGTCATAGCTTAAGTTTTACTCGAATCAATTATTGTATCGAAGCAGAGGGGAAAAATATTCACTTTCTGCCATTTCCCTGCACTGAACTTCCGCCTATTAACTAACTGTACAAATTAAGCTAATGGAAATAATGTCCTCTTACTTTTACTTTTTTTTAATTTCCATTTTCTGCATGATTAAAACGAGTTTTTAACGCATTTTTTTGGAGAATCGGTATTAATAAGGTACCTAAATTCTGGCATGAAATTAATTTTATGTTATACATTTTCACCGTTTCATACATATTTTTGTCTATTTTTCTATATCAGGGTTCAGTATATTTATTAGTTAACAAATGGAATTATTTTATAACAGTCTTGACTTCAGGAAAAACTAAAAATTACTAATAATACCCTTATAAATAAATATTAATTTTCTCCAATATTGCAATTAATCCAGATAAGAAAACTAAAAACTTTTTCGGATTTCCTTAAATATTTTACGAAAATAATATTTACGAAATATATAAATATCAAGAAAAAAAGCCCTCCATTAATAAATACTTGATCCAATTTTATTTTCTAATTCTAACACTAGGGAAAATAAATGAATAATCTTCAACGGGAGTTTTTTATTATTACACAAAAATACTTTAGCTATTTCGTTGCAAGAGATTTTATACGAATTGTATCTGATGACTTGGAAATAATGGTCATTTTATGAGGGTCATTCTAAAAATTACTATTAAGAAACTGCCAACTGGAAATGAGAATTGATTGGGGGAGACAATAATCGACATAAGTTTTTAAATCAAATTCTCATTATATGCAAATGTAATAAGACATGTTCTACAGAGAAAGGATTTGTTAAAATGGATTTTTTGTATAACGTTCTATTTTTTATTTGTAATAAGACTGGGAAAGCATTAGGTGGATGTTATCCTCTACAAACTACATAGAGTCTAGAATCCATTTGTAATCTAGTAATTGTCGGATCTACATTAACCGCCATCATCATAAATGTCACTATTCGCAAAATATTAAACTTCATAATAGTTCCATAATACGAATCGATGCTCTACATAGCTTGGAATATTATGGTGACTACACTGCTTTTTTATTTATATTTTGTAGTTGAAATATTTCCAATATCGTTGTACCTATACTTCCAATTAACTTATGGTAGAAGATAATAAATGTTAAACAAATCAACCCGAGTTAAGAAACGTGAATGCATGTAAGGTGAAAAAAGATGATAAAAAGAAGACGAATAAAAAAATGATAATAAAGGGATCCATTTTGTTCCTTAAAATGATATTCTTATTGTTGGCATTTACGAATTAACATATTTATAGTTGAATGCCCGTAGATGGATTATAAATGTAAGAACATATCGAAAATATAGCTTTCTTCACTTTTTGGTAATGTCCTAGAAATCGTAGAAAAGAAACTCTGAAATATGTAAATTATGAGTTCGCAAAATATATATTTTACATTACTAGAATCAAAAATATATTAATTTTATGTGGTATAATAATTGCAAAATTCAAAAATTGGTTATATTTATGTCGGGTTTTGAAACGTCGCAAAGGCCATTTTGGACAAACCTATTAATTCTAAAAGGAAGGTAGTTGAAAACGACACGTTAATAAATGGTTAAAAACTTCCACACCAAACCAACATGAGAAGGTTTGCCGTAAACTTCAGATCTAAGATTAACCAGATACAGATTTCAAGTTTAAATATGACGAATTTTCAATAGCATCAGGATTCGAATGCGGAATTTCTTGTTCTGAAATTTGAGATCTTACACGAGTCATCAAGGTCATCTCGAAAGCCGTTAAAAACTATTACTTAATCTATTTAAATTATATGTAATTTATAAAAGGAGATGGGCATTTCCATTGTTTTCTTTCATCCATTACTTGTATTATTTTTATTACAAAAAATATTACTTCCAAACCTTCGAGTTTTCAGCTTTTGTGATTTTCTATCAATTATAATAGAAAATATTTTATTGAATTCTTAAAAAAACATTATGAAGAAATGAAATAAGAAAGCTGTATTTACTCGTAAATAATCTTTATTTTTATGCTTATCAAGCTCCGATGCGTACGTCATTTGAAATAAGCTTATTTTCAAATAATTTTGTTGCGCAAAGAATCAGTCCTTTGTGATGCGTATAATCGAATAACATAAAAAAGTAAAGCATATCTGTTATTTTTCTATTTTTTCATAATTATATGTAGTATTAAGTATGCAAGAATGAGAAAGAACTTGAAGAAATGCATAAATGTAAATTTTTCGATCCTTTCCGATTCCCCAGATAAGCATTTTTATGATTTGAAATCTTGTTTTTATTTTTGGCGAAGCATTTAGAAAACAAGTAATGCACTGATAAAAAACACTTGGGAACATAACACTTTTCTTAATGTGAAAAGTCCGATGGTTTTCAAAAGAATTGATTGAAGATCAGAAAACCCACTCGAACTTTCAACGCAATGAAGGCCAGCAGCTGCAGAAGCTTTGTTGTAGTTTATTTTTTTCACTAAGTGTTAATAGAGACTGTTAGAAATGCAAATTCTTTGCCTTTTTATTTAATGGATATGAGCTAGGAGCTTTTATTAAATATAACTATATTCAAATTGCCAACTACACTCTAGTTTAAACGGAGCAATAGCAAACCATTTAATTTGATGTATTCTTTTTTAGGGTAATAGTTTGTTGATGAATATTTTGGAGCCTGTTTATGGATTGAATTAAATGTTGATAAGCAAAAAAAAAAAGCAATTTAAAAACTTTTATAATATCTTAGAATTACAATTTATCAGTGTACCAATAGTATTCATATCAGTATTTATCGTTCAACAGAGTTTTCAAATAAATATTTCGAATTAATAGGTAGTGCTTCTTTTACACAAGCAAAAAGTAATTCATCAATCTTTTTACCTGACAAAAACGTTTTGAAAATAATTAAATTATGTATTTAATTGAAAGAACAAGACAAAAGCAAGTGAAAAAAAATTCTAAAATCCAGGTGATTAAAAATGGAATTAAAAAGTCGATACCAAAAACCACTTTACAAGCATAAAACAGGTCAAATTAAATAAAGGCGTGTAATTAAATGTTTCCTGGAAAAATCTGTAATAATTATTAGTAAACTGAAAAAAAAATACATGTTTTTCTAAAAATTAATTTGCAAATAACGGTAGATTTCTTTATGATCACGATTAAGTACTTGTGGTTCCATCCTTCAAATTGAAGTTTAAAACTAATCTTCAGTGAATTAGATTTATTAGATTATTTTAGTTGGATTAAGTGGATTGGTTATATTCAAATACAGTTTGATGAGGAGAATAATACTAACGAGGAGAGAGCAAGAGGTTAAAATCTGAGTTTGGGATGGGATTTTGTATAGTGATAGTAATTTAGAATGTTCATTCATGAAAATGTTAAAACCCAATGGCCAATCAATTTCTGGAAAATGGTCCTCAAACTTTTAGTTGTCTATTTATAACTTGTCTTCCGCTCTACATAGATGGTTGTCATAATTCTAGTTAACCGTCTTGTATGCGGAGGGTCAGGAGTTCGAACTTTTCAGGGATTTTTCCTTTTTTTATAATTTTTATTTAATTAAAAATTTACAAGTACTTTTAATTGATATATTTTATATAAAAAATAAATTTTTATTATTGAAATACATAAAAATAAAATTTAAATTTAAAAAGAAAAAGTTATAAATACTGAAACTTTTTTTAAATAAAATTATCTAAATTTAACTAACTTTTTATAGATAGTTTTAATTAATATGCTACTAATTTTTATGCAATCATAAATGTTTTTTATCTTAATACTTAAATTGTAATATAATATTTAAAAAACAGAAATAAATATAATATAATGGTGATAATTATTAATTATAAACACTCACATCATAAAAAAATATTCAATATTTCTAAAAAATTATCCTATATGTCTTTATTTACGATATATACAAGAACCAGAATGGTAACTGTAGTAAAAAAATGGGCATCAAAATACATTTCAACATCTTGCGCTACTGATAAATGATGATTGTTAACAAGAGAAATATTTCTTTAAGAGATCTATAGGAAAACACACCAGTTTCATTTAAAAATGCCTCTCTTACATCAGAAAGTTCACCAATGTACTATGCATACCTTAGCATCTTATTAAAAATGATGATGATAGTTGATGGTGTACATTTGATTGAATTTTTATTATATCTTATCAGGAATTTATTACTTGATCAAGTTCGCTTAAATAAGAATCATTTTGTTTACGCTTAATACTCTTTGAGCCACCTGCATATGCATTCAATAAATTAACCCCTATTCTCTACAATTTCTTTTGACAACTGAAGTTGAGACCGATTGATTACATATTTAACAAGTATCAGCTACTCCCTTCACTTGTTGATGTAAATACAATTAGAATTAATAATTTATTATGGTTAACTTTCAAGAATATGAAAATTGTTTGAAAATAATCCAAGCAAGCTAAATTATCTGTAACCATTAATTTTAAGTTTTCAATTATTTTTCTTTAAACGTTAAATTATAATTTAAATATTAAAAGAATAAGTATTTATTCTTGCATAAAAGTAAATAGCATATTAAATAAAACTATTTGTAAATAGTTAAATAAAAGTAAATAATTTAATTTTTTTAAAATTACATCGGTATTTATAATTTTTTTATTTTAATTTTATAATTAAGTATTTCGCCAATAAAAATTTATTTTTAGATAAAAAAAATAAAAATATATATATTAGTTGAAAGTATTTGAATTTTTAAAATTAAATAAGAATTATTAAAAAAAAGGGAAGAATCCCATCCAGTTTCGAGCCCCCGACCTTCCACATACGAGACGGTTACTTAGACAACCATGCCATTGGCACCAGTCTGACGGGAGACAAGTTATCAGTATATAAGCTTAACAAAAGGTTTGATGACCATTTCTCAAAATTAATTGGCTTTAATTCATGAATGAACATTCTAACTGTATATTATCACTATACTAAATCTCATCTGAAACTCAAATTTCAACCACTTGTCCTCTCCTTGTAAGTTTGGAACTTTCATTCAGCACAACAGTAAAAAAAAAATTGGTCTGCTTTGCAAGATACATTTAGATCAGCAAACACGATGTTATACTTGACAAAGAATTTCCATACTAAAAGACCGTTTTAAATGCTGACACATTATATTTAGCCATTTTTTGATATAGGAATGTCATATGTAATTCGTAAATACCAAGTTATACCACCGTTGGAAAGATTGTCTCACGACAGAACAAATTTAGACCTATACACATGAAATGGAAGCTAAATCAAACTGTATTTCGAATTAGCTAGTTTTTTAAGTTTGTGAATACGTTTGATTTTCAGTTTTGACCAAAAAGTCTGATTTTTTTTCTACATTTGAATTGCCTCTTTGCATTCATATATTATTTTGTAAAACAATTTTCCCCTTTGTGAATTGGAAAGAAACATTTAACGTTTTATTAGAGTGAAAAAACATTGTCATTTAGATGACCAAAATCTAACCTATCAATAGACGAGACTCAAGCTGCTTTTTTAAAAATAAAAATATGTTTTTAGTAAAAGCTCAGGAATGCACTTCATATCTGAATAAATAACGTGACAAAAATTAATTACATGCAATAGTCTGGTAATGCTATTCTGTTCTTAATATTTCCAATTTGATTAATGAGATCTATAATTTAACTAAGATTTATGAGATATATAATTTAACTATAATTAATCTAATTATTTTTTTAATTCATAAAAAAAGGTTTCATTGTTCGTTTCAATTTAAGAAAAATATAATAACTGAAAACAAGAAATACTTTTATATGATATGTATAATTTTTTTTCGGAAACTGCTTTAATGATTTAGATCACATTTTACATTTAGATAAGGTATTACTTTTCTAAATAGGTCTATAGGTGTTCTATAGGTGTCTTTCCTTAAAAAATAAACGTGAATTAAATGACATTGACCATCTAAAACAGGAACACCAAACCCACGGCAATTGAGTAGTTTGTTAAGTATGAATGCTGTACATTTAACGCCAAGGACTTATTTCTTTTCCATGTAGGCAATATCACTCCTTTGCCCTTTTTAAATTATAATGAGAAAAATACAATCCTAATTGTTGACCATGGAATATGAGAATGTATCATAAAGGCTGATGAAAGGGAAAACGTACCGCATCTTTTAATGACTATAAAAGCAAAAAAAAAAAAAAAAAAACTATTTTAAAATCTCTGACTGAGACGGATTGCCATAGCGATTTCATCTATCCATAATTTGGAATATAAATAAAATTAAATCTTACTGAAGTCAGAAAAAGGATATTAACAAACTTAAATGTTATTAGTTAAATCCCTTAATAAATTTATTAACTTATGAGGATAATATAACACATTTAAGAGGAAGGGGAGAGAAGGATTTAATTTACCGAAGCAAACATAAAAATTGCAGAAACAAAATTAGACAAAACTTTCCAATTTTTTTTTTAAAAATATGCATAATTGCATTATTTACTCAAACTAGAGGCTAGGATAAACAGAAAATAAGAAATCTTTCGAGACTTTTCCTTATAAAAAAGGCTCGAATTACGGAATTTAAACATTTCCTTGGGGATCCTTCATCTTATCATGAATATATAAAAATCTCACAGCTTCGTGGAATTCGCTCTATTTCTTCGAAGATGAAGAAACTTTTTTTGGCGATGTTGGCTGGTCTACACATCAGGGATCCCCACTCCAGTTCTATTTAGTATTCCTGATAAGTAAGTTTTAAGTATTACTGTTCGAAGAATCTTTCATGAAAAATAAAGGAAAAAGGTTTTCTTACTTATTTGCTTTTTTGCATTTGCTTTGGGAGTGAAATGCATATATTTGCATTACGTTTGCAAAAAGAAAGATATTCATGGGAAATTCATCCACATACCCTAGACTTTCTGTCATACTAATGATTCAATTTATCTAATGAAAGTACTTTTTACTTATCCAAATGGGAAGAAACATGGTTTGCCTGTTAGTTATGTTACCTAGACCGGCAGAAATAAGGAAAAGTTGAAAGAGATTCATAAGAAAACGAAGAACTTCATAAAACTGTTCGTCAGAACCATGTTTATCATTTTCATTATCTATTATAACAAAAGCGGAATTAAAACAGTTTGCATTAATAAATGCAAATTTTTACTCTGTTTGACTCTAAAGCTGTTCAGAGCCTGAAACCTTAATTTGATGCAAGATACAGTATCTTCAAAAAAAATAATTAAAACTTTCGATCAAATAAGAAAAGATACATTAAATTGCCATAAAATAATAATCTGTATGTGTAACTTCAATTATTTTTATTTTCAAAAAAATACTATCCAAAAATTTGATACATATAATCCTTCTTGTTCGTGCTTGCGTGTACTTAACCAATTTCCTCGCTGAAATTTTAGCATAAAAGAATAAAGAAGAAAATAAAAGCTAATTGAAAATAAATTTTGTTGTAATCAGACAACATTTCAATAATAGGCCCAAAGATTTTCTTCCTTATATGCCGGCAGATTCTTTTATCAATTTATAACTCAGATTTAACTTCCTCTTTGGAACAATATTAAAAATAATTATAAAAGAATACAAAAGAATCCCGAAGGATAAGATAAATACTGATTAAGTTAATATTAATAATTTCAGTAAAACGGAAATGCAAGGATTCAAGAAAATACAAGAATCTAAGCTATCGTTTCAAGGATGTAAGGTGACTTTTGCATATAAAAAGACGAGCATAATTATTTTTAAATGTTGAATAGAAACAAAATATCATAATCCCTTTATTGAGGTCAATCTCAAAAAGAATAAACTACTTAAGGAATAATACTTTTGTAAAATGGTTTTACTCGTGATATTAATCCTTATTCATTTCTTGCATTAAATATTTTTTTAAGAATTTGCCGAAAAAACTGTAAATAAAATCCAGAAAGCTAAAATGATAAATTCCCAATTAATACTTAGAATAACGCTAACAATCAAAGGATTTATAACTGATATCGAAAGTACAGAAGATTTCCTTCTATTTATAAAATAAACAGCATGTAGCATCATTATTAAGTATTGATTATATATGTTGATAGAAAATAGAGTACTTTACATTTAATAAGACGATAGATGAAATATTTTTCTGGTTAAAATTTTGGCACAAAAAATAATGTTAATTTCTTAGAAGAAAAAAATATATTAAAAGATTACGTTTTTCCGATAGTTTTCATATAGAGCAGCTGAACTCTTAAGAAATGAGACAAAAAATATATATTTGTAGTAATCAGATGATATTAATTTCTTTGAATATCAGAATCTAGAATTAAAGGAGTAATTTGGGTTCTAAATGAATTTTCCTAATGAATTTAAAATCTTATTTTGTTGTTGTTGTTGTTACTTATAGCACTTGCCATGGACAAGCCCCGCTGATACATCAGCAGAATTTAAGCCGGAAATATACGTCTCTTGTTTTACAAGTAGCGCCATCTAGGGCCAAGAGTACGACTTAGCTACACACACGTCACAACCCTTTTTAGGGGGCGGAATACATTCACGCAAATCATTCATTCATCTCAGATCGTAATTTAGACCTGGAACAGGGAACGATCACCCCTGGCCCAGTACCCCCAGTGATATTACTCTCGATATGGAGGACTTTGCGACCACGAACAGATTTAACGAGCGCCAGTCGCCATTACACTCGGGGATTGTTTTGGTCGGTGAGCTTCGAACCCGTAAATCTTATTTTGTTCCTGAATGAATTAGCAGATAACTACTAGCATCAACTTTCGATTAGTGAACTGAGAATAGAAATAAATTAGTAATCAAGTTTTATTCAAGTCATCATTTTGATTCTATAAACCCTCGACCTCCTCCTCATGGATTTTTTTTGTAAAATCCATGCCCATTGTGATACACCCTTAACAATGTATAGTCAATTTGACAGCGGATTAGTGGAACCGGGTATACGTATTCACGACACATGTTTCTAATTTGAAGGAGCCGGAGAACACTGTGAAGCCTTCATTATAGCGATGTGATATCTAAGTAATTTTGCATATTTCCGGTGTTGCAATCATTAATTTCTATTTGTACGAATAATTAAGTTTGCTTTTGTTAATAAAGTCATGTTAATATTGTTACAGATTTTTTTTTCTGTCAGCCACTTATTTAAAGCACAGTACAGTTTAGTTTTGGGACATGATTTCCTATATAAAGTTTGTTCATCATGATTTGAAGAAGAAACATGTAAAGGTTTATTAAAAAATCCAACCCGAATGAATCTACACAACCGGCTTTATGGTAATAAAGGGGAACTAGAAAACTAAACATTTGCAAATGACCTTTTAAACCTCCTGCTTAATTTTAACAAAGATTTTTTTCAAATCCAAAGCTTCAGTTTTTAGACAATTTTAGTATAGCCAAAAATTCCTTTACGTTTGACTTCCCTTTTTATGATTTATTTTCATAACCTGCGTCAATGAGTTGTTGTAGTTATTCAGGTCTGCTCTTTAACAATTCAGTATAAAATTGAAAAAAAAAGATTTACTGAGAACAATGATAGATATAGACGACAATCATAACATGAATAGTAATACCTTTCACGTTAGAGGAGAATCAGATTCTATAATTTTTAAAATAAAAAAATAATAAGTTGGTTTTAAAAAATCCAAATAACAAAAAATTAAAATTAATTTAAACTTTTAGAGCTAATTATATAGTCTTTACTCAAATAATTTCAAAAATATTTGAAAATTTAAATGCTTAATTTATCTGTTTTACAAAAAAGATTGCATTTGTAAATCTATAGCTCACATTATAGGAAAAGAAATGCTTTTTTTAAATATAATTTTTACAATGGGAGAAACTTAGAGAGAAATAAGTAGTACAAAATATTAAAATTTCGGAAAATATTGAAATAGTTTTAGCAAATAAAGAAGAATTCTGCATGACTTTTAACTATGCGCGTATCTTTCCAATAGCATTTTGTATATTAAGGAATTAAAATGTGATACATAGTAAAAACGGCTACTGCCAAAATTAGAAGGGTTTGCATTATATTTCCTAACGTAAAATAATGGATCGTTCCTCTTTTAAATGATGCATAATTTATCTCGTTTTTTACTCCTCAATCGATTCGTAATGGTGACATTTAAGCTAGAGAATGTGATGTTACAAGAAAGTAACTGCTCTCCTTAAAGCAAAACTAAAATGCATTAATCAAGTAACGCGACAAATAGAATAATAAATCATCGCATGACATATTTCGACAAAGGACGATTACCCCCGAAGAAAAAAAATCATAATGATTAAAATCCGTGACAACTTTTGAAAATTGTAATGTTTTCAGCCTTATACATATATATTATCCATTGTGTTTTATTTTTGAAAAACTTATCTCTTGTTAGTTAGCATATGAATCTTAAAATGGAAGTTAATTAATAGCCGAAATGATTTATTGGACATCGGCGGACGAAAAGAACCCGGCTTTTTTTTACTATTTATGGATTTAAGAAAATTAAAATTGCATTGCTTTGATTTTCGCTAATGAATGTAAATTTCATTTAAATTCTTAGGAAATGTATATTTTATTACTCAGGCGGATTAAAAACTTTTAGATTATATGCTTTCATATTTAAGAATGACTTTAATTTTTTAGTCAAATATAATTTTTTATAAAAAATGTTCATGAAAGAACCAATATAACTCTGAGATTTATTTCAAAAATATTTAATCATTAGTTTTCAAAAGCTTTAAAATGCGTCAGAATCATCCCATTCAAGACTTATAATAGTTAAATTTACCCTTTTCCGCCCTACTTTCGATTTGATCTATAATGTCATCTTTACAAAGAATTCTTAAGACTGTCTCTTTGTTTTTAGAAATTTTATTATTATAAAAATTAAAATTCAACCTGTTTTAGTTATTCATACAAATAAATAATTTCCTTTAATTTCATTTATGGTTTACTTTTATATCTTTCAAATCTGCTGAAGCATCTGCTGTAGACACTTATTTATTATTTTAATATTCTACTAGATTTCGATGATTTAACAATATTCTGTAAAATAAGAAAGTTTATAATGCTCATTAAAATCAAAACTGAAATGATTTGTCAAACCTTTTACCCCTTATTTACACGTGTATAATAATACTATTAGAGGCATTGTTGCATTGTTAAAAATCTCAAAAATATACTCGCAACGAAATTTTTGTTAGCACACAATTTTTAAATTTCTGCAAATAAATAAATATTATATATATATATATATATATATATATATATATATATAATTTATTTATTTGTTTAAATTAAAAAAATAAATATATATAAATATATATATATATGTATATATTTGATAATTCATTGTTCTCTGAAAATATTAAGTTTTGGACTACTAGATTATATTATTATCCTATTAAAATCGGTACAAATGACATAAGGAATACAGAAAAATATGCAGCTTAGGTCTTGTAATTAAAATATCTAAAAAGAGTTAGTCTATTTTTATCAATTAATCAAAAAGTTGGAAAAAAAACACAGATGCAAGATTTGCAAATACATATAGGTGATAGGATTCAAATTTTTTTCATATTTTATCTAGGAACTTTCCCGAAGTATAATATAAATATAGTATAATAAAAATATTTTAAAACTTTATCATTATTGGAAAAAAGACTAAAAGTTGTAAAGATGCTTTTACAAATGCCAAATAATTTAGACAAAATTTGAAATCCAAATCTGCAGTGGTAGATAATGACGGGGGCATAAACCTATTTAGAGTGGCTAAGTTTTTCCATTCGACTTCCTTAGAAATAGAACAATTATTTTTCTGAAAGAATTCAATTAGAAAAATTAATCAATGCTTATAAATATTTGAACTCTCAAAACAGTAACTAAAACATTTAGTTGTAACTATTGTAATATTAATAGTATTAACAATGCAATATTTATAATTAATGAGTAATACTCTTTAGAAATAAATACTGTTTAGAAACTTTACAATAATACTCTTTAGAAACATTTATAATAATGAATATATGCTCTTAAGAAACAGACCCTGCAAAATAAAATCGAATTATTATATTCTCAAATGACTGCTCTATTTCACTTTCTTCCAATTAACGAACTGAGTTATTCAATTCCCTCTGTTAGTGCTTTTCTATTATCGTATAAATTATACATACTCACTCACCTCTATTTAACACGCTGTTACTCTAAACAAAGATATTTAAAATATTTGTAATTCTGACCTATCATATAATCAAAATCTAGTTTATTCGTCGCTATCATATAGTGTAATTATTTACTTCATACCACATTCGCCCAGCCTTTTATCACCGACTTTGATGATCCTTTCTGGTTTGATGAGAGACAGAAATGGGAATCATAATCACGATTAAGCTCTTGTGCCTCGATAGAGGCATGGTGCACAACTATGATAATTACAAGAGCGTGAAATTCTCTATTGTCAGCACTTCAACAATTGCTACTAAAACCGCCTCTAACCAAGCGGATGGTGCAGGATATCATGTGGCTCCCAATCTTCAAATGATTGGAAGAGGGTGAATTTAATAATAGACACCAGAAAGCAAAATTTTAAATATTTTTAGTATATATACACTAAATGTAATTCTTTAAAAAATATTTCTTCAAATATACAAGAAAATCATTGATAATATAATAAAAAGAGTTTGGCTTATATAGCTTATATAGCGAAATGTTTGGCTTATATAGCGAAATGCTTATATAGCGAAATCCATTCCGAATGGACGGATTTAATTGATGAATAAACGTCTGCACGTAAAATATGCTAAACCAGAAAAATCTTCGAAACTGATAGCTATTTTGGCAAGTAACTACTGCCAATTGTACTTAGCAATCGACGCCACAAAGACGTAACTTACAATTTTCCCAAACTGAAAAAAAGATATTTAATGTGTTTACCGTTTGTCTGTTACTTTTTGGAATAACTTGATTACTGCGTGTTTTTTTTAGAAACTTAGCAATTATTTTTTATCTGCATAGGTTTTATACAAGATGACGGAAATTTTTAAATTTTAATATTAGAGAGGTAACAAAAATTCGGATAATGTTTTCTTCATAAAATTTATTAATGATGGAATTTCGGACAAGTGAATAATGCACATTTCTTGTAAAGGTCGTTTACAAAATCAGCAACATTTGTCTAGCCGATCTTCAAGGTAAGTTTTCATTGGCCCGTAAGAAATGTTCCTTTTTATCTCACAGTAAAAATAAGAAGGATTTTGAAGCGATTCTCAGACTTCAGATTTCTTCATCAAAAAATAAGTAGAGTCTAAACAATTCTATGTGTGGGTACACGCATCCAATATATTAAGTGAAAATTCAAGATAAAATATATACACTGAGAGTTAATTTTTTTTGAAGTTATGTAAATTTGTATTTTTCATCGTGTTTTAAGATTTCATTTATGAGAATACTATGTATTTCTGGTGCACTAACTCGGATATAGTTTGAAGCATAAATAAGCGGTGTAAATATTTTGGCAGTTACAGTGAAATTATCTCCGTGTTCTTAAACAAAGAAATGATAATTCTTATGAATCTCCAAAATTAAATAAAGAATGCTGTTCTTAGTTTCCATGATTTGAAAAAATAATATTTAGAAAATCATAAATAATTTCTTAATCATTTTTCTGACCCAGTTTTTAAAACTATGTATAATGAAAGGCTTCATTAAAGAGAAAAATTAACCTTAAAACTTACTATAAATAAAAAAAACAGTATAACCTTGTAGCTATTGAATGCGCAAAACCATATTAAAAATTATTAAAGCAATAAAACAATTATTTATTGACGCATCCTCGTATAAATTCAAAAGATTTTATTATATACATTCGGTTTACACAGACATTTTATTTTTTCCCTCTTAGTTCATCAGATTTTTGTAAAATATACATGGAAAAAGACGTGTCAATGAAGATGCTTATATTTGGTTTTATGAATACATAAAACCAATTTTTTTATTAGATTAAAGAACATCAAAGACATTTGTTTCCGGAAACCGGTATTCTTAAATTGATATTTTATTTATAATAATAGACTTATATCAAAATCTAAAAATCACTAAGCCATTAATTAAATAATTGAATTTCCTAGTGAAATGGTGAGTTTGAAATAAAAACAAATGCTTGACTTTATTTACCTTATAAGATAAATTATATTCTACAAGGAATTTATTATGCGTTAGAGGTAAAAACTAAGAATTCTTCAAACATTTCTCAAATAAATGTTATGAAAACAATGGATGCAAAGAAATAAAAAGCGCTGACCGAAACTCCAAGAGAGGGTGTATAAAAAATAATTTTGCAGAAAAAATCATTGCTCAAATGAAGTTTGATTGCCATATTTTGTCTTAAATAACTTTTCTTTCTACTGGAATATTCTATTTATTTAAATGCACAGATTTATCATAATGAAAGGACGTGTTTGTCAAAACTCCCTTTTCGCATCATTATGTAAATATATTATAACTAATCAAGTGACTCGTTAAAACTAGTAATAATAGAGTTAAAATAATAATAAATTTTGTCATAAATTATTGTTCGAGGTATTAAATACTGAAAGTTAAATGTTCAGAAAAGTAGTGCTAATTTTAAACATGCTAAAATAAAACCCAAAGATCATTATTCAGTTATCTCATGAGAAAAAAATTAGTTAAAAGAATAAATCAAAGTAAAATATATTTCAAAGCAATCGATTAATTCGTCTAATGCGTGGTTTCATTATTTTCAATCATTAATAGTTTAATATCCATTCTAAAGTGACAATTTCGTTATTGCTTGCTATTTTTATTTTTCAATCAGTGCTTTTGTAATTTTTTCCCTCTTGAGATTCTTAAATGCATTTCTGCTTTAAATTATACGATTTTTTTTATCAAAATGCATTTCAAAAATAGAACATTAAAAGGATCATACACACTGTGTTAAGAAGATATATAGCCATAAAATCATTGTATGGAACAATTTGAAAATGGCAATCAAGAACTAGATTTTAAGTATTACATCCAAAACATATTGTTTGGGACAGATAAAAAAAGATTCAGATAATCAATTTGAGGAAAAATGCAAATTTTCTAACAATTAATTGCATACAAATTTTAAATTGAAAGTTTTAAAAGTAAATATTTGGTTACAGTAATTACTACATTTTAAAAAACAAATTTTCATCTAATTATCGGATTTTTTTATTAAATATTTATAAAAATGTTTATAAAAATAATTTACATTTTTGAATTTAGCTGCTATTTTTACAGTAAAGTGGATTAAATTTATAAGCATACCCATCTATATTTCCTTGAGGTATATTTTATTTTTCAACGATTTATAAAAGAAAATGAATTGTGAAATATCTTACGTATTTACACAAATGCTATTTTATTTTTAAATGTTTAAAAATCCATTTAATTATTAAGGATTTGTGCACATCAGCATTTATGCATTTAATGAGCTATATTTGTATTTTATGGAATCTTAAAATCTTGAAAATGTATCTTCTTCTCTTCTTATCTTGAAAATAAATCTTCAGTGAATTTATAACATAATTTTTTCAAAATTTTAAATTGGGCTATATTTAACAATAATGTTTGGTGAAACATTCAAATAAATGTGATTACATTAAAAAATATATTACTTAACATTTTAAAACCTTTTATTCTATATTTAAACAGAAAATATATATTCTTTCTTTTAATAAAGACATTCTCATTAAAATCCATAAAAAAACAACCCTTCATTATCTTTAAAGTACTCTTATGGATATTAAGGACTATTGAGATTTAACGTTCTAAGAAATTAAAATTATTTTGACATGTCTTCAGCAAAATCAAAGATGTAAACTAGACTTTTTAAGAGTTTTAAAAGCACAATTTAATATAAGTAATGCTTGTTCTCAGGGTAAATTTAAAATATTACATAGTTTTCTCCCTTAAAAGTTTGCAATGAGATACGAAAGTTTTATTGCGTTCGTTTATAATCTCATTTTAGTGGCATTTTACAAGAAACCTTCTGTCTCTTGAATTACGGAAAATTCTTATTGCCCAAATGCCTTTTAAAATTCCAACTGTTTTACTGTTAACAAACTGTATATTACTTGCTAATATACAGATGAATTACTATAGACATACACGAACAGTCAGTGTTATTAAAACCCTATAATCGTTTTGGAATGTTTATAAAAATACAGTAATCATTGTCGTCTATAAAACAGGCTATTTGTATTAAAAATGTGCAGTTTGAAATTCAATAGTTAAATGTTTATAATGGAATCACTAAGCTTAGCTATCTATTTGCTTTCTAAAATGCTTTAATAATATTAATGAAGGTGATACCCATAGTTCCTGACCACAAAACAACATTAAGGTCCAGAAAATAATAATAAAGGTAGGGGAGATCAGGGCTAGGTGGCCCTTTGCTAATAACGCAGGTAAAAACACAGGAAGGCTGTAAAAGTGGGAACAGATTAAACGGGAAGCATGACATCATATTCTCTGAAGTTTTCAGTTAGTTTCATTTGGATCTACAGACCAAATTTTTTTGTTTCAAAAAGTGAATATTACTATTCACTGGTTTTTCTTCTAAAGTATATTATATGAGAAATGACGATTCTCGCATGTTACATATAGTATTCAGACATCCATGAACATATTCGTGAGTAGATATCTTTTAATTAATTTAATACTTCTGAGTCAAAAATGAAATCAAAATTGAAATGGTCTGACGGGGCATGTTGATACCAAGCCAAGCAGAGCATGTTTGCAATAGCGGGGCAGGTGGCCTTGTGCTTTTAAAATTATCGATGATTTACTTGTTTTTTTTAGTATCATGGTTAGAATATGAAAGAGGAATTTAAACTAACCTTCTATCCCCTTCTCCTGAGTCTTGTGACTGTGTAAACAGTAAAAGCGATATTGGATAAGGATTTGTATTCAAAGGATGGTAAAAAATATGGGATACCTTTGCGTTCTCTAAACACTATTGTCAAAATACTTCAAAAGTCGGGAGTGATTATCCTTTGACTTTCAGATACCTACCAACATGAAAAATTTTCGGCTTTCAGGTGGAAGCAGATCTCGCAGAATATATAAAATGAACGTCAGATGTTTATTTCGGACTTAGTACGAAAGAAGTACTGAAATTTGCGTGCCAGTTTGGTATTTCATTAAAACGGAGAGTGCCTTATTCATGGTAAGAAAACCAACAAGAAGGCGAAGACTGGGTTCAGCTTACTTTTAAAAAGGCACTGTTCCTTATCCATCAGAAGGCTAGAAGCAACGAGTCACAGCCAGGCGACCTTCTTTAATAAAACAAACTTTGCCGCATTTTTTAAACTTTTGACGCAGTCTTACGACTAATGCAGTTTTGGACTTCCGGATAAATGGAATATGGATGAGAGAGGGATCTCAACTGTTCAAAAACCCGATTGGTTGATTACTCAGATGTTTAAACAGATTGGCAAAATGACATTTGGTGAAGGACGTCACGTTGTCTGTTGCTGTATCTGCTACAGGAAACAAGATTCCTCTTCATTTTTCCAGGCAGGAATTTCAGAGATCACTTAATCAATGAGGTACCTATAGGCAGTACTAGGTGTTGCAATCCATCAGGATGGATGAAGGATGAGCATTTTATGCACTTTTCTGAATATTTCATCCTATACATGAAGTCAACAAAGGAAAGACCTTCATTACTGCTACTGGAGAATCATGACTCCCATCTTTCGATTTCAGCACTCAATTAATTGAAAACGAACGTTGTGATGCTGAATTTTCCATTCACTGCAGCCATAAGCTCTAGCTTTTGGATCGCAGTGTGTATGGCCTTCTTAAGAAATACATTAACAGTGCATGTGATCATAAAATAGAGATAATCCTGGAAAGTCAATGAAGATTTACGATATTTCATATATCATAGAGACTGCTTTCCCAAAGGCTACCACTGAGAGCAAAATAAAAGCCTGCTTGGCAGCTATTGGAGTAAGTTCACTGAATCCAGACATATTTAATGATTTAGAATTTCCTCCCGGTTACGTAACAGACCGTCCTCAATCCACATCTAGTATATTTCAGGGTAATTCTTCAGCTTTGAATTGCATTTGTTCCAATCTGAGGCCTATTGAAGCCAAGAAACTTTCAAAATAGAGCATGAAAGCAATGACACTCAACTACTGTAGGTTTTAATCCTCCTCGGATCCCGAAGAATTGATCCCACTTACTGTTTCACCATTGGAAGAACTATTGTCCTTACCAAAG
The DNA here is from genome assembly GCA_026289955.1 of Argiope argentata. NCBI lineage: Eukaryota > Metazoa > Arthropoda > Arachnida > Araneae > Araneidae > Argiope > Argiope argentata. The sequence continues at coordinate 3,405,690 of JAOUZG010027617.1, forward strand.
AGTGGAACAAGACAAGGTACAAGAACAGGACGAAGGAAGAGGCAGCCTGCTATTTTGACAGATATCCAGGTGAAGGACACACTTCGGATAGAAAAACAAGACCTTAAGTTAAAAAGATTAAAAACAATTGTGAAAATCAAGACTTATGACCTACACAATAAAAATGATAAAAAGCTCAAAAACAGAAAAGTGGCAAAAGACGAAAAGCAGAGAATGAAAACTAAATTTAAGGGGCATATCTTTCATTCTTAGAGTGAAGAAAAATGGGATCACCAGATGAAGGCGATTTTGATATCAACTATGATTTGATTGAGAAATCTGATTATTTAAATCTAGATAAAGACCCCGAGGTGAATTAATAAGGTGAATTATTAGTAAAGTATTAGTAAAATTTTTAATTGAAGATATAAAAATAATCTCAAAATTCTCCGCTTAAATTTTGAATCAAAAGAGCCGCCTAGAATGGAAGATGATCTTCCTCAAGAAAAGTTCAAAAATTACGAACACATTTATTTTTTCAAATAACGCTAAAAAAAACAGGTACATCATTACGTTGATTCCGCCAGCGTTTTTGGACTATGGAGCGACAAAGATACAAAAAACATTTTTCCAATGTAAAATCCATCTCATTGTACAGTGGTTACATTTTCCTAAATTCGAAAAAATGTGTCATTTTTAGTTAAATTTAACTATTTAAACTTTAGTTCAGCAATTAAAAAATAGTTTTTTATTTTCTTTTTTAAAAAATACTTATAGTATAACTAAGAAAAGATCAAATATATAATGCCAACCTCCCCGCGTATACCCCGGCCCCGGGGCACGTTGACACCGATGGAATTAGCTCTTTCAACTCAATATGGCTCGCTTATTTTTTAACTAAACTAATTAATTACGTTTCATAATAGCAAAAGGATGCGTGAATGTGTTGGATTATATATCAGCTATTTAATCATTACCAAAAAAATTAGAAAAATTCGTAAACTAAATTGGCGTCAACCTGCCCCGGTCTTCCCTAACAATAAGAGTGATATAAAATAAAGCAGAAATCTACTCAATTCATCGTGTAAAATTAAGTTCTTTCATCCGTTCTTTTGTTTAAAATTTAACGTTTTAAAAATGATTTTTTTAATATTTCGTCTAATATAAGCAACATTAATATATGCTATATTAAATGCTTTTTAGTTTTGCCATTTATCTACAAAAATATAATGGAAGAATAACTCTAAAGCTTTTTTTAAATTTATAAAATGGGAAAATTGAAATGATTTGAGTTCAAGTTCTGCAGCTTATTCAATCAGAAATGTGTTTCGATATTCAAGATGAATTTTCTGTTCACAATTATTCATTGCGCATTCAATGAGCTACAATTGTGATTGATAATTTTTTTTAATTTATTCTTGCATGAATTTTGAAGGCTAACATATACTTTCAGCTTTTAATTTTTGATAGTTTTTAACAAATATTTAACTTTTTAACTTTAAAAAAATTAAGAACTTCAATATCAAGACATGCTAGATGAATAAAGTTGAACGAGCACATGGCAGTTTAGGTTAAAAACACTAATTCATATTTTTCCTAAAATTTTGGATTGCTGAATCCAGATGCATAGCAATAAAATACCATGCAGTAAATATGCTACAGAATGTGCAGTATTTTAAATATTTCTCTTATCTTATGGAGATTCCTGACGTCCAAAAAGCACTTTAAAGTTTATTTTTTATGGAATTTTTTAAATAACGATTAAAATGTTTGGTATATTATGAGAATTAATACAAAGTCATGATAAATAGATTTTCATGGAAAGAGTGCAAACCGTTTGAACCCAGTGAATGGATAAAGAGAACATACCAAATCCTCTATTTTCTAAGGTCTTGGGTTTCAAAATATGGCATAACCCATTCGCATAACGTCGAATGCTGGAATAGGGTTGAGTGCTTTTAATCTTTTGAATAAGCAGTTTCTCTTGACGCCTTGGTTTCTGTGTCCGAACGAAGGCCTCCATAGAAAAGGATCTTTCTTCTCGGGGAGTATCAGTGTCGTATATCAAAGCTTAGGGGCCTTGAGAGAAATGACTTTTCAAACGAACTGTCACTTTGAATAAATGAGATCTGTAAACGAAACATTCAAAGAGAGGAACATCGGCTTATTGCATAAAGTCAACTCTTAAAAATCACTCTGAGCTTCTTGGTTTAAGTTTCTTCTTTTTCTTCACCTAGGCAAAGACTTTTCCTATTCGCGAATTTTCTTTCCGGCGTTTCCTTTTTTGAATAATGGAAGTAGTTTCAGTTCGACGCCAAAAAAATAGGCAACGAAAAAGCCATAAGAGAAAGTCTTTTTTTTCTCAAGAACTTTAAAGTTTTAATGCAAGATTTTTTTTCTTATCTAGAAAGTGATTTTAATACATATTAAAGCGAAAGAGATTGGAGATTTAAAATTTTGGAAGTAAAAGAAATTATGGAATATTTTTGAAGGAAAAAAACATATATATTTTGAACACACACACACACATTTCCACTCAATCTCTCTCAAATGTCCTCATGGTTAGTTCTATCATTTGAACAGAATGCGGTAAAAATTAATGTTGCATTATTATAAAACAGAAATAAGTTTAAATGTTGCGTATGAAATAATTTATTTAAATTTGAGATTCGGAGCCAGAAAAGATTCAAAATGTCACATTAGTTTCGATTGAAACGTTAATATAATATTTATTAAATACGATTATTTTCACTATTAATCATTAAGGTCCTTATATATCATGTATTAAAGAATTCCCAGAATAGTTTTATAATTTTAAATAAGTTTTTAAATTAAATGTTCATTAATAAGATAAATATATAAAAAAGTTTTAAAAAATCACATGTAAAATAATGTAAGATTCTGAAATCTGAAATAATTTAAATTATAATCTATAAGCAATTTATAAAATGTTTTAGCAATTTATTTAAAGTATTTCAGTTATACTACTCTCTAAGCATTAAAAGATAAAGCGTTTCTTGAAAAATATTATTAAGTCATTATCTCTCGCAGTATTATCCTTAATATTACTAAATGAGAAATAAGTGGGATTTTTTAAAGTTTGCATAAATAAGCTAATGGTAAGCACTTAATAAGGATAAAAATTGCCCATTAACTCTTTATGTTTATCATTTCTTTTTGCAAGGCAATTAAACATTTCTATTATTTGTGCTAGAAACTAAAGAAAAAAATCAATTTTTCATTATTTTTAAAGGAAATCTGTATAGATAGTTTCTTTTCCTGAAATAAAACAAAATATTTATCGTTATAACTCTTAAAGTTGAGTAATTAAGATAATAGGATTTTGTAAGCCAATAAAGATATCTTAAAGATCGGAAATTTTTCTTCCGTATGTTTCTATGCGTGACATATTTCATATGATAATAGAACACCATAAAATGTAGTTTTATTTCCTTGTTTGATATTTTTTTCATAAAATTAGAATTGTATTTTGAAAACATTTCTAATTTTATTTTTTGTATTTTCTTTTATTTTGAAAGGAAACTAATTTATGATAAATTCATCATAATCACGCTTTCAATTAGCATTTAAAGAATGAAATTACGCTTAGGATATTCGCAAGGAAAGATTAAGAATGGTCAACATATGCGTCTATAATTCAAAATGTCCATCATTTTTACCTAATCCACTCATATAATGGATATAAAATGGATATCTAAATATGACAAATGTAAGGTTATAACAGCTAAGGATTCCTTGATTAAAACGCATATTCACCAAAATTATTTATACTTGACTTGCCAAAATTAATATTTAACACTGCATATTGACGATGTCTTACAATCAGGGAGATAAAATTAATCCTAATGCTAAGAGAACTGTCTTAATCAAGTGATCATACACTCCAGCATTATATAATCAAAGTTGACAGTTTAGTTGAGAGCCAGTACTAAATTATTTCCATATTTATGTGTTTGAACAAAGAGATTATATACAATGTCAAGAGATATTTCTTCTAGTTATATAATGCATACATGTCTCTTTAAACTGCTCTACTCACTCCGCAATTTTCATATCTATTAGGTTGGGGGAAAAGAAATCCATTATTGTTTTACAGCCAATCTGCCTTTTTACATTATTTTCAAAATTTCCCTTCCTAATATTATTCTTTTTTTTCGGTCAACTAATAAAAATTTAACTATTTCTTTGGGTATCTACGAAACGAGGGCAAATTTAGTATTTCAAACACAACAATTACTTTTAGGAACAACGATTTATAAAATAAGTTATTTGAAGAAGCTTTTAAGATTAAAATGTCGAGAAAAGTTTGAATACATTTCATTACTGCTCAATATTCTGCTAAGATTTGTTAAAAAGAAGACAAAACATTTTGAGATGCAACAATTTCTTATTTAAGATGACACATTTTTTCAAGAAATAAATTAATTTAAAAAAAGATTGAATTTTCACCATAAAAATCTCTTGCATGACTTACATAGATTAAAAGTAAGATGTAGTGTTCTTAAATAAACTAAAGGCTGCCAATTCTCATTGAAGAAGACAAATGGTTTTGGCTCAAAGGGAATTACACGAAGAAAATCTTCTCTGACTTCGATGATGTTCAGTAAGGAACATTAATATTTTTCATTGGTGTTTCTTTCTTAAATAACTTGGAATAAAATTTTAGAAGGATTTATTGAAAACTCAAACTTGCAGTAACCCAGGATTGAATTTGCGAATAAAAATAGTTTAATAGAAATGACGCTGTTTGCAAGAAAATGTTTCTTGGAATGATACAAATGAAATAGATTTTGATTTTTTGTATTTATAAAATCTTGTAATGAATCAAATTGTAGAACAAAATAAGCATTTATAAGGCAAGTACCAAGTGCGTAAAATTTTTTTTCAGCCTAACTTCGATGCAGACACACGTAATACTAAAGTCTGAAAAGGTAAATAAAGAAAACTTGTTAGAAATATAGAGTTCGTAATTAAATATTCTTGAAGAATGAAACAAAAATCATTTGATTACTTAGTCAATGGAACAGAAATTCATATAAAACATAAATTCATAACTGTGATGGCAACCCGAAGAGAGGGTTAAAAGTTTCATGATATAGCCACCTTCTTTTCGATTATTTGACAGTAATAAGAAAAAAAATGACAAATTCAACTTTTCTTCAACTTTTCGAAATAATTGCTTTTCTTTCAATTAATTTTCTAGTTTATTTTTCACCGTTAAGGTAACAGAAAAATTTACCTGGTTGAAACGAAATACGAATTAAAAAACATTTTTTTCCTTTAAACAAGTCATAAATAAAACAAAGAATTAAAACTCTTAATTTAAAGTAAAATCAATATCAGTAAAATATATCTTTCAAATGTATGACTATGTATTTATATTAATTCAGTGAAACGCAAGAAAGCGCAGAAACTCATGTGTGAATTTGTACAAAAAAAATGCAACCAGCTGAAGATATTTGAAACTTTCATGATAAATTGGAATTTACTGTTTGTACTTGATGTAATTTAAAAATTTGTCTGTGGTTAATTTAAACAAAATGAATATTTTATTAATATACACAAGAAAAAAAATATGAAAAATACTAGCAATTGCATGTTTTCAAGCAATCAATTCACAAGATATTTTAAGAATATATTTCTCGAAAGAATACTTTGAATTATTTAGTGTATTTGTAAAAAAATTGATTTGTGTCCTTTTTGAAACAATAAATTATTTTCTTACTCTACATGTTAACTCTTCTCTGACAAAATATTCATTGAAAAATTATAGAAAAATATAGATATTGCTTATCATTAGTAAATGCAATGCAATGAATATCGACAGGATTTCTTATAAAACAAGCAAGGAAGTATTTTTAAATAAAATCTCAAAACGCAATTCCTTTTTCTATAATAAGGAGTAAAAATATTTTGCTCTGACGAATAATAAAAAATAATCCTCACTTTTCTCATATGGTAGTTACTGATTGCTTATTCCGATCAATTCATTAACATAATGAAGAATAGTAGATTTTTTTTGTTTCAAGATTTAAGAAATAGACACTACATTTAGAGGACCAAAATTATGATACTTTTTATTACGAACAACAGAATTTGCATTTAAGTTCAAAAGCAGATAGTTCGTAATTCATATTCTCTTAAAAACACTAAAAACTTCAGAGATATTAAATACAAGAAAGTCCGGTTCATTCATTTTACAAACTAATTTTTCTCATCTGAAAACTATGATATAAGAATAACTGCACTCCCAACCAATGGTAATTATTTAATTTATTGCCATTTTTGTTGGATATTCAACTGGTTCGATTTTACTAAATTATTTCATAGATAACACTATCAGAAACGAAATTACTTTTTTGTAGAATTCTGATTTATTGATCTCATGTTACAAATTTGTTAGAAAAAGAAATTTTAAATGATATCATTTGTAAATAAAATATCATTTGTAATTACTGTTATAATTTACACAGAAATTTTATTGTAATAAATGAAAGTGGTTGTATATTTGGGTTTTGAATAATCAAAAAGTAAAACAGATTTTGTTCAGCTATATTATTTCCTATTTGCTAGAAAGATTGAGTTTGCAACAGAATATTTCATTTATGTATCTCATGAATATGAAAAATGCTCAGTTTCATACTTGAGCAATTTTTTAATGTTCCGCAGAACCTAGTTTAAGTTCAATGAATATTGATCTAACTTTCATTACTACAACTGGAACTCATGAATGAGGATTTCGAATTATTTTAATTTCACCTTTTTTCTAATAAAATTATTTTTCAGGGAAACAATAAAAAAAATTCGTCATGAAAATATTAATTGCATCATGTACTGGAAAAGCGGAAATGATTTTTGCCTGCAGCGTGTGTTCTAATATTCATGACATATACTCAAATCTGTACAATGGTAAATATATTTAATTTTTCTAATCTATTTAATGAATCTCGAGGGTTGCCTGTAATTAATCTACGAAGTTTTAAAATAATAATTTTAGAATAAAGGACTCCCAGGGCAAATAGTTTTGTCCCACGTTTCATATGTGGTCTTGAAAAGTAAAATATTTGCATAGCTGTATAGGAACAAGTAGTTCCTACTCTTTCTAACATACATTTCTATGTCCTGGCATTGATCTCCTTAAGACGCCAGAAGACTTTATGAGAAGTACAGATGCGGATGTTTTTCCTCTGAGGTGGAACAAATTTGCCGTTTTATCCTCGGGTTTATAGTTTTATTCACTGGTTTTATTTTGTATACCTATATAAATAGCTAATTCATTGTGAACAACCAAAGACAATAATTCATATTCCACAGGTTCTTCAAAATTATAAAGTCTCAAAGATCGAAAATGACTGATATCTAATCCAATATCTAGATACTTTCCTTGTTACTCTACCAGAACCTTCGTTTTAAATATATTCTTCGTTGTTTTACATACAAAATACAAAACTCATGAGTAGATTAAATTAAATTAAATCTATAATCTTTTGTAACAATGGAAATTTCTAATAAATCTATATTTATTTTATATTTGACGCTGCTATTTATGAGTGTCTGTTATTATATTGGAACGTGACTTTCCTTTAAAAATGCATTGTATACTTCAGTTTTAAAGTATAATTCCAACAGTCATTGTATAGTCTACCAATACTCTAAAGTTCATTATTCGTATAACGAGAATCTCCGTTCTCCAGGTTGACACTTGGAATATGAGAAAGTGCAACAGAAAGCAATTAATTCCAACCGAGAAGAGTATGTTGCGAATTCATAATTAATTTTCTCATAAATTCATGAATTCACTGGCGGTTTTGACTTATCGTCGATAGGAGCAGTTAGTTACTTGGTATTTTAACGTAACGATAAGAGTTGTTACAAAAGTATTTTCCAGTTACCAATTAGAGTGACTAAGGAATTATTTAATGCCAAAGAGATTGATAAATAGCTCGGGACTAAAGAATGTACAATCTAAAACTGGAAACAACTTCATCACTTTTTGAACGGATATGTAAAATAATTATCAGGAAAATACTTTTGTTAGCGAGACGAAAGGTATGTTAGCTATAACTGCTGAATGATAAAAGCGCAGAATAAGATTCCATTTGATTTTTTAATATTAAAAACGCTATTTCATAATTTAATATATAATATCTTTTAATCAGTTAACTGTGGAGTTTATTTTTGAAAGTACCTCAAGAACTACTTTTTAAAGTCAAGCTATGATACGTATACGCAATAAAAATGATTGCATAGCAAATTTTGCAAAAATGCATAATAAAGCGAATTAGATATCATTTTTATTAAATAAAAAAATTCTGCGAGGAAAAATTAAGATTCCGATTGATTTGAACGCACTTAAGTGAGTGACTGTATACATACACAATTGTTATAAGAAAATTAGGGTGTTTCCTACACTATAGAATTCGGGCTGATTTGTTTGGAAATGACATAAAATATATAAACAAGTTACAAATGAGCAGGTTCTGTTATTAGAGATGTGAAAATTGCCCTTAACAATATTTATCACAAAACTTTGTCTTAAAAAATAAGTAGAATTTATTGACAACTTTATTATTTACATTCATGATTTGGTACATGATAAAATTGTCTTTTCAAATGTTTTTTATTGCGTATATAAACTCTTTGGCCATTCCAGAGTCATTTGAAGAATGTACATTCTTGAAGATATAAGCAGAATTTTAGTATTAGTTTTTTTCCCTCAGACTTTCAGGTATGCATCTTGGAATATTTGAAAAAGTTTAGATCATTTCTAGGTTTTCACTTATATGCAATTTCCAAGTACATGAACAAATAAAGAATTCAATAATTCAAACATCTCTTTTTCGAAGCTTTTACGCATTAAAGGTTATTTCTTTAATAGAATTTTCCAAATAATTCAATTTCAATAAAAACTTCAAACATTCAGAGGAAATAATTTTTTTTTTGTATTCTAAATAGACTATAAGTTTGATTGAAGCCAGAGTCTACTCTATTAATTAGAGGATCGTAGGATCAGTGTGTACTCGAAAGAGTGTTTGTAAGGGATGTCATTTTTTTATGGAATAGGGAAGATTTGAGAAATGATTCCAGATCAAGCGTCGTCCACATCATCTCACACGGATCAAAGTTACAAGACCAGATTAGAAACAGCTCTTATGTAGCTTATTCACACAATAAAATAACTTCGCTCTGAGACAAGTAATTATATAAAAATGAAGCTGAGAACTTAAGAAATAAATAATTTCAATTATTTTTGCTCTATTTTCGATATTATAAATTATTAAAAAATTAAATATTCTTTAATAAATCAACTATTTTATCCATGTAGTATTAGAAACATTTAATACAGAAGATAAAGAAATTCTATCCTTAAAGATCCAATCTACTTGAAATTAAAAAAGAGAGATTTAAATTTTTCAATTTCAAAATTCTTTATAATTTATACATTTTTAAACGAAGCGACATTTCGACAAGTAATACCGTCGCTTTAAAACGGAATATTTGGGAAATAATAAGAGGCTTCAGTAGTTTATAGCTTTAAAAATACATATATTAAATCTATTTTATCTTTTTTTCTATGTAAAGTGTATTTATGACTAATTATCATTTTCATTGATAATATCTTTTCAATCACTTTTTGATATATTATATAATTTTTATATTTGATATATTATAAATTTGATTTATTATATTCGGACATCGATAAAAATGACCAAATTTAATTTCATCGCCAGATATACTTAGTAGTGAAATTTCAAATTTGTTACTGCGGTTTATTTTTTTTCTTCTGAAAATTAGGCTGCTTACCAACATAATAACTTGCAACGATTTTCATATTTGAGACAACTTAGAAATCATGACTATTATAAATCTTTGTTCACACAGCAAAAACGTCCCACAAATCTTTATATTTCAATTTTTTTTTTATTTTCTAAGATATATTCTAAATATTTTTCACCAAAAATCTTAATTATTTCTAATTAATTTTATAGCTTTTAATATTTTATTTAGTTAAAATTTTCCCATTTCACATTATCCAGTTTCGACGCATTTTTAGAAAATAGAATGAGAAGGCTGGGAAGAATACACCAATTCAGAATTACCCTCACTTAGCGACAATGCTACAGAGAGTAATGTGAAAAGTTCTGATGAGATGAGAGATATACTGCCGATAAGTGACGAATTGCTGAAGAATTCTTACTGTGAGTTTTCAGCACCGGAGTGTCATCCACTTTTGAAATGAGGAAAAAAAAAGTAGAATCGATGTAAAATCTTTCGCTGAAGTAAAGGGAAATTAACTTATCAGCTGCGTGGGAAGAAAGCATAGAACGCCCCAAAAACTTTTCAGCTCGGCAGTTGACACCATTTCATTCTTTTGTACAATGCACATGGAGTAAAAGAAATTTCAGAATTCGGTTGAGAAAGTTTAAGCTTATAGATAAATATGATAATAGAAGAACCTTTCTGCCAAATCAAATGAGACTAGATAAATTGGACAAAATGAATTTCCGTTGTCTGCACATTGATTTTAAATTTGTTGAGCTTTGATTCGAATGAATTTTTAACTTTTTCAAAAACTGGTTTAGATTTTGCTCCAGTATCAAGGTGAAAAGAATTCTTTGCCCGTATTGTCGAGTGAAGATGATAAATAAGTAATTTTAATTGGATTTAAGACTTTCAAATACGTTGTAAGAAAGGCGAAAATCTCGAATAGATTCTTAGATGGTTCATCTAGCTCAAAGTTGAAGGAAATGTTAGTGAGAGGTGAAAATGTCAGCTCCCTTTAACTCATTATGCCTCGAAAATGAAAAGTTTATACAAATTAGGTGAATAAATGCCTCATCAGATAAACACATTTTTATAAAAGCTTTCTTTATGTATCTACTACTTTTTAGAATCGAAACGTAATAATAAACGGGGGTAAGTATTGTTCATAAGGGAAAAATTTCAATTTTAATTAAAGTCAATTATAATTCATACTGTTTATTAATAAAAATATGATTAAAATTATTTAATGTGTGAAATTTATTGTTGAAATTAAAGCGACTGATAAAATGATATGTACAACAGTATATGCGCGAGTTCCTGGCACACTAAAATAATCTGGTATTGATTATATTTAACTTTAATTGTATGCTTATTCTATTTGAATTTTAAAATATTTTAACAGTTCTTAATTTATAGTTAATTAAGATATTCGAAAGTTAAGATTTCTAAAATAAAAGTTTATTCACTTATCCAATTAAATATGAAGTTTATCGTTTAAATTACGCCAAAGAGGATCACATTATTTTAAAGAACAGAACGTGTGTGTTCTCGTGTTAAAAATATTTTTTCTCAGTTTTAAAGAAACTCGCAAATTTTCTTTGGAACATTTTATGGATCCCGGTATAAATGAATCCAATTATTTCTTAAATTAATTTTTCTATTAAATAATAAATTAAACGAAGGAAAAATTTGAAATACAAAAGCATTTTCAAAACGTTTTAATAAGAGGGGAAAATTCGGTTCCATCTAATGAACCCGATCTTCTTTTGGAGCGAAATAAAATATGACTTATGTCAAAATATGATATTAGAGCATTTAGAAGATAAAATATTATGTCCAGATTCGTATCAATTTAACTCATGCACGCAAATGTGGTCTCAAATAAAGAAGAAAAAAAGTGGCTCAAGTGAAATACTAGCGTAACATTGAAATTAAATGTTTAAAAAAGCAAAGAAGATTTATAATTATGCCCTCGACTTTTTTTAATAATTTAGCAATGGAAAGAGTTCATTTCAAGATAAGAACTGGAGTGAAACATTTCTTGCAAATCATTCAGCACTTTGATAATAATGTCCTCAAATGCTAATCAATTAATTTAAGAACATATTCACATCAAATTATGGATTGGTATAAAGTACATATAAAAAACTTAAGAGAAAGATAGTAATTTATATCCAGTATCCAAAATTTAACAAATATCACCCCTTTAAAAGAATTCCTGAAAAAAGAAACTTCCCTTAGAAGAAAGATGGCAGCAAAAGATGTCAAGTATCAAGAAACACATTTACTTTAAAGTTCTTATTTTTTACACGACTTTAAAAACAACATTTTCTTTGAAAATTGAGGTTCTTTTTCGACTCAATTCTATGTAAGTTCAGAGTTCTCAATGTTTTTGCCCCCTGGCTATAGATACAGAATTCAGAATTATTATTGTACATTTCCCTGACTGTTGTACATTATTTAAATTAGAGGAAACAGTTGGTGTTTCTTATAATATTCAAAAAGAAAATCAATTTTCTATTTTGAGTATTCTAGGATTTGTTTATTTACACAACCGAAAACATTCAAAAATGTGTATATAAATGAGTAAATAAAGAATTTGTGAAGTTATAAAAACTTATTTATCAGATAAATGAGAAAATAGTTTAGGAGATAACTTTCTTCTCTCTGCTGTTTCGTGAATTTATTATAATAAACAACTAAAGAGAATTTTTAGCTTCAATGAAATCTAGTCGAGGATGAACATGAAATATGGATAAACCGAGAGCGTTTCAACCCTGCGTTGAGTCTGACTCTTTAAATTTTGAGGTTTCACAATTTTTAGCAATAAATCACGTTCAAAGAATATCATTTCACCTTGAGAAGCAGTTGTCGCGTTATCAATCAGTTCTAGATTTACTGCACAAAAGTAGAAAGAGTCATTTTTCACTGACAGATCTGTCTTTCACTGTCACTCGACGTGACATGAAATATTTGTCACACTGTCTCAAGAAATATTGTTCTGATTTGTTAGATTTCCGGTTCATATTTATCTTCAGAATGTTTGTTTTAGACATAATCTTTTTTTCGTTTTAAGATGGAAAAGCTTTGGAAAACCAAGAATACTGATAACAGAAACGGAGAGCTAAACTAAAAAAAGGGGGAAAGGAAAGAAACCGAAGATGCATTTGACAGTTTCACCCGCATGCGAGAAAGCCAGAAACGATAGGGAAAAGAAGAAACGGAGAGCCGAGATAGATTTAAATTCTGATAACATTCCTGGCACCGAAAAGCATTTCTATCCGGGTTCAAGCGATTGAAAGAATGCTATCTTTGAACTATTTAAAACTACTTTATGCACATAACAATTTCCGAACACAATGAATTATGAAAGAATTATTTTTTATCTTTCTGTTTACATTCCTTGCTATTCTTTACTTGTAAGAAAGAGAAATTCTGAATATTAATTTAACTAATTTCTGGTTTATTGCCTAATACAGCATTTAAATTTTAATGTGTTAGGCTAGTATAAAAGAAAAGAAGAATTAAAATCAGCATGAACTTAAGGATATTACTATGATGTAAAACTGTATGTATTTGTATCTGTAATAAAGAAGCATGAAAACTAATTTTTTAAAAGTATTAAAATAAAAAAAATCAATATAAATGAAGCTTATTTTGCTATATTTATTTTTTCATAATGATATTTCTGATTGCACTATAAAAATAAGAATCTCATTTAAAACGTACAGTTTGAGGTTGGTTGGTTAGTTGCTTTTACTGGCGCAAGAGCCATATTTGGTTATACTGCGCCAAACATATGATAGATAAACAGGATCATGGTATCATATAAAAACATATAAAATGTTAAAATATTAAAATAAATATCCCTTACGTACAAGAATAAAAATTTCTTTTAAAATCGTAGAAAATAAGACTAAAAAAATGTGAAATGCTTGAATAAATTTACTGCAAAGATTAAAATTAATAAACTGAGAACATTATGTCATACAATAAATTAAAGTTTAAAAGCAAAAAAATTGTTACAAAAATGATACTTTGCAAACAAAGTTGAAAAAGAAGAAAATAATTTACTTAAATTTTGTTGGAATAATAATATGGGAGTATCTTTTCTCCCGTTTGCGTGCAGTAGTTGGTAGAGGAGGAGTTGGAGGACAAGTATCTTCAGATGTATCCTCCAAGTTTTCGGACACATTATATTCCAGTGTATCATCTTCCGATGCACTAGAACACATTTCAGCGTCAGTATCAGAATCTTGGGGCAATGGATTGCTGTATTCGTCGGAATCGGAGATAGCTAATTTTTTGAGGCTTAGACTCAGCAGAACACACAAGGGTTGGAGAGTTTGTTATCATATTCGTACCATAATTACACTCTGTGGAAGCGGAAAGGGAACTCTTTCTAGGTGAAGTTTTAAGAAGCTTTGCACTCTGTTTTTTATCCGAATTCATCTTGTGAGACTCTAAAATCTGCGAGGTTTTATAACGTTTTGATATTTTATCATTATTTAGTTTCTGATTATCTTTATTAATTCTATAGTATTTTTTTTTAGCTTTTCCCTGTTATTAACTGTTTTAAAATCAGAACAACCAAATGAACTTTTAGATTCAGAGACAGTGGATTGATGGATTTTCTCTCCAGATGTTCAGGGATTTTCTCTCCAGATGTGCTATAAATGATTCGTCCTATCGAGGGCAGGTCTCCGAAGGTATGTATGATGTTTTAAATCCCGAAGAGTCGGATGGTAGAGCTGCAGTTAAGATCTGGGTGCTGGTGGTTCCGAGCGTTTTATTCATTAAAGATGCATAGCTGACTCCTTGAGGGGAAGTGCCAGATTTAACAATTCGTCCAGCTTCGATAAAAGAAATATTAGTACAATTTGAGGAGTTATTAGAGAAGTAAAATTTTCCTTCTGAATGGGTAAGCTATCTCCCTACAAAATAAAAGACAGATTAGATTCAATATAAATTAAATCTTTATATCTCAATATAAGATGACTTGCTCGCACTAAAAATAAAATCTTTAGTACCTATTCTTAGAACAATGAAAGCGTTACAATCCGGAAAAGATGATATGGAACTTGATATAGAGGCTGTTCTCCAAAAAAAGGGAAGAACAATTAATTTTTAAAAATATTACGCTGTAAAATAACTTTCAATTGTAAATTTTCTTTAAATTAGATAAATTTTTGCATGAATACACTTTAAATTATGAAGAGATTTGTAATAGATTCTTTAAAAAATCCATTTTCTACTATCCCGTAGTATAAGAATGTTAATTAGCAAAATATTTCTTTTACAACAATCTATGTAGACACTATGTTGAAGGCTCCTATCTATAGAACTTACAAAGATACAAAAAGGTAAATTTATTGACTTAGACCACTTTTCTATATCTCTTCATGGTGTTAGAATCTTTCTTATAACATTTGGAAGTTGAGAATCTTTCTTTTAACATTTGAGAGTTAATATATATTGTAACAGATTACAAAAGGGGTAGAGTCAGAAAATAAAGTATTTATGGATTTTTATTAAATTTTAAAAAGTATCAAACAATACATTGAAATGTTTCACAAATTGTTCAAAATTAACCTTTTTGATATAAATACGAAGCATTGCTCCATAATGAAATTTCACTCATACATCTGTATTACGATCACATGCCACATAAATCATCAAAATTTCATATTTACTCAAAAATATTCCTATTTACTGAAATGCATAATTCCTTAGAAAACGTCATACCATTCACCACCTAATTGCAAGCAAATAATTAGTTCTTGTTTTGAAATGAAATACTTCTCCGAGTTAATTTATATACTGATTTCCGCATGTTTCTCTTCTCTTCTCTATTAAGTCTAAGTTATAACTATTAATAACTCCGTGTCAATAACAATATGCTTGAGTGGAAAATTTCTTTTAAATGCTGATGATTAAATTTTTAAGCCCTTTTGAAAGTGGAATAAATTTGCATTTCAGAATAAAAACTTTCTTTTTAAATTTGTGATAAGGCCATCCAAATTTCGAAGTAAATACATCCCAACAAGTTCTGTCAATGGAAGTTTGAAGACAATAAGTAAAAAGTGTGTGTGAGTCTATGAATTCACAAATACTCTTAAAGAGTATTTTTGTATATGAGCATATTTATGTGAGTATAGGTGAATTAAAAATTTTACTAACTGACAGTCTTGCATAATAGGGACAAAATAAAATTTTAAATTAATTCTTTTATCCTTTCTGTTAGCAACCTCCAAAAAAACCATAAGTAATTGCATAAAATGGCCCATCTAATTTAACAAGAGTTTATAGTTGGTAATTTAAGTCTAGGTGCAATAATTACAGAAATAAATATTTGTTTTTTGGAACATCTCTCGCAAATTATTTATATATTACAATGAATTTAAAACAATTTTATATTATGAATGCAATATAATGCCAAAACTGTAATATGTTAGTTTTCTTTTTTTATCATTCATGCCAAACAGACAAGTATAGACAAATTTATGGATAGTTTTTTTAAATTTAATTTAAGCGCAAGGTTACGTTAAATTACGTATAAGGTCTATAGTTTGTCCATGCTATCTTCGAAAGGCAAAGGCGTTGATAGTTTTAGATATGCTACAGAATAGCCGAAGAGTTTCTCTAATTCCGGAATAAATTACTTTATAATTAATAATGAAAACGCTAGGGATTCTTAAAAACACGGAATAATGGGATAAAAATATTCTTTTTTAATACATTTTTATTAATTGAATTAATTCATTTATATACTACGACATAAATACTTTATCCAAAATACCACATCCAAATGTTGCCCATCCAGCATAATGCAGAATAATGCCAACATAATGCCTTCGTTTCAGAAAATGCTCTTATATTTTGTCAAAGGGTGAAAAATATTAATTTCAGAAGGTAAAAAGTGTATTTGTGTATATTTCAAAGAAAAAACAAAAGAATCAGTGAAACAAACTCGTGGGAATTTCTGGCATTTCATATAAGTGGATAGAATAAAAATATCACACGTGAAAATGGATATTTTTATTCTGTGTAGCATTTTGTGAGATGTTTTAAAACGATTGCTTTGCTTTACACGAAAATGGAATTTCAGAATTACCCATATCCATTTTTGACTTTGAAAACGCAATGGTTTTTGTACTTTAAATAAAATTTTTATTTATGATTAAATCCTAATTAATTCAGCAATTAGTATAATTTGAAGTGACGATATATAATAACGATAATTCATCATTTTCGTAAATACAAAATTTAAGGAGGGGCTGAGTATGAAGGATTTTAAGGAATCCTCGTGATTCAATTTCTGTTAAGAGAAATTTAATAATTAAAATTTCAATGAAGATGTTGAACAGAAAATTAATATGTAAATATTAAGGACTGAAGTACTATTAGTAAAATAGTTTTCTATTAATTCATTGATAGAATTTTTCTTCAGCAAAGTAGGTTCAAACTGCACAGTTCAAAAATATGCAGTTTGAGTTTCTAAAAATTAGAATTTTTGGGATATATTAATTGCATTTATTTAATGAATAACCCTTAACTGGGGAGGTGCGGTCTAGGAGACCGTATGTGCTAGAGGGTCAATCCATCCGATTGAGATAAAAATGGAATATAAGTGATCGAAAGTCTATCGTTAGCCTGTCTGACAGAACCGCACCTCCCCAGTTACGGGTTAAAGTGCCCACAGACAAGAAATAAACGAGTTTCAACTTATTGAATGATATAAAAATAAATTTTCGAAAATCTAAAAATATCCGTTTTGCTTCATTAAATACAATGCTTAATTTAATGATACGAAACCTTTAATTGAAAAATTTGAACCGAAATCCTGCTTAGTTTAATAATAGGAAGTTTTACAAATTTTTAAAAGAAATCAATATGAAACAAAAAATCATTAATTTCATCCTGGTTTAAACAATCCTATTATGGTATGCTTTAGATTGAACTCTAGCTTCTTCAAATTAGCAAACTTGTCACAATACAATACACATTGACAGTTTAGCTCTTAAACATTCGTTTGAATTTCAAGAAGATATTCGAATAATGTAATAGCTAGCATTCCAAAATCTGTGAAAGAGTTTTAATATTTTGATACAATATTTTCCAATAATTTCAAAGTCTCAGATAATAAATAGCAAAATTGGACTTCTATGGAAAAAGGAGAATCTGACACTATCATTCTAATAATTCTTTCCCCGGTTTTTTCTTTTAACAATATTAGGGATAATCAAAATAATTTATATTTATAACTTTTCATTTTTTTCAAGATTCTGTAATATTTTTTTATAAAAATTGAAGCGATATAGTTTTTTTAAATAAATTAAATCAGTAAAATAAGGTATTTTCAATAGAGTACAAAATTTTTTATTCTATAATTGGAAAGTAAGACTTTTGTATAAAAATGTAAGTGCTTATGATGAGTAAACATTTAAAATTAATCATGTTTTACTGAAAAGGAGATCAACGATTAAACATGTAAATGTATAGAAAGTATGAACTGTTAAGAAATGACATTAACGAATACATATCAGTTTAGGTTTGATTAACTCTACACAAAGGGAAATATTTTTGTTTGAAATGATATTTTTTTAAAGGATGGAAAGCGGATCGCCTGTGAAATAGGCTTATGAACTCATGACCCTTTGTTTCGAAGCGGAAACTATGTCAAAGAATCATATTAATAAAACTTGCAAAGTACGAAATATCTATTTTTTATTTCATTCATTATACTTATAAATGCTGACATTTTTTTATATTAAATAACTTTGTGGATATTAATAGGTTATATATTAGTTAAATAAATGTAACGACCATAGAAATTCCAAAATCGCTTATAAGATTCCTTTTTTGTCCTTTTTTAAATTGGTTTTTCTCATAAAATATAACATAGCACAAAAAAAAACATTTTTTGATTAAAAATAATAATCCTATCTTACTTTCTAGAAAACAATTTCTTCTTTATGAGTGCAGTATTTTACTTGGAGGCTAAAAAATGCAAATTAAAGGGAAAACTTCTATAACTACTGAACGTCAAATAGTGGGAACTGAACTTGGAAGAAATTCGCTACAAAAACGAGTATGGAAAAAAATCAATAATTTTAGCGACGGCATTGCGAAATTAATGAAAGCTTGCCAAACGCCTCAAATATACACCGTAGTTAACAGACACTTAATCCCTGTGGCGAGGAATTTACAATGAGCCTTTATCTTTTTATTTAAATTATAACAAGAACCCAGACAGAGTTCGTCGTTTCAAATATTTAAAAGGCGACATAATGATGTTTTTGTAAAAACGTCTGAATCAGAGAATTTTTTTTCTTTTTAGCTATTGAAAAACTGAATTTTTTTCGCTTTTATGATGGTAAAATTTAAAGAAGTTTTTTTTCATGTTTTTGATAATGTAGGACAAAGTTTTTGTTATACTGGAAGGAAATTAGTTACCAAAAATAAATTTTGTTGGCTCTACGTTTATACTTTGAGTGCATTTACAAACATTCTTATAGATGAAAGAAAGAATATTATAATTGAAGCATAAAAGGATTGTAAAAGGAGAAGTTTCATATTCACGATAAAAATAGGACGAAAATATAGCATTAAAAATATTTAAAAAATTAAAATTCGACATTTCTCGACATGAAAATCGATATAATCGACAAAAAAAGAATATAAATTTAAAATTATAAAGCATGTAATGCACTCGTGTTTACTTCCTACTGTTTCGTAGGTTTAACACTTCTATCAATGAAAATAATTTTTAATAAATATATGAAGAATAAAAATCCAAGTTTTCCAAAGAAACTTGATTAAATGAAATCTTATTTGCATTTTAAATGTATTCTTTAAAACAATCAGCACTATGCAAAAGAGGGAAGTAATTTTCAAAGATAAATAACAGCTTATTGAAACAGAAAAGCCGGAGACGGATCTCATCTTATTTGAATTGCATTTTGAACACAACTTAATTTCTTTCCTGCAAGCGAATTTTTAAATCACTGATTAGCAAAGATGAATTGGAAGTTAGTATTTGGTATACAATCGCGTTAAGTTCAGTTGCTTAGGTAAATGCAAAATTTATGCCTTTCCTTTTTTTAAGGTTACCAGATTTCCATTGGTTAGCCACATAACGTAACATAACGCTATCCTGTTCCCCTAGTACCTATAACGCTGAGTTATCTAACCAAGGATGAGATGAAAGTAAGAGGAAGAAAAAAATATTAAAAGAAAGAAAGAGGCGATATGACATCCAGGGATCTCCAAAGAGAATCCCATCTGTGTCAAACCCTGTACGAATCTATTCAATTTTTTTGCTAAAGTTAAAATTGAAAGGATGGGGCAAGAATACTTAAACAAATGGTGATTATGGGTTGAACTTCCAGGGAAATTAGATTACTAACTAAAAAATAAAAATAAAATGATAAATTGCTTTATGAACATATGTATCGCATGTATAATCATATAAACAATCACTATATATTCAGAAATCTGTAGCGTCTGTCTGGGTCCTGAGATTTTGATTTCCTTCGTGAGATCTGCACTATTGAAGTTATAATTTCGGTTGATTTTGGTAAGTGGCATTCTGGTATTTATGAATATAGTTTAATAGGGAGTGATTCTTGCCACGTCAAAGGTTATTCGATGCAACCCTCTTGTACCATTCTTTTTCAAGGCTTGTTTCTGGTTTTCTCATGTATCATGAGAGAGTCAGTAGGAATTCGGTTGTTTAGTGAATTCAAATCCTATCTCTCCAAAGCTATATCAAGGAGAGTTGGCTAGATGGAATCTGTGTTGATAAGTAGGGAATGGACCATATCCAGTGAAGAAAAGGACTGCCACTCTGTTCCAGTTGGCAGCGAAGAGAGAAACATTCGGTATTATGTTCAATATGAACCGGCCTGTTTCATCTTCTTCCCATTCCTTTTGCCATCATCTCGGTTTGGAGGATGTTCTTCAAATAACATCTTGAAAGCTTCATTATATTCCGATCTTCATTAGCACTAGCCTCTGTTTTGGTTAGTTTGTCCACCGCTTTATTCCCTTCATAGCCTACATGTGCCTTGATCCATGAGATTTTAATTTGAGGATTTTCAAGAAGAGAGAAGACATCTCTTGCTAATTGGATTTTAGAGAACTTGAGGCTTGTATGCTTGCTTTAATGTCGACATAAATAGTGATTGGATCTGATATAGAAAGAGAGGTAGCGTATGAGAGTGCTAGTAGTTCAGCTGGTAAGACATTGTTTTCTTTCAATTGGCTATTTGACTGCGGGTGACTGCATCCTGCATGACACAAAACGCAGCCCCAACTCCAGCTGAAGATTTTTACCCATCTGTACATATCCTGAGTCCTAAATTCTGAGACCCACTGTCTTTCAATGAAATTTGATGGGCATGGACATGTTTGGAGGGATGTGACGTCCAGCTCGTAGCTCTGAACTCAAACTCGTATGAGTTGATATGTGGCATATCATGTACGATACCACGGAGTCTGTACAGTTCAGTGATTCTTGCAATCATCTGAAGCTATTGATGAAGTGGAGGCAAATCAAAGATAGCTTGAAGTACTGCAGTAGGTGTGGTCGTGTACGCTTCCGTAATTGCTAACAAAAAGCCTCTTTGGATGGAAGGGAGCTTTCTTGCTAATCGAATCGTTGGGTGGAGGCACCAAACTCCTGCTCCGCGTGCAAGCATCCTTTTAATGGCTGTCCTGCACAATTTTTTATAGATGCGTTATTCCCAAGGATATTCCAGTTATTTTGAGAAAATTGAATTCCTGGATTGTGGACGTTCAGATCGGTTCCTACAAGAAAGTTTTTATTTGGTAGTATTCTTATAATATCCTGGATCTCTTGCAAAGTTTCATTGATATCCGCCATTGGAGGGGAATAAACCGAAATGAGTGTTATAGGATTATTCTCAGTGTGGAGTTTTCCTGCTATATTATTTTCTAATTTAGCTAGTGTAATTGCTTTATACATGGTTTATGGAATAAAAATCCCTGCATTATTTGATGTGGATGTGAAAATATTCAAGACATCGGCAAACCTTGCATTTTGTTGTTGTACAAATATGGCTCTTGTACCAGTAGGATATCCGTTTTCAATTTTACCACAGCAGGGTGGATTTGAGTGGTTGCTGCTTTAGCTCTGCTGAGGTTAATTTGGAGAATATTTAAATTTTTGATGCTTGAGAAGGACGAATTCAGAGAGATGTTAGTCCTCATTAATAATTCCTTGTACTTTTAAATGATGTTAGCGCTTTTTGGTAGCAGAGGCATCGTGGGTCTATGGCCATGTGGTGGATGTGTAGGTTAGTTCCATTGAATTTGTTCGACTCTGAACAGTTTATATAGAAATGGTCATTAGACATGCACTTCCAAGAGAGGTGTCATCCACTGGAGCGATTACAGAATGGAATGTCATTTTTGCCCTGACCCGAATTTCCTGTATGGCTGAAGGTCTGGCAGTTTGACAAGAGGAAATTCCTTCTTATGAAACATTTTACAACTAATATCAATTATTTTCAAGTATTTAAGACGATGAAATGCCTCACTAGGAGCTTCGAGGATGTGGTGAAAGATGTTCTCTTTTTTGCCTCTCATTTTAAAGCAAATTTTTAGATCGTCTGGATTTTCCGTATGTTCCCTTTGAACATCTTCCATTTGTACGTTGTTGTATCCTACATTATATGTTATAATGCTAGGATGCCTCATTCTAGGTTTTTAGATGCTATATTTTCAGTAATAGCTTCTTTTTCTTTAAGAGTTTCTGTAAACATCTACAAGTCTTCTTCCCTCTTGCGTGAGATAGCCACACTCCTTTCTGGATTCGTCGAACTGATTTGATTTTGACAGTTGTTTCTAACTGTTGGAGTTCCTTTTTAAGGAAGTCATTTACGTTTGTATTCGTTTTTCTTCTTTTTTTTGGATATATAAGAAATGTGACCTTGCTTTTAGGTCTTTTCTTTGCAATTTCTGCTTAGAACGAACCTTTTTGACGTTTGTTTACGGGCTGGGATAATTGTTCTGTAAACGCTTCACCACTATTAGTTTGAGCAGATTCTTCAGATTTGATTTTTTTGTTCGATATTCTCTAATCCAACTCATCCAGAATATTGTTGGCTTCCTGTAGAAGAGTATTTCAGGACTGTTAAGTATTCCAGGACTTCTTTTTTGCGTTTTTGTTCACCATTGAACATGTCTCTCAGTTCAAGAAGTAGTTCCTTGTTTAACATGTGTTCATATGTTTGTTGTAAAACAAACTGGCAACCAACCGATGATTGGGAAGAAATCAAGTTGTTTCTTTGTCTCATAGAGAGG
Organism: Argiope argentata; assembly: GCA_026289955.1. NCBI lineage: Eukaryota > Metazoa > Arthropoda > Arachnida > Araneae > Araneidae > Argiope > Argiope argentata. The sequence continues at coordinate 3,428,784 of JAOUZG010027617.1, forward strand.
AAGAAGTTTTCACTTTCTTCTTTGTTGGAGCAAGTTTACATGAGTCGATAATAATTTCTGGCATTTCAACGATATATAGAACTTATAATGGGATGAATATGAAAATATAACAATGATTTTACAGACTGTAGGGAAAGATATTCCCCTGTACTCAATTCAATGCACTCAATGCAGTGCAAACTTATAATTTTTTTAAATTTAAAAATAAATAAATTGATTAAAAAATTTTAAAAAAAATCGCACACTCACACACGCATTTAAAACTTAATGCTGTTGACGAGGATGGCTAAAAATCTCCAACCATTTTTATATTTTTTAACTGGATCACAGTTATAAAAATCCTCCTTTTCCTTTCTTTTATTTTATTTTCGATATCAGTAAGAGAATTTTATGTATATTTCAACTTTCAATGACATTGCAAAAAACTTAATTAGCATTTTTAGTAGGGAAGAGGGGAGGAGAAAAGCAAACAAACATATTATTAACTTTTTTTAATATTTTGTTTTTACCATTTGATATAAGAGCTAACAATTTTTAAGAAAATCTAAGAGGAATTTTGAATGTATAGTTAAAAACAGGTTTTTTTTCTTTCAGCCTTTTGTCTGAAGACTACTGTCGACAGATTTTTGATATGAGAATTTTAAAGGTGAATTATAATTTAAGCTTAGTATTGAATTACAGTACCTCTTTTCAGTTACTATCACGCTAAAAAGGCTTTAATTATTTGGCTAAAAATAAATATATCCAAAAGGGGTTGGTAGATGTATGATTGAAGTAATTAATGTCTCTTACGCAAAAAGAAAGAATATAAGATTGAACAGAACAATTAATTTATTATTTTTTATGTTTATAAAGCTAAATAAAAAATATATTTACATCTTGGCATAATCTAAAATGAAATTGCATGTTAATCCCAATAATCTTGAAGAAAGTTCATTATGATAAGGAAACACTATTACTGTTAAATGCACAATTGCTGCTTTTGTAAAAATAATCTGCATGAGTCTCGAAAGTGTAATAATTCAATAGTGAGCAGAAAAGACAAAAATGCCGGTTAGTAAACATTGTTTTAACCGTTTGAGTGCGGAGAAGCGCTATTGTACTTCACTTGTCTTAAAGGTAAGTATTCTTCCGCACTCAAACGGTTAAAATAAACAAATAAAATAAAAACTCCCCCCTCTTTCTTTTTAGAGAGAAGAAAATCTGGACCATTACCACTCATAAACATGTTAAGTCACGTCTTTTACTATTTCTTCTAAGAGAATAATATGGTGCTATAACATGTATTAAGGAAAGGGTCAATTATATAGGAATTTATTTTTACATTTGGTTCAATGAGTTAGCACTAAATTGTTGACACCATCTTAATAGTTTAAGTGACTCTTAGGAGAGAGTCTGCTTCTAATAATATCAATCTACAGATTCATATTGTACAGAAATTAATTTTTTTTTTACTTCAGCAGAACTAAAAATTGTTGGCACACAACGATCAAAAAGTTCCAACTGTCATAGCCGAAACAGAAATTCTTTACGAAACAAAATGATCCCATCAATATAAAATCTTTCTAGTATCAAAAATCTCCCACATTTCAGGTAAAATATTTTCCAAAATACTAGATATTATTCTAAATCGCTTTTTGATCTTAACAAAATATCCAAATTGCGTAAAGACATTACTCGATAGCCAAGTCATTAAAATCTACCAACTTTTCGGCTTCCATTAAGAACTCCTAACGGAAACAGTCATGGCTTTATTGGACGTCTTTCATATAAATTCAAATGGTTCTAATACGTAAAAAGAAATGAAATTTCTCTCGAGGTTTCCTATAAAAATCTCGATTTCAACGAGAGTTCGATCGCTCAGGAAACAATGCCCCGATTAAAAGCTAATGACCATTTCCGTAAGCGCCTCAGACAAGCGTTTCTCAAAGAGAACGTAAACAGTGGAATAATCCTCTGAAACTATGTTTGTGTCTTTTTTTAAATTTAGTTTTTAAAAGATTTGGGTATTGGAATAAAGTAAATGTCCCTTTGCGCCAAGATAATGCCAGGACATTATACGAGACAGTAACACAAGGCGGATTTCCATTCAACCACCTCAAAGCTCGGAATAGTTTATTTTGTTTTAATAGAAGGAGCTTAATGTGAAGGTTTGACAGGTTTGAGTAGCCTAACTTCTGGTTTAAAATAAATTAACTTGTGCTTATGCTATTAGACCACCTTCAATTTTGCTGGCATGTATTTGCGTTTATGTACTTATTTCGACTAAACATTAGTAAGCTAATTTTTAAAATTTTATTTGTCTCGGTTTCGGAGAAAATGCTTTTGTATTAAAAATGGCGTGGACAAAGAAAGGTCCCTAACAATTAATGATTGGCGAGTCTTCGCATTTGTTTCTCTCAACAAATTTTAGACGGTTAGCTAATGTATTTCAACTAATATGCTCACTAGCTTTAAAAAAAGCAAGACTAATTGATCTAGAATATCTTGAAATTGTATTATTAAAAGTTTATAGTCAAACATTGGATATGTATATTTAACAGCAACATTCCAATGCCCAAGTTAAAATTTTTGTCCACTATTCTTAAGCGTATTTTCATATGTATAATTTATAAAATATATGCATGGTTACATGATCCCTCATTTTAATGCGTAAGTCCCACCTTGGAATTTTGCAATACAAAAAAATAATAATACCACTGATTCATTAAAAATTCAGAAAATAATAATTGAAAACTGGATTTATAATAATTTTTTAATATATATTCCATAAAGTAATTATTAAAAAAACGTGATCTGACAATAAGCGTATTTATCACTTTCCTTATTTCGTTGGAATGCCAACATTTATCATATAGGCATATTATGGCTTCCATGAAAATTATTTACTTTCGCTAATTTCTCATACAAATGAATAAGACAGACAATTAGCAAACTAAACAAATTAAATATGTTCATTCTGTTTGACGATTTATAATTTTTTTTACACTTCAATATACTTTATTGAACTTAATTCAGTCTCATGGTAGAAAAATATTCAACCGTCACAAAAAATTCAAAGGGAAACGCATAGTTTGAGATACAGCAAAATTTTCTCTGAGAGCATTACAATTAAAAAACTCTCTTTGCGATCAGAAATCTTAAAACATTGCCACCTTTGAAAAGAATACTTTCTCGGCTTGAATACTTCTTTTCTTTTAGACTTTTTTTCCTAGCATACTTTTAAGATTTATTTTCTTAATTGCAGTCTCATACGAGCAATTAAGTTTAAAATATTTAATTTCAATTTTTTTCATTCATAAATTATATGTAAGTACCGGAAAGAAGGAATTTTAAAGTTTATCAAAACTTTGTTTGATATATGAGCAAACCAGCTAAAAATAAAATTTAAATGTTCTAGGAAAAATACATTTTTAACCCTTTTTCAAAAAAAAAAAAATAAGGACAGAACAACTCTTTAGAAGCAAATATTCTTCTGTAAATTAGAGTGTATATTATATACAATGGCGAAGAGTCTTTAAATTCATTTTTATGACCAAAAATCGTTGCAGTCATTAGATTTGTAATTCATGGAAAGTAAGTAATAAATTCTGAAAAAATTGCAACAATTCAGTAATAAAAATTTGAACAAAGTTATAACTATTGTTTATGGACACATCTATAAAAAAGGTACAATTAATATGATGCACTTAGTTAAAAAAAGCTGTTTTAATTTCCGACTAAGAAAGTCAAAAAGAATTAAAATATACTTCTTATAAATCGATCGAAAAAAAATAACCCATTTTTTAAATTATAAGTCAATTTTCTTTAACTTAAAAATAATATATCAATTATATTTCTTAAAATAAAAATGAAATAGAACTTTTCTGTGATAAATAGATTAAGATTTTTATGAAAACTCGTATTCGTGAGCTAAAAAGAAATGTAAAGAAAATAATTGCTTGAATCTATGATAATAAATTAGTCTCAAGTGGCAAATTTTTTGACAATCAGAAAACGAAAAATATTGGTCAAAGAATCATTCATTGGAAGGACTAATCAGAAACTTATAATTGTTGATTGCAATAAAGTTCAAACAAATGATTTCTCATGCCAGAGTATGAAGATCTCAATTAGAAAGACGAATTTAAAATTTAAATATACTTGAAGAAAAAGAATATATAAATTTATTGGAGGATTATATATCAGCTTAGTTCATCTTTTAAAAATAAAAGCATTTACTTTAATGTTATCTACAAAGTATCCCGAAATTATTTACTTTCAGTTAACTCAAGGGAACAAGAAACAAATCATAAGTGCAATATCATATGTTGTCGGAAATATAAAGAAGAGCTTTTTTTCTAATAAATTAAATTTAAAAATTTGATGCACTATATAAAATAAAAACGGAAATTCAATGGAATATAAAATAACAATATTATAATTTCACTGGATGAATAACAGGCGAAGCATATATTACTTCAGACGTCAAGTACTTTGAATACGTACTTGATATATTCTAAATAATTGTTGATATTGCTCTTTATTTGCTGTAATTGCATTTCTATTACTAAAAACGTCAGGTAATGTAATAATAATGAGGAAGAGTTGAAAATGCTCAAGAGCATTCCAGAACCCAACATGTTCTTGAGCGAGAAAGACATTTATTCCAGTTGATGCGAGTTGTCGAAAGCAATATTTAACCTGTATTGGCCTGAATACTTTTAATATTTGTTTTATGCTGAAACAAAATCCAATATATCCGCTTACTATAGAAAGTTAATGGAGTAATAAAAAATGTTTTATCTTTTTTTGAATTGATAAAATATATTATCCATTATCTAATCACACTACTAATGAAGTTAAATATTCTTGGGTCTACAATGTGACAAGAAAATTACACAGCAAATTAATTTTGGATGTAGTAATACTTGATTAGCTGAAATATACAGCAATATATACTTATATGTAAATCAGAGTCAAACAAATCTATTTTATCGGCACTAACACTTGTGCCGTCAATGAGTATGAACAAACGACATACAGAACTTGTCTTTTTTTCCGGAACGAGGGAAAAAAAACTTTATAATTCGAGGAAAAATCTAATAATTGTTCTTATCAAGAAGGACATTGCAACATCAGAGTGAATTTAAAGTAAATTTTCCAAAGTGCAGACATCTTTTTATAAGACCGTGAATATACCCAGCTCAAGAAATCAAACTACCAACTCTGCATGCGCATATTTCACATAAGCCACTTGAGTGGTGAAGAATTCTCAAAGTCAAGAAAGTTTATAAATCAATTCATCATTGAGGTGATGTTTTTATTCTCATCATCTGAGATTACTCAGATAATATAAGATTGTGATTATTATAGGAACAATTTAAGTTTACTTATTTGGGTTTTCGCGAAATTTTTGTAAGGTTCTTTAAAAAAAATTTGAAAGAGATATTTATTTTACAGAGATCACATGTCCTTTAGACAAATTATTAGTTTTATTATTGTTTTGCTTCTTTTATTGAGATAACAAATGTCACAGATGGACAATAAGATGCAGATAAAATATATATTCACTGAAAACTTGAATACAGAATATTTTATATGCGATATAAAGAAAAAATCTTAAATGCCTACAAAATTTAGCTCAATTTTGAAATCAAAGTAAAACCTTTTTATGGAATGAGATTCAGAATTTCATCTACTCATGCAATAAGATTCTATAAAATATTAATCTTTCTATTTTACATCCAAACATTTCTTAAAATTTCAAAAGAAAAGTCCCCATTCAAGAGACATTTATCTGAGTGAGGTTTATACAAAGATATTGTATTGTAAAATGTTTGAGAAATGTATATATTGATCATGCAGGATTTTTTTTAAAGTTCCGAATCAGTTCTTAGCTTTAACTTTCCAAGAAAATAAGAAAAATTAATTTAACATAACACACTTACTTTACTTAAAAAAGAATTGCAAATATATGTTATTTGTCAATCTGCTTTCTGACGATAGTAAGCACAGCTCATAAATTATTATTAGATAAATATATTTTCAAATTAAATGCCATTTACATCTGTTTTGAAAATTATACCACTTATTAATGTAATGAATGTTTAATTACTTTTGATACAAAAAATTAAGATACATATTAAAAGAAACATGGCAAGATTGGGAATTATTTTACTGAAAAAGAAATTCATTTTTAAAAGATTTAAATAATAAATTAAACACGGTGTATTATTTTGGGGTAAAATCAAGAGTAAAATCAAATTTACTAGGAAGAAAAATAGCTGTAATTACCTAGTTGATCCCCAAATCTTAATGACAATCTTTTATTTCCAAAACTGTAAATAAGGAGTTTTAGAATACATTAAATTGTATGGTTCCTTATTTTGTCTCTTAAATGGAAAATTTCTACAGATATTCTTCAAATTTTTAATTCGTTTACTACAAAAAAAAAAACCAATACCCTTTCTAGAAAACAAAAAGTGAGCAAAAATAATTTTATTTTAACTATTAATAAATTTCCATAATAATAATACGTATTATTATTAAATGAATGTTAATATCTCCTTCGTAATTAATTTATAAAAATTTAGTTATGAAGTTTTTTTTAAAAATCATTGACTTTCATTAGTTAAAAAAATATTGGGACAATTTAGATCTCCATGTAAAAATTCTTAATTATCTCAATGGTTCTCTTTATAAATAGATTATTCAATTCCCTAGTTTTATGTATTTTTAATCCCATGAATTCCACATTTTAATTTTTAAAGCTTATTTTACTACATTACTAAACCTGTGTGGTTTTAACTAATACTTTTTAAGTTTACTTAAATTTAGTCTTTTTAAATTTCCATAATTTTTATAAACTTACTAGTGAAGATCATACTATTTTTAATACCTAAAACTAAGACATTGTATACTTTTAATTTTCTGTTTATTTATTTTTCATTGTGTTTATTTATATTGTTCTCGTTGTTTTTCTTTTTTTTTTCATTTACTTTTCTGTTTAAAAATTTAAACTGCCTATTTTTGGTAAAATTTATAACTTACTAATTTTGATTGAATGATACTGTTACTGTGGAATAATATATAGTCTTTTCTGCCTTCAGTCACTTAGATTATCACTGTTACTTTTTATGCCCAATCTTTTTTTCTGTTTTCCGTTTTTTTTCCTGTTCCTCTTTTTATCTTCTAGTATATAAGTATATGAATTTTTTTTTGAATAGCTTGTCTTTTAATAGCTATTGAAATTCTACTTTTTTAAATTTTAATTATGAGCTTTTGTCCTGTGTAGCGTCATTATTGCCACACATCTAATCATCATCAGAATACATCAGAAAACTATTTTAAGGGAATGGAAGAAAAGTTTCAAATAATTATAAATCTGAAAAAGCATTTCAGAAACAGTTTTCTTCGATTCAAAAACAATACTAAAAGGTCAGTTAATTAAGTTCCAAGTATGAAGCATCAATCCATTAAACTTAGAAAAACACAACATTTATCATATATAAAATGCAATAAAAAATATAATGATCTAAAAAAACTTCAGCTTAAAATAGCACCCCACCTGCAAAGATAATATTAAAAAATTATCCAGAATTCATCAAAACTGATATCAAGTTTAAAATCGAAATGTAAAAATCAGATTAATAAATAAAATTAAAAGCTTACAATGATTAAAAATCAACTCAATTTTTTTAAATCTCCCACTAATGAGACTTTGTAACGAGCAATATAACTTATGATGCTATGTTATGAGATTTCAGAGAAGTATCTGGTTATAAGAACTAACAAAATCAACACCTCGGAATAAAATTTTGCATGGAAGTAAAAATAAATGAGTTTAAGACACCCATTATTATTCACGATATGAAATTTTATTTCCTAGCAACCTTCAACAGAATTTTTTTGAAGATGTGACATTGAGGCCTCATCGTTCTTCAAACTACATCTTAAATAAGGTAGAGTACTAGAGATACATCCATCTTTCTCTAAAAATAGCAAAACAAGTGGCAATTGTTTTTTAGGCAGCCAATAAGACACGTGTTATATTCCTTTTTTGAAATAAAAGTTTAAACTATGAGGAATAGATTTGATTTTTCATCGTCATGGAAGCAGAGCAGAGCTTAAAATAGCACCCCACTATTAGCAGAGCAGAGAGACTGAAGAACAATGTGTTTTCTGGGGCCATTTAAGAATTTCCAAATGACATCCAAATTTAGAACTATTCTGTTTAAACTGTTGTTGAAAAAATGTACAGATATATATATAAAGTTTGATTTTCTTAAGCTTTATATTTCCAGTATTTGGAAGCAATATTCAGGTATAGTTAGTTAGAAATATCTTTTATATCTTCATCATGAGGGTGTATTGTATATGCTGGATATACTTGAATATAGAATTTTTTTTCATGTTATTTTTCAATAGAATCCATGATCCACTATAACAACATTATTTGGAATGAAAAACTTTCATGAAGCTGAAAAGATAAAAATTTAGTAATATAAATAGGAGGCAGTTTATAAGGAATTTCTCAAATTTATCCACAAGAAGCTACAAGTGAGCTTATATTAGTTTTATCTGCGGAGTGTTAAGAATTACCCTTAGCTATCATCCAGCTTAGCATATACTAAAATTAAAAATCTCTAGGGAGCATAATTGGAAATTTTCTGCAGTATCATTGTACTGATCATATTGTACTTCTCTTTAAATAGTCATAAAAATATGCAGATATTAGAATTTTATTGGACATATATTATGATATATTTTAACCACAAAGAGATTTAAAATTCTCTAACAGAGAAATCCATTAACATATTTGTGATAAGTAGTGCCCGTTAGAGTAATTGGGAAAGAATTTTTGAGATTTCATCATTTTTTCCGACTTGAAATGACAGTATAATATAGAAAATATTTGAGGTATACATGTTGACGAACTTTAAAATGAATAAGTATTAGTAACTCAATTTAGTAGCAATAGAATGCACTATAAGACCAAGCAAAATGTATAATATATTTAACTCATTTTTATCTGACCTTTACGATATCACAGAAAGTATAATTATGAGATAGAATCTGGTAAAAATATTTTTAATCTGTCTCTCAGCTATTGTAAACTCTTGAACCACTAAAATAAAAATAGATCGAGTCAAATTAGTGTTCTTAAAACCTGTCAATTCCAAATATTTTCCATCAATCTCTCAAACTTATGATAATGGGTCTTTATTTTGGTACTTTCAAACTTAATAGATCAAAATACACATATTAGTTAAAAAATCATTCAAGGATGTTTCCAGATAACTTACCTTTTCCATACAACTTTAATTTCTCATTGAAAAGAATCAAAACCATCATTTTTAGATTCTTCTCTAAGCATCACTTTTTTATTCTTCCCCGGCGCTTTCTTCTTCCTTTTGAATGCATTCAATTCTTTTAGTGTCATTAAATAGCATCAAACTATATGCCATCAAATAGCATTGTTATCAATAACATACTTTTATTCGTGAAAGACACCTAATATGCAAACTACACGGTAGAGTCTTTTAAAAATTCGAATTGTTAATCGGTCATAAAATAACGAGCACTATTAGAATGATACATTATAGAGTTCTTATGTTTAACACCTCTTATTATAATCATCTTATCTTAAATAATCTTATTATTTTATATCATCTTATCTTAATGCATCTTATTACCATATTATAAATTATTTCTAATCAATGAAAAATACAGACAAAAATACATTATAAAAATTTATTCTTAATTACCTTCATGAAAATTGTCAGGGATAATTATGAACAGTATCCTGTTTCTTGGGAGAAAGTCAAACAATGAAAATTGGATAATACTCATAACTGTTATGTCCTTGAGATTCAAGGAATATATAACTTTCTAACTACTTTGCAAATAACCTATGATGGTATACCAATAACCTAAGAAGTATAATTATAGGAAATCTATAATTATATTTAGGGAAATTTCAGATTCACTTTTTTGAACATGGTTACAACAAAAACTTGAAAGAAAACTTTTTATTATTTCCCGTAAAATAACACCGGAAAAAAATAAGAAAATGTTGCTCATCTCCCTCTAGCACATTTATACATAATTCTTACGTCGCAAAGGCTTCACCTGGTGAGTACTGTAGTCACTGTTACTAATTATTCCTGGTTCCAATTACACTTTCTGATCCAACAAGAACTCATTTAGTAAACAAAGGGCAAGAGATTACTAGAATGGTATCGTTTTAGAATAAAAATGATTGGATATATCTTCATATTTTTGAGATTTACTTAGACTGAGATAGAATCAGATCAGAAAGTAGACAAAGAGAAATGACTATTAAAATATCTTTTTGCAAAGCTTATATTGATTTCAGATAAAATTTCAATCTATCGCAGCTCCATGTAATGATGAGGTTGTCTTCAACTCTTCAACTGATTAAAAGAGGAATTTTGAGAAAAAAAATAGTGAATATTAATGACTTATCATAGATTCTCTTGACATTCAATAAAGGAAGCCTTCAGGTTTTATCGTGCAGACTGTTTGCTCTTAAATTAAGATCTTGAAAGATAAGTGATACTGTGTCCTATTTTTAAGTTCAGATAATGGTCTAATCACCTCAGAGGAGCAGAGGCTGCTACTAGGTAACTTTTAAGAGACCGTGAAAAAGAAACGCTGGAGGTTTTGTGTTATTAAATAAGCATTACAAGTTTTAATAGTTTGGGACTTGTTATATTTCCGATTAAATAAAATGCAATAATGACAGCAAATGTCATTAATGTATTTGTTCATGCACATTGTTCGTAAAATTATATTTAAAGAAAAAATGTGGAGAAACTAAGAAAATAAGATGTTTTTTCATAACGTAATGAGTTTCTCATTCAACTTCTCAAGTTCCAAATATTCCATCAAAAAGTAGATATATGACTATAATAAAATTGATTTTATCTTTTACGAAATTTTATTTTATTGCTATCTAAAAGAAAAGCGATTATCTGCACAGCTTTAGTATACATACTTTTTAAAATAATGCTATGAATATTCTTAAGAAATAAATATATATAAATTTAGAGCTATCATCCACGTCATGAAGAAGCGTATCTTAACAATTTAAAGTCTACAGAGAATTCGGGGAAAGTTTCCTTCGTTCAAGACTGTTAAATGAGCTTAGATAAGATTAAACCAAATCAATAACCAATCCTTGTTTTTTAATAAATTTGTAGAGTTTAAATTGTCTGCTTAGAGATATTTTTCTCGCGTAATTAATAGTGCATAGATCTTCCCTAATAACTGTACTCAGTAAAAGTACTCATCTCTAATTTAACCATCAGAAGAGTTTCATTCCTCAACTCATTAACTATCCAGATTATTCCTTTCTGTATTCTTTTCCAGTTAATAATTCAACTGAATTACCTTCTACCTAAGTTTTGGACTGTGGTGGACATACTCCATTATATTCACTGCTGATCATTATAGGGTAAGTTATGGTTTCTCTGAAGATTCTCAATGCTTAGAGACCTTAAGCAAATTAAATATGGCGAGATGGTAAGTAAAATCAAACCACGACCCTGCTTAAAATCCAAAATCTAAAATTTGAAATACTAGTCACATCTCAAATTGAAGCACATCGCTTTGTAAATAATAGGTTCCATTGAAAGTTTGACCAATACAACAAAACTTTCACTAAAATGGTAGGATTAGTCACTCAGAATATCTATATTCTGCCATATTATTCCTAATCTTATAAAAATGATTTACTATATGGAATGCCTTAATTTCACGTCGATGTCGCTCCGTTCAATGAATGAAGTTATGGATTCAAGTTGTTCGTGATATCAAAAAAACTACCAATTGCGATATGTTTTTCCTTATTTTCCTTTAAAATAAAATGCTAATGAATTAAATCAAAATCCTGACGGAATTATTAGAAATATTTATGCGTTATGGAAGCTGCCATGGAATCGAAGAATCATGCCTGAATAATACGAATAATATAAAGAATAAGTTCAAGCAATTTATTTGACTTCAGGTAATTATTTGTTTGCTTTTTTTATTCCGAATTCTCGAATCTTTCTCATTCCAAACGATTTCTTGTCTCTCGGTAAACTCTTTAATATAAGCATCTTCTTTCACTTGAATTGTTTGTTAATTAAACCACCTAATCATTCTACCATTTGATTCTGCAGCACTGCCTTGTGAGATTATTTTGCATTTAGATTTGCGGCTGCAAGAGATTCCTCTCGATGCTTTAGTATTCCAGAAATTTGTTCCTATGTTCTTTCAAACCGAAAAAGAAATGAGGAAACGGAACGGACGCTTTGGGAGGTGGCTTTATTTTTGTTCTCATTTATTATTTTTCTCGAGTTAATGGTGAGATTTTTCTAGGATAAAACTTATTTCATTTGATTAAATGTGTTTGTAGAATGAAACAAATATTGGGAATAAGGAATACGACTGCTTGATTTCGCGCAGACTAATGTTTTACATATATTGCACAAAACTCCAGATTTTTTGGAAGGAAATTTGCATGTATCACATTATGTTACTAACAAAAAATATATACCAAGTTGAAATATTTTTAGGAGTTTAAAGTGAAACAATAATTCTTTTATTTGAATGAAATGCATTTATACATGGAATATACATTTATTTTCTGCATTCAAATGTTTGAAAAATAACTTATTATTTATGCACTGGGTTTTCGTTCCTAGTGCTATCTGTGCTGCAGAAGATTAACATAACATTACGCTTATAAGAAATAATTATTTATTATTACTTATACGCTTACTTAAAATTCTTGAAATAATCCATATAGTCTTAATTTTTTTCCTTTACAAATGTTTTATCTTTGAAGAATCTATTTTTAATTTAAAATAAGCCAAATTTACTAATCAATATCTGCTTTAAAGGATGGTTTTTAGAACTTTATTGCTGACCATGAACAGAAGGTAAGTGTTTTTGGAAAAATATTGAGATCACTGTGTCATTGGCACAGGAACAGCTGTAAATCACTGTGTGTTCAAAATTCGATTTCAGTGAAATTCAGATTTGTTTTAACGAACAAAAGCAATAGTAAAAATTAGAGAGGTTTCAGATGTATCTTAATGTAATGATGAAAATTGTAGAAAGGATCCTTGGCCCAATGTCAATCACAAACCATTATTAATTCTTAAAGACAAATTTAAGTGACATGCATTCCACCAAATCAAAACCCTAAATACGATAAATTAAATAACAGTTTTACTAGTTGCTTAGTTATTTTTTAAGAGTTTTATATAGAAATATCCTCTAATTTTATAAATAAAACGAAATCTACATAGGTGATTCAATTCGAAAATCATTGAAACTTAACTTTTACCAATAGGTTGAAATTCAGCAGATTCAAATTCATTCATCTTTAAGATAGGGAGTAATGTAATATGATTGCTTAATAGTTTATTATTTTAAAATGTTTCACTAAAATTATTTTGGAAAATAATAAAGTATATCTAAGAAAGTTCCATGGAGTTTACATTCTTTATACATAAAAATATAACCTTGCAGAGAAAAGGATGAATTTAAAGAAAACTTGAGTCTACAACAACAAATGTATTATTTGAAGGAAAATATATGTTACTGCTGGTAAAGGGAAGAGAAATAACTGCTACTGTTATATTTACTTATAACATAAATAAGTAAAATAGAAAATATAATGAATTAGTAATACATTGCTTCAATTTGCGAATTAAAGATGAAATAATTCATAAAACAGACGCTTCTATTATTGAGGTTACCTCTCTCCCCAAAATTTGTGGAATAATTTTAAATCTTCTACAAGGCTCAGTTCTTTCAATTCAAATATATTTGAAATGAAAAGTAATGGAATTCTCATTTCATACTGGACACATATAGCAAATTTGTATACATTTAGAATATATGTTTATTCATATGATTTTAAAGCTAACTTTCAAGGTGCATTTTGTATGTCCAAAAGAATATTAATTACCCTTTGGAACATGCAAAAATATCAGCAAATATTCATAGGTCATGCCTATGGGAATTTTCAGCAAGTTTTGTTTTCACATTCTAAAGGATATAAGCTTGAAAACTGCGATATTAAAATGTTTCTTTAACTATTCCTTTTTGCTTTTTTAATATGTAAATGATTAAATATGTAATTTAAAAGATTTGCTTTAGTATTCTGGCCAAGGAATTATTCCTAAGACTAATTCTCAGAATTACGACAGGTTGGAACCTTAATAGACTGGTAGAAAACGGGAATGGAGTTACCGAACAGCAACACAATAATTTTCTTCCTTTTTTTAATTGAAGGGACAGCAAAGAAACAATTTATCAAAATCTGAAAGTTAAAATATGATTCAAAACAGTGGTCGTATTCGAGATAATATAGTTAAAATCAAAAGTATTAAAGGGTTTAAAGTAAAACTACCACATTATTTACCATCCATGATGTTCGGATACTGGCCCAAAAAGCGAGTGAAAAAATTCAAACTTAAATACAATGTTTCTCCCTTTTCCAACAATTTCATCTGAAGAAATATTGGGTTTCCTTTTTCAACCTGACAGCATGGTTATTTCTTCAGACCTAAAGAATTTAGGCATCATTTCAGGTGTTGTCTCCATCATTCAACAGTATTAGAATATCATTAAATAATAATTCTCACATAATTTTGAAGCTGCGCTTAATTAAATTATCCTTAGATGTCCTTTCATTCAAGCTATTTTACTTATAAGCTTTAATATTAATTCAAGATCAGTGAAAATATCGTTGTCAAAGAATCTATATATTCAGGTTATTCCCTATTATCATAATTCAGGTAGGAGGCATATGTCTCTGAAGAGAGATGGGTCCAAAACAGAAGTGAAATTATTGAAAAGCTTCCGTGATCAAACTGTTTTAATATCATAAAATCATTTTTGAGCGATGTGATGTCAATGAAGTGACTATTTTCGAATTCAGTTCTAAAATCAATAGTGCAATTTAATTCTCAATAGTATGCCTTTTCCTTGTTTGAGCTTGAATTAATCCATTGACGTATCACTGCAGCATTGGTGAAAACAGAGATTTATATATTTACCATTATTTGCTAATGTCTATATACTTAATTGAAAGCAATACTTAACAAACAAATTGAAAAACCAATACATAATAACCATACGAGTTTTTAACGAATTATTGATAAAAAAATTTAAAAGTGAAAACACATAATTAAGTATTTTTAAAAAAAAAGAAACATCATAAGCATTAAAATCGTGTCATTTGTGATCGCAAAAATCTAGTTATTTTGTTTCATTGAGAGAAATCTTTATCAACTTGAAATAAAGAATATTTCATACTTATTCTAGGCTAATTAATTACTCTTAAATTCAACATTTTACAGTACTTCATAATGAGAACTGTTTCCGCTCCATAGTGTCAAAGTTTAATTGCAGAAACTTTGTGTTAAATTTAGGAATTAAAGCACCGTAAGTATTTGCAGCTTCATTACCGTAATACATTTAAAGTACATAATGTGTAGAATTTCAGATTTTGAATAGCTTACCCAACACAGGCGGCTATATTATTTAGATCACGAAGATAAGCATTTCAACATTTATACGAATGTTTGGAAGTACAGTAGACTAGTTTTAATCTGAGATAGAAATTCACTCATTGCACTGAAATGCAAATTTAGTGTTTCCAGAAATAATTGTAGAAAATAATCCTATTCTATCCTGTTATTTTATAACTGTTTAATTTCATTCACAGAAAATAATGTAATTTGCCTGTTTAATTTATAAATAATTAAAAGTTTCAAAAATGTATGACTAATAATCATTTTATTTATATATATATATATATATATATATATATATATATATATATATATGTATATATATATATATATATATATATATATATATATATATATATATATATATATATATTTGGTAATTAAGGATAGTATTACCTCTAGTTTTTTGGAATTTTTGAACTTAATTAATCTGAAGAAATTTTGTTTTTACATTTAATTATCATTAAATTAAAATGTGCTGCTAATTTACAGATACACTCTTTATAAAATAGAGTTCACTTGCTTCAGGCTGTGAATGTAGAAATTCTTTAACCCCGGGTGAATAGAAAGAAAGTACCAAAACAACGATTCAGAACTTAGAATAAGATAAATTGCTTAGGTTGAATGAGCTTTAAATTATTTCAGGATTAGAAATAAATTATTTATGCAAAATCACTATGACGCATTCACTTCATCAAATAGAATTTACAGGACATTTTACCCTTTATCACTATATAACTTAATTTGCATGTATAATCCAGTTCGGGAAGCAAGAGTTAATACTATTTTTATAGCATTTACATTTACCTTATTTCAATAAATACACTGACTACAAGAAACGGTATTAAATCAGGTGATAATTATTATTTTAGGTTGTTTATCTTTGGTTTCTACATCCAACTAGTTTTAAAACTTTATGTACAGAAAATGTAGGCTTTGTACATGTGTGTTTATTATAAAACAATGGCAAACGGCTCATAAGCCTTGATAAGTTCTTTTCTTTTTTTTTAAGTCACTAGAGTTCTAGGAGATAAAAGAGGCTAACTAAAAAAATCAAGGGGAAAAAAGAGATAGAGAATGTGTGGTCCTTAGAAGAACAAGACTAACAAGAGGATTACTGACATAAGTCTTAAATTCTGTGGTTTATCCGGTCCTTTAGAAAGTCTTCTTTTGTTAGAGCGCGTTTTGTGGAAAATGTGAGCTTTTTCAAATTTATGCGTTTAACCACGATGTTGGCTCTTAGCTCTTCAAGATCATTTTACCTGCTAAGACTGATCAAATGTTTTATTTGCTTTTGAATTCCAATTTTATGTTTGGTGTTTGAATGAGGTTTAGAAGGCTTTCTAGAAACAAAATGCATTTCATTGAAGAAGCATTCATAGAAGTGAAATTTAATTAATCGAGAGCTGGAAAATTGTTATATTTTCCCTAGTTAGGGTAGACGTACATGTTATTGATTTAACTATTTGAGACATGAAGAATGTTCAAAAAATTATGTTGGATACATAATTAAATAATTAATATTAATAATTTGATGAAAATATCTCACTTTAGGTTTATACTTCAGAAGTTTCGATTGCAATTAAACGTTATTAGCATAGAAGGCCATAAGACAATGGAATATGTAATGCAATTCAAATAATTTTCTGTAGAAGTATTCGATTGAATTATTTTAAAATTAAAAATTAGAAAAATGACTCATCAATAATTTACATTTGAAAGAAAAAAAATTACATCTCATATTTGCAATGTAAATACAAGATGTAGGAAGAGTAGTTTTTCTCCATAAAAAGTGAAGCCTGAAAGATGAAAAAAACAATAAAATGTACCACTTGTATGTTTATTTTTATTTTACGAGTATCTAAAAATTCACAAATTTAGCTGAACTTAAAAGAACTGAATCAAGTGAGGAAAATAAAACCATTGAGTTATTTTAAAAATAATTCCTAATAAGTCTGGATAAAATATTAAATATTTTATGGATTTGAATTGTATCAAAACACAACCACTTTAATGAGAAAAAGTTATTAAAAATATGTTAAAATAGGTTGATAATGGCAAATATGGGAATTGGTTAAGGAGAAACAAAAATTATTCATTTTTTTAATCTTTTTTTTTATTTAGGAAGCATTTAAAGAGAAAGTACTCAACTCAAGATTTTGACAACCTGCATGGATTCGAAAAAAAAAATAATCTTTGTAATTGTATCTGAAAATGAACACAATATTTCAAAGATTAAAAAAAATCGAAATTATATATGTCTGTAAACACAATAACTCAAAGACGCTTTGAACTAGATGGATGAAATATTGGCATATGGTCTATAAACACAATTTATAGACTATAAACTTTGAACGAAGTCTCTTAGAGGAATTCTATCGTTACAGCTATCCGAATATAAGTAAATACGACAACTGCAAAAAAAGAAATCTCTGGATAAATAAAAATTTGGTACGATTATTTAACATCTTAAGTTTACATAAATACCAAATTTGAACCAAATTCGTTAAAGATTAGATCAGTTATTTATTTCCACTTTCACAAGCGTGTAAGCGCGTTAACCCAAAAACATACTGACCTAAATGTAGAAATTTTTGTATATGATTTTTTGATTATAATTTTATTTCTATGTCAAATTCTGAATTTCAATCGGTCAAAAATGGAATCCAAAATAATTATTATGCTTTCTTTTGTTTGGATAATAACAACATACCAGAGATTAATTCCCAAATATTGCCCACTGATAGGCTCTTCGTAACTATAGCATTCGGATATTAATTCATAAATACATTTATTAGAGAGAATTTAAGAAAGTTGTGGAGAATTTACTCTAGTTGACTTATTTGAAAATTTGCAAGAAGTTCAAAAAGAATATCTATCACAAACAAAGATTAGGAGGGATCCAGCAGGGTATTTTATAAAGGTGTCAGATCAAGTTATTAAATTCATATTTTGTTCTTGTTTTTATTTCATTCACATTGCGAAATAGCAATTAAAGGCAAATCATTTATAAATTACTGTATCTATCGACACTTCATATTACTTAGGATTATTTTGAACTAAGAAATATTTTCTTTCATATAAGCTATTGGAAAAGGTGTGTTGCGATAAAATATAGGAATTGGAAATAAGTTTGTTAACCTATCGTCGTAACTAAAAGGCTACTCTAATTTTTCAAATTCATATTTGTTGTTTGCTTTTATAAAAAAAACCATATAACCTCAACTAGAAGAAGCAGAAATAAAAGGAATGAAATCTAATATCTCGTGTGTTTGGCAACGCTTCTATTTATAAGCAGAAAGGTGAATTCCCACTAAATCTTCAAAAGCTAATGGACTGAAGATCTTTTACATTTTATTTTGGTTTGACTAATCCTCTCTTTCTAGAAAATAATCTCACTTTAAGGTATAAATTCATATTTTTTTATCAATAAATTTTTAAAATATTTTCTATAAAGAAAAAATATGAAATTTTTTTTGACTGGGAAGGACTGCAGAATTCTTTTAAGAGTCATATCTTTAGTTTATTGAATTAAGTTAAGAAGATAAAAAATTTCTAGTCGTAATTATATATTAAATTAATGTTTTCCAAATTTACATCTACTGCGATGTTCTCCGTGGGAAATGGGATTCTCTCTGGTGCATGGAAGGGGTTTGTAAGGTAGGTCGGACATCTTAGAAAAATAGCTTACCATTGTGAATTTTCTACTTCTAGGTTAATGCAATAAAGATGTGTGAACTACTTATGAAGCTTGTGTCGATTAAAACTCGTTAACTACGTTTCACGGCATGCGGTTCTTTATCTTCATTTCTTTTGCATGAAAAGTGAAGGAATTCAAACCGTCGACAGCTGCAATTGTTACAGATTTTTATGGCTCGTCAAAATAGAATTTGTGACATTTTTTAAGTTTTAACTTCACGATGTAATTAATTTAAACTGTGAATTAATATTTTTCAGAAAAAAAATTGGGTGCTCCATAAACTAAGAAATAATCATAGCGGAACAAATAATAACATAGGAAAATAAAAATCGTAAGAAAGATGGACACCTTGAATTTCTAAGAATGCCATAATTATGTTAAGAAAAGATGAATTCTTTTTGTATCGGAACCCTATTTTTAAAAATGAATTTTCATGTGTAATCTTTTAAATGTTTTTGTACCCAAAAATTCATCAAAATATTGATTTTTTTTTATTTGGTACATCAGATATCTTGAAACATTCTAAAGATTCCAGTAAAATTCCATGGTTATGAGTGAAATTATTAGAGAATAAAATTCCAGAGAGCTGAATAGTTAATTTTAATTAATCTATTGAACAATTTTTGACGCCTGAAGGGGAATATTCACTGTCGTCGCATCTACATTTCTGGTCTAGTAAAAAGTGCGATAAGTATTGAATTTCAAAAAACAATTATTAATGAAATATTTTATCTAAACAAAAATATGGACGAAACTCTTCCAAGTTTAGAGTATTTTACATATGAAATGTTTTTCTTAAGAATGAGTTGCAAAATGCCTTTTCATTATCGTTTTGTTTGTGTAGAACCCAAAGCTTTTAAAATAGAAATAAATGCTCAAATATTTTTGCGCATGCTGTGAATTTATTAGAAGCAGAAAAATGCAAGAAATATATCTTAATGGTGTATGTTATGAATTTAAAATA
Organism: Argiope argentata; assembly: GCA_026289955.1. Taxonomy (NCBI): domain Eukaryota; kingdom Metazoa; phylum Arthropoda; class Arachnida; order Araneae; family Araneidae; genus Argiope; species Argiope argentata. The sequence goes on from JAOUZG010027617.1 coordinate 3,448,987, forward strand.
ATATTAGGGAAAATTCGGTCTTTTCCTTGTTTTTCTTTTATGCCCTCATTAAGCAAGTAAAAAATTTTATGGCCACACATTCTTGAGTTTTTTTTTAAGCATTTTAAAATAGGTTTATCAGCATTTCGTAAAAACTGCAGACTAATTTTGTATTTTATATCATACCATTGAAGGAATAGAAGCTTTAATTTGATTTTGTCCATGATGTATTTTTCAAACCCTAAGACTTCTTAAACAATTAAAGTAGGGGATGAGAATTATTATATAAATGCTTTAAAATACATTCTTTTTAGAACTATGCATGCGAATTAATCTTGAGCTATTCAGTATTTTTTAAACCCTTTTTTTAGTCAAAATTAATGTTTTTTTGTGAATAAAATAAAACATTAAAAAGAAAATTAAATATCAGCAGTAGAAAAAATATTGCCTATTTCTTTGAAATATATTATCAGACATTTGGAAGGAAATTGTAAAATATGCTTATTAGAAAAACCGTAGAGATTTAAACAGATTTTGAAAATTTCTTAAAAACTAAATTTCAGAAGCATTTTACATTCAATGCAGTGTTTTGAAGGGTTATAGTAACAGAATATTATAAAATCTAATTTAAAATATTATAAATAAAATAATTTTTTTCAGATATGTCATGTCTACCTTATTAGAAATCTAAGATTTTGTTCAAATAACATACTTTTGGGGATATTACATTAGCCTATTTATAAAAAAATAAAACTGTGGTAGAAAACTGCTTTTTCTGACTTAAAAATTCTCGAATGAATAATATTTGCGCAAACAATATATTTCGAAGTTTAAATTAGCGTTTTCGTACAAGAAACGGAAAACGTGGAAGACTAACTTTTTATTTCAGTTATTGAAGGAGATTTCATATTGGTGAGGAAATACTGCCATATAAAATTGGAATTGGTTTAAAAAAATACATTAAAGTATAGATATTCAAAATATAAGGAAGAAATATAATAAAAAATATACAATATTCGTCCCGAAGATGTAGCAACTCTTGAAGCATGTCCTGCGAATCAATCTTGGCGAATGCATAGATTCGTATTCGCCACATTGGGATCCATCAGATTACATTTCTCACTTACAGAGAACGATTCAGTAATCAGGATATCAAAACACTACTTGGTGACTGAAATGTTTCAAAATAAGGAAACCATTTCCGTTATGAAATCTGTTTCTTGACAAATTCTGTGAAAGTTATGATTTAAAATGTTTTATTTTCTCCCCCATTTCGACAGATAAAGTCTTATTTACAAAACAGACGTTTAGGTCTTATTCATACACATGATATAGGTCCTTATAGTGGAGGTTGTATGAAGGAAAATGCATACTCGTATTTTTTTCAGTACAAACAAGAATGCTTTATTTTTTTAAACCTCTGACATGATTAAAAATGATTGCTTTATAATAACGCCTCATATATATTATTGAATATTTAAAAAAAACTCAAAAGAAATTATATTATTTAGGAAGACAGTTACCATATGGTAAAAAAGCCAACGAAGAGAAGAAAAAAACCCAACTTGAATTTAAAAAAAAAAGTGTTTAACAATTCATAACTGAAGGAAGAGATTTTAGGTTGGTGTATTCATTTATATCCAGAAATTTTCACAAATAAAAATAAATCCTCATGGAAAAGGAAAAGCTTACCTCACGTGCTGATTCAGGCAATTAAAAAGGAATAAGTTCTGATATGCTATTGCAATGATTTAGTTTCCTAAATTTTAGGTTGATTATTCCTTTTAAGGTATTCCTAAAAAAAGATTAGAATTTTTTTTTATTTTCTGAATGATCAAAGAATAGATATAATCTTCCTGATATCTGTATGAGATTATAATTCGAATTCTTTGACAGTTTTTGCTTAAAGTTTCATCGAAGTGTCAGCTTGGAAGAGATTAGAAAGCAATCTATATGCTTGGAAAGGAGCTGCAATATCTGAAGACGATCCCCTTTTCCAAAAATATGAAGATTTATTTCTGGAAACAGTCAAAGTTGATAAATAAACTAGAATGAAGGAAACTGCAACAAATCTAAGAGCTTAGAAACTGAAGTAGAATATTTTTGCATACTAAATGATCTTATTTTAAGCAAAAACTTTTTTTCCTTTATTACGGATTTAAGATTTAATTACTTTAAGACAAATTTTTCAATTTTCTTATTTTTAAAAATCAACTGCATTTTTTTGTATAAATTTATGTAAAAAATATAAGAATAATAATATTAAAATGAAGTTTAAAACTTGTGTGCATGCTTCAATAAAGTACGATTCATATTTTATGAAAACATAAAAGTAATAAAATCAACACTTAAAACTTGCACTTCTGTAAAAGGAAATCTAAAAAGAAATTTCAGGAAATATCAAATTAAATTAAAGTATTTTCTTTGAACTTTTTTTCATGACACAGAACTTTTTCCAGAAGAGACACAAAGCGAGAAAAATAAATGACCTACATCGAATATCTATTGCTTCAAAAATATGTTCATATCTTTTTTTAATTAGGATTTAATTTTATTCTTAGATTTTTCCAAATTTTAGTGTAGGTCAAAAATAACTGTTGCTTATTTGCAATGTAATATAAAAAGATTTTAAAATTTGTTTCAGTATGTTAATGCTTAAAACACCCATAAAAGTTCCACTTAGAAATCAACTAATTAGAAATGTATGCAATCGTGTACGCTTTCTGAGAACTTATTGCCTACACTTTAGCATTATATATTTTCCTCTTTTTATATTCTTAAGGTAACAGAGGATATCTCTACATTGACACTCTAGGAATGCCACCATTTTCAATTAATGTTTCCCGATGCGTTCATGTGTGAAGTGAATAATACGGTAGAGCGACTTGATTAGTCAGATCTACTACTGGTAATCCGATTCGTTATTTCAATATTCCAACACAAATGACATAAGCATAGAAATCAATCCCAGTAAAAGTAGTCCCCGAAACAGAGACTTGCCAATTATCGATATCCTGCTATGAAATAGAAGTACTTTACGGTTTGTTTCTTTCTTCTCAATACTTTCAATTATTCGCTTCAGCAGTTGTAAAAAAGCAAAGCAGGAGAAGGGGAAATCACATTAACAAAAGATCTGAGAATTTATCTTTAATTTGAATTTTTAACAAGGAAACTTGATTCATTTGAAGCAGAATGTGAAAAGTATTAATAAACTAGAGGTTTCTATAGATACATTGCTAAGGAGTTTTTAAACAATTATACGATGAAATGCAGATAAACATATATATAATTCATTCAATGATGAATGGAATTTTTCACTTTCTTTCCAAAAGAGTATTCGAGCTGAAGATTTGTTAAATCCCAGTTTACCTCGATATAAAGGAGAAGTTTAATGAGAGAATTTTAAAAGCATTCTTTTGCTAAGAAGAAAATTTTAAAAATCAAAAGCGTTTATGCATAGTTTCAGAAATCTTACAACTGTTAAGGATTTTATAAATTTAATTCTAGGTACAAATATATTTATCGCGTCACAGCTAATTTACGATCAATTTACGAAAGAAACCCCTTCCGTTAAATATGTGTTAAATTACGAATAAAATACTTCATTACAATCTTCTTATTCAAATAATTAAAATCATTCACATTAAGCTGAATCAAACTTTATGTATTCCATGAAAAGCCACTGAACCTTGATTATTTGATAAAAATAAAATTTATAAGCGTAAGATAAATCCGTTTTATTTTAGAACTAAGTAATTGTATTATTAGAGGCCTATTAATGTAGCATCTAAGCTTGCTTAGAAACATATTAATTACAACAATAGCTTATAAGACTTGATCAAAGATTAGATACTACTTTATTGCAATAGATTTTAATAAATTACTGATACCTTTATCCATATTAAATAAAATCTAGTGGTTTTCGTTCAACCTTTATTGAAATTTGAATTTAAAATGTGTTGAAGAAAGTTTTTCGTTATTAGATAAATAACTTTAAACATTACATTACATAATTTTTTACATCACTTTTCATCCATCTTATTTCCTGCTGCTGCTTTTAATGCCTTTATGAAGAGCAGAAATGATACGGAAGGGAACACAGGAAATTTCGGCAGATGCTTTTGCGATTAAACTAAGCAAAGTTGTCTTCTTATGAAGGGAACAACTAAATACATCAAGAATGAAAGAACACTCATGGAAGCAATCTGTATAATTTATTTATATAAAAATGCATTTATACACCAATGTACCCCAGTTATAACTTGAACTATAAATTACCATATGATTAAAATAAGTACAGGAAATACTAGCATCTTTAAAGTGTAAAATCTTAAAATATTTAATTATTCAGGGAAGAAATATATTTAATATATACCTTGAAATTTTAGCTATTAAAGTCACACAAGATTTTAATAGATATTTTAATACATCCATTTAGTAGATCAACAGAAATTGCATTTTCAGTCTAGATATGTCGCATAAACAAGTAAAAATTGTAAAAAGCTAGATTCATTGGCGCTAAAAATTAGGAGTTTAGTTTAATTATATTAATTTTCCGTTTTAAATCACCACTGATGCTGTTTTGGGACTGACCTCGCAATTCTGAATTTTGGTCAGATGACGAGGACGACATCCGAGATGGCGCCCCTTCTCCAAACATCAAGACCACACCAGGACGTTTCTCCCGATGAATTTATCGAGCCCCAGACACAATTGCACAATGGCTTTTCGGTGGAATCGGATCTCGAATCTGAAGCCATCCGGTTCCGAACTCGAGACCTTACTACCAGGCCACCACAGTCCTGAAAAGTAGGAGAATCGTTGTCTTCTTATCTATGGTTCTGCAACTTAATGAAATTTCCTAAATGATTCACGCACGCTTAATAAATCTTCCCTTGATGTACAGCGTCACTTATTTCAACTTTCAAAATATTTTAAAAGGGTAAAAGGTTCTCATCCAGATATGACAGTTGATAACCTGAATGACAGCATAAAGAATATTTGACTTTTTTTAATCATTAGGCAGAACAATTATCTAATGTTCCTATTAATTCTGAAAAAAATTAAATATTTTTCACTGGTTATTTTATTTATTTATTTATTTACATCTCATTACAGAATTAGAAAAGCGTTGTTGTAAAACGAAGAAATATTACATAGCAAATTTAATCATGAAATAAAAATTTACTTATTCTTACGATCGACCTTGCAGAAGAAGGGCAAAAAAGAAAATTTAATATTCGTAAACGATAAAATCACTCACTACATTTTCGCTGCATAAGACTAAATTAAAATCCTTATTTAAAAAATCTATCCTTGGTGATCTTCCTCGAAAGAAGAAAAATAAACTATTCAAAGGAACAATGAAATAGGGGTGTCTTCAATTTTAATGCTGAAATAAGTATTGTTTGTCTATATTTATTTTTAAAATGGCCGATTTTAAATACATCTTTTAAATTGAAATAATCTTTACTACTAGATATATCATAGAAAAGATAAGTTTTTTAGTTTTGAAATAGAGTTAAAGCAATATTGATGATGCAATATTTTCAGAAGTTATCTCTAAAATTGAAATTTTGCTTCATATATTGCTAAGATTTCAAAAACATGGCTTTAATGTATATTTTCGCACCCCCTAAAATTTAATTGTACCGAATTTGGAAATATTAAATGAAACAGTTTGTTAAACTGTAATGCACCATGTAACAGACATACGACAAGTACAAACAATTTCTTTTTTATAGAATTAGTGATAGCACAATGGACAATAAATTGAGCAACTCTGTTATCTCAAGGTATCATATATGGATATATCATAAAATATTTAAATTAATTTTATATAATTCTATTGAAATCTTCATATGAAAATTTATTTTCATTAAATATTCATTTTTTTTTCAAGAAATTTTTGATTCATTAACACTTTAATCCCTTAGAAATTATTTAAATAACAAATCCAAATGGCTGCTTGTGTAAGAACTTTGGTTTATAAAAATAACCAAAGAAACATTTTATTGATTTCATCAGGGGATTTATGAACTTGCTGGAAGTATATTTATATAAATGCGTTTTGAACTTTTTAATATAATTGCAATTTCTTCCCTATATTTTAGCACATTTTTATTAATTGAGAGGGAAATTATTATATTTATAAATTAACCTTCTTAAATTATTACGATGTAATTATTTAGTTGTAATTTCATTTTTCGTCTAGCAGTGAGGTTTCAGTCAGGCTGTTTTTTTGCTATTTTTTATGTATTTCTCTGAATAAAATATATTTACAATATGCTATTATTTCAAAAATAAATAAATAAAGGAAATAGAATTTAAAAATCTATTTTTAACCTTCAATCTCAATAAGATTAACAGTTCTTTGTTTTTAACATTATTTCTGTATTTCATTCATGCAAAACTTTAACGTACCCAGGACATTAGATATGTTCAGAGATTGAATTATTGTATAATATTTCAATAAAAATTCCACTTATAAATATTTAATAAGTAGAAATATAAATTGTCTTTTAAAAATCTTGTAAGGAAATTTAAAAGAGTTAGAAGGAAAAATAGATCTTCTCATCTATATACATTGGAGATATGTTTTACTTTTAGTTTCATCTTCAGGAATAGGTAATGCATCTTTCAGATGGATAGTTTTCAAATTATATGTTCTTGATTCTCTTACATACTGTCCAGCATTCCCTAAAAAGAAACTTATAAGGGCTATTTTAGGAATAGAAGAATTATCATGATTTATTAGATTAAAATATGCTTTCAAAATGATGAAATATAACTGTTTTATTTGATATATTAAAAATGAATAATTACGTTATTCCTTTTTAATATACTTTATTCCATTAATTTAACATTACTTTACTTTATTACATTTAATATTAATTTATCCCATTTTTTCTTCCTAATAATTAATATAATCAAATCAGTCAATCAATAAAAAATTGTCTGGATATGTATTTTATTCAAGTATGTTTACATACACTTACACAAATATGTATACTTTCATCGCCTAGAAACATGTACTTTCATAAATGTAATTATGTTACATTTTAATAATTTACAGATCGTATTTATGTTTAAAATCGAGCAGTGCTAGAATTCAGTAATCGTATCGAATAATTAAATAATGAAATAAATATATTTTAGATATCATATTTATTTGAACAGAATAAATAATAACTACTACAAAATAAAAAAGAAACCGGTATTTCAAAATTAATAATTATTCTATATTAGTTGCTAAAATTGAGCTATAAATTACTTTTTATTTTAAAAATATCAATTTGCACAGTGGCAATCTTTCTGCATTTACTTAAAAAATAAACATCTTAATTGCTTCCGAAAAAATTGAAAAATATTTGAACATGAATTTCAAAAATAAGGATATTTTAATTAAATTGTTTAAAAAATAGTGTTGAAGATTTGTATGGCTATTCTCCTTTAAACTACACTACCTATATACATAGTAATTACAGAGACCTAAAAAGCAAATTTTTCAATATATATATATATATATATATATATATATATATATATATATATATA
>JAOUZG010027617.1:3456532-3638459 GCA_026289955.1 Argiope argentata
TATATATATATATATATATATATATATATATATATATATATATATATTAGCATAATCAATTGTCGACTAGCAGAATACGCCTAATAAAAATAACAAAAATAATTTGACTGTTAAAAAGAAACTACATCCTAAGAATCATCAATTCAGCTTCCTTAACTGAGAACTTTCCCTACAAGTACGTTTAATCAACTTTGTTTTGATTACTTTTGTCTAAAAGATAAAGAAAAAAAAATTCCGTCAATTTCTACTTGCAAGGAAATAGGGGGGAGGGTGGGGGAAGTTAAGAATAAATATGTTTCATCATTGAAGAATATTACAGGCTTTCAGCCATTTATTCAAAATTACATCACAAATTAAATTAATAAAACCAAACTAAAATTAATTGCATTAATTAAAGGAGCAGATAATATGCTTCATATCCAATAAATTTGTTGTAGATCTAATAAAAAATTTATATACTAGACAAAATAATGACTGATAACTTTAAAAAATATAAAATAAATGGTAAATAACATATTGAAGAAGAGGAACAATAAAATTTTCAATAAGTTAAAAAATGTGTTAGAAAAGGAAGATATTAGGTGTTATATTCGATGAAAGGAAATAAAGTTGCATTGACAAGTACACTGCGTTGCAATCTGAAACTAAACCTTTTGAAATGAAAGTTCTGGAAAGGAAAGAGGAGTTCGCAGTAGTTTCTTTGCAAGTCACTGAATTATTGGTGTTGTAATCCTTTTTTACCAAACCAGATATTAACTATTCTTGTCTTTCATCAATAGCACTTGCTCATCTATCGTATATGACTTGGTACAATTGGATAATCGAGTAAAATCATTTTCATTAGAACTACTTTTCGCCCGTGATTCCCATAAAGGTGACTACAAAATATTTCGGAAACCAAGAAATATATATATATATATATATATATATATATATATATATAATCTAAACTATCGCGTAGTTAACGTATAAGTGAATGTAATAGTTTTTTTACAGTAGTAATATGTGTATGAAATGCAAATCATATTCCTTATGAGAAGTTGGGAATATGAGACAAAACAGTCTTTTAAGGTATGTGATTCTTTCTGCACATTTCACTAAAACCCAAACAGAGCAGTGAACAAAAAACTGATCCGTGAGACCTGATGATGTCAAACTGCTCTCTGGTCATGTCAAATAGCAACCAAATTCAACAGCTATTTTTCGATTCTGAATCGAATAAATAGTAAAAAAGGACCTTCATATTGCAAAAATCTATGATTCAATATCTACTTACGATCTATTAGTAATATCTTGCTGTGTTTCAAACGACGTCTATTGATCAAAATTTAGAGATACTGGACACCGCAATGGTTTAAATTAATTTTTATGATAAATTAATGATTTAACTTTTTCGTAAAGACTGAATCCTACGATTCCTATGCTTATTAGTGCAAATATATAACTTAAGATGAGTATATATTTGCATTATTAATAGTATTTCAGTAGATTTTGCATAATTGTTTATTATATATTATATCTAATACTTTATTTACTCATAATGATTTATTAATTACCAAATATATTTACTTGTATTTTGTAGTCTGTTCATGAAAATGTGTTAAAAACGATTAAAACTATTTTTAATTCTTTTAAAATTCATTCATTATATTATTGAAATAGGTATAGAGAAAATCTAACTTATTTCAAATAGGCTGCAAATAAAAAAAGTTATTATTTCACAATGTATTTACTGATTTGCATTATTAACTAAAGTACACAATACATACAGGGAATTCTTTTACAACTACTTTGATGTAGATAAAACTATTCGCAGTAAATTTTAAAATGCACGTATATGTTTAGTCATTTTATAGAGACTCAATTTGGATTTTTATTGACATTACTTCTGCAAAAAATATTTATTTAAGTTAAGCAATATTTTGAGTCTTATAGGGTGATACACAAAATACTTTTTGAAATTCAAATGAATGTTATTTTTTGAAATATATTGAAGTTTTCAAAGCATCTGTCTGGAAAATTTAAAATATGCAATATGTTGACTGAAATTAATGAGACTTTCCTGCTCGGATGACATGATGAGGTGCATATATTTTCTATATTGCATGTATTTTTTGTGAGGCACATCTATTTTTCTTAAAACCTCAGAGATAAGTTAATTCAATTTATGGAAATCTTTTTAGAATGGTATGTAAAAAGTTTCTCTTTTATTACACAAACAGCTCCCAAATGTTACCTGGTTTAAATTAATAGTAGTAATCAAGTTTACAAAATGTTTCCCAAATTTAAATATAGAATGTAATGCATTCAAAATTTAGATTGAAATATGGATTTATCTTAAGTAAAATTTTCTGTTCGACGGCTGCAGTATATTAACACGATTTACTACAACTTTTTATTTTATTATTTACTACTCTTGTATTCTTCAATAAGTTTGTTTTTATTCTGAGACAGAAGAGAATTAGATTTATAGTTTATTTACCATAATCAGCTTAAGAATCTTTTATTTTTATTTTGCTCCGATTTTCGAAGACAGAAAAAAATTAATTGAAAAACAGGATTATTCAGACCTTCCTTACAGAGTGTACGTTTCACTACAAAATTCATATACATTATTTTCTTTTGTTTTCAAAACATTTCTCCTGATTTATAGTTGCTAGGTGAAATGCCATCTTGTATAAAAGAATCAATATGGAATTACAAATATCATTTAAACTAAAAGTGCTTTTTAAGCCTCTCTTGGAAGAAAAAACACTGCTGTTTTTAATGCATAAGAATATATCTTCCAATTTTTTGACATTCAGTTTATTTGAATAAATAAAAATAAGATACAAATTCGATTTATTTAATATTTTGGTTTGATATCCGTGGTACAATTTATTTGTTAAGTATATCCGACTTCAAAACCTTATTTTGTATGTGGAATTTAATAAGAAGCGGAGTTTTCAGTAATTTTCTTTTACAGAGTATGCGATAATTCAAATAAAAAAAGCAATTTAACAATGATCTGTAAATAAACTATTTAACCAATTACACGTCTTCTTTACTATCTTATGCACAGTTAATATACTAAAATTTCAACAACTGTCTTTAAGTATTTTGGCTTTCATTCCCAAGGTCCTAAGGAGAGTTTTTATTAATTATAATAATTAATTTTTCATCTAAGAATTATATTTATTATTTTTATTTCTTTCTAAAACCAAATTGTTAAGAAGTAATCGATTAATATTTAGCAAATTGGAGCATTTTTCTTTATTTAATTTTTTAAAAAATGTACACAATGACTTATTTTTGTGGAAGAGTATTTTATGAGTCACTTTTAATTTTATTAATCTGTGTTAAAACATGATGAAACGTTTCTTTCGACAATATGAAAATATCTGAACAGCGATAACTTATAAAACATTATTATTTGAAATTTCTGATAATAATTTAAGAAAGTTTTTAAATTAAAGTATAAAATAAAATTACTAAGATAAATAACAATCTGATATGTGATTCGAATATGGAAGTAGAATTGCTATTTTCATTCCCAGTTTTGAGATTGTCCCTCAAACCATACTGCTAAGTATGTATTTATATCAAACTAACTTGGATTTCTACTAATCATATGAATTTATATCATACTAACTTGGATATCTACTAATCATATGGATTTATATCATACTAACTTGCAATTTAATGTAATAAAAGATCTTTCTAAAAAAATTCGACATCTTACATGACCACATAAAAGCCACTTAATTTACTTTTGTTAAAATAAACTATAATGCTATTTGTGAAACAGTAAGCATTGATTTCGATAAGTTAAACAAATAATAAAAATTAAAATATTATTCAAACAATATGTAAAGAATATTTGAGAAGAAATTCAATTACTATAATAGTTCTTTAGAAACATTTAAAAAAGTAAGAGACTCAAAATTTTATTTGCGGATGATTTTTAAATGAATATATCTAGAATAATACATCTAAAAATAATCTAGATCTAGAATAACGTGATTCATTAGATTTTGATTTGGCAGAAAATAAGTTGTTTTTCTTGGAAGACTTGCGATACATTTTTTCACTGAATATTTTAATTCTTTGAAAATTTTATTTTATCTATCCAAACTTTTCGAAAATGTTAAGAATTATTTCACTTCAATGGAAATTTCTGTTTAACACATGATGAATAGTTTTCAATAGAATTTTTCATGGGCTGAAAAACATTGCATGAGTTTGTAAAATGAAAGTATTTCTAAACGTGTTTGAAGAATATATTTTGCATGTTTTGAGACAGTTAAAAATATTTCCATATAACTATTTCTTGAAAAAAAATGGAACTAGTAGTAAAATTCTTAACATAAATCATTTTTGAATACTGCTATTTAAATGCTTCGCCTTAAAATGTTAAATTAATAAGAAACCTATAATGTATTAGAGGTAAAATATTAAGAATTTAAATTAATTATAACTACCACAAGTTTTCTCAATATGTTTGTACTCAAAAGCACAAGAAGATTTTCTGAAAATGTGACAAATAGCTGGAGTCATAAGCTTTCCTGTTACACATAAGCAAAAAATTTCTGGATGCTCAATCACCCATCTTTTGCGAGAAATTTGTTAGAACTGGTGATCTAGAATATTCAAAATTGAAAAATAGAAATGTCAGGCATTTTTTAAAATCAATCCATCTTCTAACATTAAAGAATTTACAACAGAAACACATTTATTTTGGGAAATGTTAGAAATTTTTTGGAGTTTCCACTTTACTTCCAACAGCAAAATATATTTCTTTCAAATGAGAGCATTCTATTTTGTCATCGATCAAAGTGTTACAGAAATTTAAATTTTTACGGTTGAAATTTTTAAATTTTATTTAGCAGTATGACGCAATAATCATTAGTGAAATGGTTGTTGCAATACATCAATCATTCTACTGAATTACAGTCATTTCCAAAAGGAATTGCTACGTGAGCTAAATAGGATGTATTTTAGATACAATAGCAACGGTGAAATTTATTTATTCTTCATCTCTTCAGAATTAACTAAATAAAATTTTCTGATAATAAGTTTTTCATTCTTCCTATACGAATAACCGCATCTCAAATATGCTATGAAACATGGTGAGCATCGCAATCTAAATATTGCATATAAATGATAGTTAAATATTTCAGCAAATAACATGATAACGATTAAAGAATTTTATTTAAGAAAAACATTAAGTTAACAAAATATTGCTCACAATTTGTGTAAAATGCTGGAATTATTTTATACTTCTTATTTAGGAAATATGTGACTTTTTGAATTTCTATCGTCTGACCCATGAAGACTTTTTAAGGCGGTCAAAAATTTGACTTCGATAAGATCTCGTACGGGATCTATGATTTTTTTATTCGATCCAGTGTTTAAACAAAGCCGAAACATAAATGCAATTTATGTCCATAAATAATAAAGTGGTTATTATTTCATATCCGTTTCATTTTTGTCACTTACTGAAAGTTTTATCATTGTATTGAATATTATGTGCTTTACTTCTTGATACCCATCTCCTAATATACATTCAAACATGAAACAGAAATCTAACTGGGCTGTACACATTCTTTCTAGGCTTAATTTGAACTAGAATCTTAAGATTCATTAATTGTTAAAATATACAGATATTTTTTGAGCCTCTGTTTTCTTAAAATGTACTTAATGGTCATAATGGCTGATATTCCTTTCAGAGAATTAAAAATGAGATTTATAAACGAATTAATTAAACAATTATAATTCAATGAAGTTAATTTAACATTATGTGATACACAATTAAGATCTTTTCTTCGATTTAAATTTTAAACACAGAAAAAAATCTGGTTGGAAAAAACCAAAGGGAATTGCCAATTGTTTTCCTCTTTTACAGTGATTTTAAAAGTTAAAATACAATTCAAACAGATATAAAAAATAACTTAAGAAACTAAAACTACCAAAAACTGCATTTAGCAAACTGATGTGATTAATATTTAAAGACTTATCTTGAAATCAGATAAATTTCCTTTCCTTTTATTAAAATTGGTATTACGTACTTCACGCTTCTTTTATAGACATTTAATGGGAAATTGTGCCCTCTTATATCAACAAATAAAACGCATTTCCTAAACATCCAAAAATTCTCCTACAATTTTTGTATAACGATGCAAAATTAAACTTCACAAAAGAAAAGTAGGAATACAAAATATTGAAACATTTGTAAATTCAAATCGACAAAAAAATATTTTTTTATTCATTAAACAATAACTAGCAGTTTTCTTATCCAGAAAACCTGCGATGTGTTAAGCACGGAGTCATTTAAAATTGTGAAGTATTTTGTCACAATTCACCACTTGAGCTCGAATATGTGTGTTAGAGCTTAAGAAGATATTTGTTTGCAGCTCTAAAATACAACCCTAACATTTTTAAATAAGCCGAGCGTGCTGTTTACTACATTTTAGGGATAAAATCGTGAGTAAATGGATTTTGTTCCTTTGCATCACTTTTTAATCCTACTTATTCGGATTTCATCTTCAAGGACGATCTTATAGCTCTTTTAAAAGTTAGTTAAACGATAGTTGTCTGCTTACTTGGCATTTATCCCAATATTTATTTCTTAAAGTAAAAATTGCCAGTTTGTATTTTAAAATATCGATTCAAGCTTCTTTTCAAATTTATATAAATGAATTATTTTATAGATATACATAGTTGCCGATTTTGAAATTAATTTTTTTTCTGTAGAGAAAGCTGCAAATTAAAATTATTTTTAATTTCAAATTTTAAACCATGTGTTTTAAGCAAGCTTTTCCTTTTTTTAATTTTGAAATATTATTAAATATTGGGATAAATGGGATAAACAAATGCAACTAACATTCAGATACGTTTTGCGATGCTGTACTAAAATATATATTAGCAGCGAATTCGTTAAATTTTGTACGAATATATCAGATAATTGAAATTCAAACTTGGCCATTCTAATAAAAAAATGTAAAGGAAGTAATTTTAAATTTCTGATTTGAATATATTTTAGAGAAATATACATTTCTTTTTTTCCGATCTTCTTTTTTTTTTAATTTTGAAAGATAAATTTAATTTGCATATTTGCAAAAGAAAAACGAAATTAAAATGTTGACATTAAAAAAGTATACGGAATTATATTATTTCCAACAAAAAACAACAACCAGTACTCTCAAAGTTAACACATCAAACAAAATGCATATGTTGTAGAGCTTTTCATCAATGTATATGATAAAATAATGTATCTGATATAATAAAAAAATATGTTGAAGAGCTTTTCATCAATGTATATGATAAAATAATGTATCTGATATAATAAAAAAATATGTTGAAGAGCTTTTCATCAATGTATATGCATATTATTGGCTTAAGTAGAATAATAATGCATTTTTAAATCATTTTAAGCAATTTCAAATATTAAAACATCTTTTTTTTCGTTCAATAATTTTATGTATTAAGGACCGCAACATATTTTTTTCATATGAGTAGAAAACTAGGGATAATCCATAAATTATCGTCTCATTGTAAATGATAAGAATACTATTTAAAAGATTCACGATGAACATTTGAGAATGAAAGCTACAGTTCTGAAATACAGACACATGAGACAAAGCTTGAGGTAATTACTCGATTAAAAAACTTATTTCAAATGGCATTCTTTTAATTTATCAACCGATTCCACATACTGTAAAAACATGTTAATTAAAAGCATTGGCAATGTCAATGGTTTATAATACATTAGAAAAAAAATTAAATTGTAATCATTTAAACCAGGTAGGAAAATAAATATTTTGATTTTCTCGTTTGATAAAATGAGTATAAAAATACAACTCACATTTCAGTGCTTTTATAAAGAGCATTAAAGAACGCGTAAGCTTTTGTCCAATGACAAAGGGATTATCAATAGTTGAATAACCTTGATAAAAAAAATTGTTTTAGTTTCACAAACTTAGGAATGTTTATAACTGTAGATCAAAAAATGAAATTACAATAGATGATTTGCAAAAAAATATCAGCATATTTTTAATATAATTAAGTATGATATAAACTAATTTTGTTATGCCTTCTTTCATGAGTTACTTATAAAAACTCTCTTAAGTTTAATGTTAATTTATTAATTAAAGTAAGAAACTAAAAAGTGCCAGGGAAGTAATAAGTCAGCTATTAATATATTTGATAATAATTCTTTCAAAGTTCAAGCATAATAAATAATAATATTAAACAATATTCAATTGCTTAAAAAACGGCTGAATAGCATTTTTCTCAAGACAGGAAGATTCTTATCAAACCCTTGAGCTATAGACAATTATGTAAGATGTCAAGCCTTCTTAAAACAAAAAAATTAATCCTGATGCCGGGATCCAAACTGAAAGAAATCGTAATTGATCTTTTCTCGATAAGAATTCAGGAAGAAACAGTTTTGGAGTTCAAATTCTTATTAATAAAGAAAATAATTAAATATTGTCTCTTTGATGTGACTCTTTGGGCATGGAATATTTTTTTCTATTGCATTAAAAGAAATAAGCCAATCAATAATTTGCTAAAAACGTACAACTCTTAATCTTTAAATTCTTTAGGTTCTTACTGGTATTCTTTCTATTCTAAAATTTTTTTATGATGGACAAAATATATAAACTTATGCTGAAGGCATATTAGAATCAATTGTTCTTCAACATATACATAAATAAAATATTCTAAAATCATATCAAAGTGAGTATGATAACATGGTTTTACATTAAATCCTCGGAAGGTGTGTGTGGAACAGTAATTTTGAAATTGATCATCATTCCAGAAGTTATCATTTACCCATATTTAAATATCAATTCTAAAGCAGTTGATAAATATTTTTGAAATGGAATGTTCATCATGAAAGAAGCATTCAAGACCTTATCGGCTTAACTTTTCTTTATTTGTGAATGATACAGCCATCTTGGTCACTAACTTTAGCCGAAGTTTAAGTTATAAAATTGTTTTTATAAAGTCCATCTTATCTAATGCGATTTTGAAACAATGACGGTTTTAAAAAATAAGTAGAATTTAACTGATTTAAAAAATGGTTAGCTTTTAAAACTACTATTTTTTCCACACCATATAATCAATAAACAAAACACATTCAGAATCTAAGCACTCATTTATAAGAAGTAAAAATAAATTCATAGAAGCAGGAAATGAACTTAATTCAGTCAGGCGGATAATTCCCTGGAAAATAAAATTCTTATTCACAATTCCCTGTTGCGCGAAATGATTTCTCTTATATTTAGGAAGCAGCTGCTCCCATTCGCTTAAAAAAAATTCAAAAAATCTTGCAAAATATGTTGTTGTATATAAGAAGTAAAAATATTTTTAGATATCTCCATTTCTTTTCGTTTTCCTGATTTAAATAAAATTCTGTATCAGCCAAATTATTTTTTTAGATTTGACTGACCACGTTCAGAAAAATTAATTTTCCAGCAGAAGTCATTATAGTAAAAAATCTGATTGTTGAAAATAATTTTATAAATTTCACTGAGATTTTATAATTAAAGCCAATAGGAATTGTATTTCGAATTTTTGAATTAATCCCCATCCAAAAAAGGTGTGAATTACAGATTTGAATATATATTTTTTAATAATATTTTGTTTTTTATAAAATTTACATTTTCATTTTTATATAAATGCATTTTTGATCAAGAATATCTAAAACATATATACAAACATGTTGGAAGCTTATTGAACATTTTTATTTAAAACTAAATCTTTGGATTCAACATTTTTTATGATTTTAAATCACATTATGAAATGTATAAAAAAAGTGTTTAGACGTCATAATCCTTTTAGTGGTTGCAACTCCCTTTTCAAAACCAAATTTTCAAATAATTTTTATGTTAGGTGTGATAAGCAATATAAATTTTAAAGGGATAGTTAGAAATTGTTAGTTTTCTAGTGTTGGCTAATGGTTAGGTCGATAGAAGGTCTTATATAGAATCTTCATTAGATGCGAAATATATTTCATATTTAATGAATATAATAGGAGGAAGCATCTAGTTCTAGAATTCTATTTTTCATGCATTTATAGACTTTGATTTCCCGAAGGAAAAAAATATTTATGAAGTGCTTTCACAAGAAAGTTTTTATTTTTTTAATGCGGCTAATCTTAACAAACCCTTTCCAATACTTAAAAAAAATTATATTTTGATCTCGCAAACTATTTCTCTAAAATAGTTTTTTTCTCAACTTATTTTTTGTTTTGTATGAGGTTAGATTTCCTTTGGAGTTTAAAAAGTGAAGGTATTAGAATATTTCTTTAATCACCGAAATAATGAATAGTTGCATCCAATTGTTAAAAAAAATAAAGAATCTATTGCATAAATTCTATAAAGGCAATATTTACACTGTATTATAGAAATAAAAAAGCATTATTTATTAACGGTGCCCTAATTTTGAATAAAAAAACCATTTGAATCAAAAGCTTCAAATAAGTAAGGAAATGGAAGAAATTGATTTTTTAGTATATCAAATATACTTTAGAAAATATTCATCATAACAACCGTGTGTAAGCTGAATGTGTAATGAAGAAACAAAAATTATCCTATCTTTCATCATTCAAATTTCTTTTCTATTAGAATGTAATATTCAGTCTTCCACCAGCATAATAGTATCAGAGCAAATTATTAAAATTATGCTTACAATAAAAAACAAAGATACAGTGCTTAACATATTTATCTTTTGAATGGATAACAACCACGAGTATTAACCTAATACATAACATTGTAGGACTATTATCTTTTTTTATATGTATACTTGCTATCTTCCTGAAATTAACTTGAAAAATTCTATAACTTCTATAATATTCTATAACGAAATGCTAATTAATAGCTTAAAGATTTCTTCAAAATTTCAAGATTTAATTTAAATTTCAGAATTCATATTCTCTTCAATGATCTCTTTTTCAACCTTCTTAATCCTCTCTTTAAGTCATACACACACACACAAAAAATAACGAAATTCTGAAGAATCCCATTGTTCCGAAATTTTACGAATTATTTTTTAGAAATATAAGTAATCTTTACTTATATTCAATCAGTATTTTTAAATATTTATTCGAATACTTTGTGTCTATGCGATTTGTAATAAATTATGAAAGATTAGTTTTCTTTTTTAGATCTAAGAAACGAAAGAAAAAATTTATAGAAAGCAAATAACTCAAAAAATACATAATTTGCAATCATTGTCATAAAAATGTTACTATTAATATTATTTTTTTAAATAAAATCGTTCCTCATTTTAAAATTCAAGTGACCATTTAAAAGTTTCACTATTATGCTTGAGCCTAAAATTATTAGTTTCTAAAGGCGTTAATAATAATTCAGAAATTTATTGCCAAAGTCATCGCATGCACATGAAATTTAATTATGAATATACTACTTTATAATATATCCCTTTAATAATTCATTTCCCTGTAAAAATAAATATACTCCTTAATAATATGTTCTCTTTTAATAATTTTTATTCCTTTAATATTGAATTCAATGAAAATGCGCATCAATGATGATATCAAATAAATAGAAATATTTTCATAATATTCCGGTTAATGATTATATTTTCTATAAGCATTGCTTTTATGTTTAATTTTACAAATGACCTTTATAGCTGATTTTCTAATAAGTAGTGGGACATGATTATCAATATTTCATTACATTCCTTTAATTAAATCACACAAAATTTCACTGTTTCCTGAAAACTCTTGAGACACCAAAAGAATTCTAAATTGTGAAATATATTTCCTAAAAAGAATTTTCCATTTATGCAATTTCTAAACAAAAAACTGATGCTCCTAATTCGTGTAACCTTTTTCAGTGAATTAAACGGACACTGTTATGGGGTGAAAACATGCATTTCAGAAAAACAAAATCTCTGTAATGATTAAACTCATCGGATTTCTTTCGGACAAAAACTTTTAAAGAGACCTTTTGAAATCGAGGCGCCTGTTGTGAAATTTTCCATACAACATTAACGTTTCTAAAAAAAACTTTCGTGGAAAAAAGTGAACTTTTTAAGGACGAAGCTTCACGCTTTTGCACTGCATTAACCTAGAGTTTAAAAGTAGTGACTATGAAAAGTACTTTGAAAAGAGAGTAAATGTAACAGCAATTACTTTTTTTAGAATTTTACATTTAATGATAATTGTGAATGTGGTTAAAGTGGTTTTCCTTACAGAAGCTACTATACTGTAGTGAGGGAATAAAAAGGGAAAGTTTAAATGTATATAGCATTACACTTAGACTAAGTTGAAAATAGAATTCAATATTTATGCAATTATATTATTTATCAAATAACTTTTTGTAGTAATTTAATATTTTTAAGTAGATTAAGTAAGTTCATATTTTTAAGTAGCAATTTAAGTAATTTTTAAGTAGAAAATAAAACAAAACAAAAAAAAACTGGAAAAAATAAATCCCACATTGCATTAACTCTTAAAATAGCTTCATATTTAACATGAGTGTTAAAAAGATTGAACGATGTGTGACGGTATTCATGTTGTACCATAATTTTAAAAATATTGGTATAATGTCACACGATTGGCTTTTTTAATAGAAAAAATATTTAAAACAAAAGGCACTCATCTGTTAGCCATTTGAACTCAATTATTCACAAAAGATTATTCAATTCAAAAGATCGTTTAGAGTGTATAAAAAGACATCGTTGAAAATCGAAGAATGAGCGAAAAGAATGAAAAAAAGTATTTTAACTATATAATAAAACTTTATTCTCGCAAGAGAAAATATATTGAAATTTTCAAATTAGATTATATTTTCTAAATGCAAAGACATTTTCCATTATACAAAACATATTTTCAAATGACATTTTTTAAAAAATGCCGCCTGCAGAAGGTATCATGCTTAAAGATTAAATAAGTTAAAACGGACATATTGTAATGCAAGGCTAACTATAACCCAAAGAAAAGCCCCAGTAGTGTGTCTTAGTAATAAAACAAGCGATTAAAACTTTTATTAACTTCAAAAATTCATGGTAGCGAGCACAATAGCGAATCCACTCTGGAATGAATTAACCAAATGATTGCAAAAAGTCGGTTCAAACTATTAAAAACTTGTAATATGACACACGGATAACTATTACTACCTCAACATTTGCAAGAGAATAACTGATAGAAATAAACTAAGTGAGTCAAGTAAACATGCCTTTTGTAATATATCGATTGAAGTAAGCAGTGAAAAAATCCAAATATAGTGTTCTCTCGTTGATGTATTGTTATTGCAAAACATTAATTTTTGAGAACTACTCTACTAATATAATGAAGGAAAATATTAAAAGTAACATCTTCATTCCAGAAATCCCTCAACAAACTGAGCTGCGTTTCTGCAGGTATAAAATAGAGCAAGTTAATTACTTCTTATCTAATTGATTACATATTACATTTAATTAATATATATTATATAAAAGTATCTGAACTTTTAAAGTTAGAAAAATAATGCCTCAACTTACCAAATCCTTTCTCGTGACGTTATGAAGCGATAACCTTAAACTTGTAACTTCCCTTTTTTCGAAAATTTCACATCATCTTGCTCATAATTTATGGTCTGTAAGATATTTACTTCTTTTTATTTCGAAAATAGGAAAACAAATAATTTATGCGAAATGCTTTGTAATTTAATGAAATTTTCTACAGCAGCATTTTATTGTAGAGAATTTATTGCAATAAATTTACTGAAACAATTATTTTAATCAGTTCTAATATTACGATTCATATCGACGTTTCAAAACAGTATGAAGATCTACCAAATTCGATCCTAAAATTGAGCGTTTTTCTCCGTCAATAAACCACATTCACGTGGATGATGATGCCTTTTTAAACACAATGAAAATCATATTTAAATGTCCATAAGATTGTTGATGGTTTAAGCATAAGAAAAAACACTAAATCTGAAAATGCATCATAGCAAAATTTTGGCATAGTTTCTTAACTGATGAGAAAAGCGTTAACCGTGCCAAGTCTAATCGAGAGTTATTGGATCATTCAAGTACGAATAAAAACTTCAATACAGCTTAACTTTCTCCCATATTAAGTAAGATTTCAATACTTAATAACTTTCTTCATAACATTATTCCAGCATTTTCTGTTCCCGAAGTTGAAATGTAGCAGGAAAAGCGATGATATTGATCAAGAGAAGAATTCTTTTTAAAACAATGACAAAAACTTGTCAATCTCAACGAAAGAATTTCCGGCAGCTATTCCAACAAAAAAAGACAACGTAAGAGTAGTCTATAAAAAGAAAATGATAATATTTTGCAAGATACAAATCTAACAAATAGGTACACTTGACAATAAGTGCAATCGATCTATTTTGAAAGATCGGGTTTTTTTGGCAAAGTATGCATGTCATCAGGTTCCATACAATAATCACAACTGACAAATTTCGTTAAATAAATCATTACATCAGTTGTAAGCTTTCTTAATGATATGGCTCAAATTAATCGCTGATGAATTAAATATACACTGTCTTATTGCAAGGATCAGACAGAATTAACCTTCTAGAACTCAAATTAGACTACTGATTGCTTAATATCTATTTTCAGTTAAGGCTAATCAAGGGCTATGGAAAAGAATGGTTTGTTAACCTTATGCTGTCACGGTGCAATATTTTAACCTTTTCGGATCTCATTCGTTAATAAAAAACACTGGAATTATAGAAATCAAATAAGTTATTAATAAAAGGCAACATATCAAATGTACATGAGCTTTTTAAACAAGCACTATCAAAAATGTCGAAAGATATTTTGAAAATTCTGTAATAGATGGACACATAAAGAAACACAGTTACAATCTTTCAACTTTCAATGTCGAAGTAATTTTAAATTTCTCGACTATCGTAAATAAGATAGAAAGTGGAAATTATTATTGTTTACAAAGAAGTTGATAATTGGAAATGTTTCTATAAATTGGGACCGAAGCTTTATTCAAAAGGCTTTCCAATTGATGCTGAAATATTGTCGTATACATTATCAATACTTTTCATTCTGAATGCGGAGCTGGTCTATTAAGGATTTTATGAAAGTGGAATTAATGTTATTTGCTATTCTATTCTTGCACTTCTATCTGCATTTGTATTCTTATGAAAACAATGTTTTCAAACAAATAGGAAAAGATTCTTAACATAAATATAAAACTCTAATAACACAAATTGATTAAAGAACTGTAACCATTCAGACAACACTTATTCAGTTTGAGCGCATAAACGAGTGCTTTCCTTGTAGAAAGTAAGTTAGCTAGAGTTAATTTATCGGCAATTTGAGTAACTTGATTTATCAAAACAATAGAAGTATGAGATAATTTGGGCATTATAATTTATATGTGACTACTGCATTAGAAAAGGGTTTCCTTGGATTGTTTACTTTCAAAATAAATAAATATATATAGTAAGAGATAAGATAATTATTAATTCATAAGAAATCAACATGATTTGTTTTCTAATAGAGCCCAAAATGAATTTTCCCTTATAAAATCAGACACATTTTATTACTAACCCCTTTTAAAAATATACAACTAATTTTCTTGAGATCAGCAGTCATTATTTTTATTTAAATCCCAGGATTAGTACTAAACTACTTTTTTTTCTTTTGCTTATTATGGATATTAACTCGATTTCATTAAGGCTAAGCAAAATGCACCAAGAAAAACTAATTTATGTGAATAAGAGTTAAAAAAACTATATCATGCCCCTCCCCCCCTAAAAAAGAGATTAAAATAGTTTATCATTAAGATTCGAGAAAGTTTTTAGTTAGAATTTACACAGGTAAAGCAGATATTGATACAGAGGACATGACATAAGTTTAGGAAAAAAAAAATCCGAGTTTCATAAAATAACGAATTCTGCCTATCTCAAAGAAAGAGATAAAAAATAAGTTTGATTAATCAAACTATAAAAGGAATACATACAAAAAGTTGTTAAGGTGTTAAAAATATGGAAAAATCATTATATAAAAGAAAATTAATCGCATGATAAAATTCGATTTCAAAAATGTAGAAATCCATGTTTTTGCGGAAATGTGCCATGTTTATGTAGATAATCAAATATACCTATATGAGCATTTATTAATGTAATGGTCACTATTTTTTGTTCCATTTCAATACTTTCTTAGATCAAAGAAATTTTCAAGTTTTTTATTTTACTTAATTCAGTTAGATTTTCTAAGTTAAAAGAAAGTATGCTACATATTTATTTAATTCCCACAATGATATGGAACCTCGACGATTTGTATGTATTTTTCTTAAATCGATACTTTATGTGTAGATACTGTTGTGTTTATTATTTTTTTCTATAAAATTTTAGAACTAAATAATTTATTTTAGATTTGAATAAAACATCATACAATAAGCCATTAGGTACAAATAATAAACATTAACGCAAGTATATATTTATTTGTAATCAATGAGGGTATTACTATTCAATATTTCAGTTAATTCCTTTACATTCATGTTTTTAAAATTTCGGGCTAAAAGACAACTGCCTGACCTGGGTTTGAGTCCCGATTCGGGCATGGTTGTTCTTCTGTGTGCTATCTGTGAGATGTGTGACTGTGCTCCCCTGTAAAAAGGGGCTGTGCAAGCGACTGTGATGAGTGTTTTGCCAAAGTCGTATTTTTGGCTCTAGTTGGTGCTACTTGAAACAAGAGACGCATACCTTCGGCTTAAAATCTGCTGACGTGTCAGCGGGGCTTGTTCATTGCAAGTGCCATAAGTAACAACAACGGATTTGAGTCTAAGTTTAAGTCTAACCATCTGTCCTGTAGAGCATCAACATACACACCTTTATAATTAGTACAGAAATAATTAATGCCGAATTTTATAATATATATTTACCAAAATTTACTAGGAAAAATTTTATTTGACATAATATATTTTGGAAGGGCAATAACTGAGTATTTTTAAATCTATCTTTTTAATCGTTGTATGCTTTGGTGTTTTTTTGTACAACTAAAAAAACCTTATTTCTGTTCAATATACTTTAAAAGCTCTACTAAGGATAATTTTTCTATATAAAAACGTCACGTAATACAGCATTATTTTTATTCTTTAAATATATTTGACTCATGCTTTATTTATCAACATTTTAAAGAAATGATATATTTACAATGAAAGTAACAAAAATTATATAAAAAAATACGTTTATATCTAGTGTAATATAAAAGCATTTTAAAATCACAAACAGATTGTTTTTAAGTCATCTTTTATATTTTGAATTAGACAAAAAATATTGAAATTGCTAATGAATAAAAATATCAAGCATTCAAAATTCATAAAATGCTTTTGTGTTTCATACATATAACAAAAAATTATTTCTGAAATTAATCGTACCTTTGACACTTGTACGCAATCTACCGTTACACATAAATAGATAAAAGTGTAAGAAAAACAAATATTTGTTCTAGTATAAACTTTTATTTGCGAAAGGAAAGTAACCTTAAATGGATATCCCCGTACAACGTTGAAAGAAAAATAGGAATGTGTTAAGTTTTTGATAGATAAGCCGAGAACTCTGGTCAATAACAGTCCTAATGTTGCCTTTTCATCCAGGTGTCTATTTCGCAACCTGCCACAGTGAAAAGCATCATAAACGAAAACATTTGTTTCAAAACCAATCCAACATCGTAAGTCGACGCTGCATAACGGCGCATTTCTTTCACCTCAGAAAAAAAAAGGACAACCGAAAGATAAGTAAATATGCTTTCAAATTTATATCGGACAAAGTGTGCTTTCCGAAAATGTGGGACTTCTAATCAGGTCTGCCTTGTCGTATCAGTAACAATGGAAAAGTTTTCTGCGATACTTTTATTTCATATATTGCGAGCAAGAAACTGGTGTGGTTGGAAGCATTTTCATTTGCAAGAAAAGATGGAGTGGTTCCAAATTCCATCCATAAGGACCGAAAATTATTACAACTGCTTTCCAATACAGGTCATTTTGATTCATGAAGTATTTGTGATACAAACTAAATAATTTTCTTTAATGTAGAACTTAAAACTTTTTAAATTTCTAGAAATAGGTTTAGATGAATATTTTAGTAAACTGTAATCAAAAAGTTTCCTTTCTGATAATATAACAAAATATTTTACTATTTTTAATAAAATAGTTTAAGGACTATTAATCTTGATTTAAAATATTTAAATTATATCAACATCTAAACAATTATTCCTTATTTGCAGTCATATAGTGCTTCCTTTTGAATATGATTCCATAAATCATATTTACATCATTATAACTTAAGTCGCCTAAGTTATGGCCCAAATATTTAATGGAAATGTGGTTACGATAGAGATCCAGATTTAGGTGAAGATGGAAATAATGTTAGCCTCCAACATAAGCTTGACTTTATATTACGGAAGATATTTCCTTCTTAATGGATTTTCAGGGAAAACCGATACACATTCCTGTTTACCTCGATTTAAAACTAGATAACCTCGAGCAAGCAACCGGATTGCAGTTACAAATTTGTTGTAAAAGAACATATTGGGCTATTTGTTTTCTAAATAATTTGTAGTTAAAAGTTCAACAAAAGGAAAGAAACTATAAAAATTTTCATCGGATTAATTTCCTTCAAATACGCCAAGATTTAACCCATAATACACTGATGAGAATATATCATTTTTGAATTGATATTACCAGAAGAACAACGATCTCAACATTCATTATTCCATTATCTTAATTGCTTTAGCTTTTAAATAGTTCACTAAAGTTCTTGATGATATTTTATTGAACATTACTTTCTTGTTTTAGGTCATTTATTGGGAAATATTCATGATCTCATAAATTTCTTAGTTTACCAAAAATATCAAAAATGCAATAATAAAATAGTTTTTAAATTAACCAGCATATTTGGCACAGACGAAAATATAAATATATGTACGAAGCAGGAGATTAACGCTGAATAATTTATCAAATAATAATCTATATTCAACATCTGATCATTCGCTGAATAAAAAGCACGAAAATTTAAACAACGGAATTTTTCACTTTTTGAATTATTAATGCAATAAAAATATACTAGATAAGTTCATATTTGAGAATAATTTTTAATCTTATCTTTTAAATATAAAACAGCTGAAAATTTAAATTAGTTTTTGAATATTTTATACAGAGTTTCATTCGAAATTTATATTATGTTTTTCAAAATCCTGAACTAATTAATAAAATTTATTACTTTTTTATGTTTCAAAAATACAGTCAATGTATTAATATCCTTTTTTGTTTCTCATTTTTTTATCAGCTCTTACTATAATATAAATTAATTGTTTTCTTTAAAGGTAAAGAAAGCCTTTCAGTACAAGCAACGCTTAGTATCAGTCCTTTAAAATATCTTTTTAAATAAAGTAATGAGTTATAGTTTAAAATTTAGTATCATAAATATTGATATAATTGCAATCCAAGCATTTTCCTTTTATACACTTGTTATTGTGTGAAGGAGGCAATTAATTCCTTTTTATACAGCTTTGAGAGAAATCCGCAAACGAATAAACAATGATAAGGAATTCCATTAAAAACACCCCATAGTAAAATTATATTAAATAATTTCAGTCAATATTAAGAGAACTCAATTATAATATTAATTGATTTGTGAGTTTCCGTTTTGAATTAATAATACATAAAAGGGAAATAGATTTAAAATAATATTTATTAATTTCTTAATATTTCTGCTTTTTTGGGAGGATGACTCCGAACACTTCATCAAATTTTAATGGTTTATTCATAAACTTATTACGATGTGATAATAACAAATGTGTTTTGGAGCACGCGGTGTTTTTTGGTGTGCAGGGGCGGATATTATTATATGTGCAGCTGGCTACCAATTAAATCAGCAGTTTTAAAAAGAGAATATCAACTGTTAGAGGGAAGTTTAGTCTGTTAGTATTTCAAACGTTTTTTATAGAGCGGGAAAAAATTTAGCCGACATCCTTTGCTTCAGAACCGATTCTATTTTAATATCTTATTACAAATATTTATTGTATTATATAAGGGAAACTATCAAGTATTTATTGACATTAGTTACTCAAGGAATTATTGACATTAGTCACTAAATGTCATTTAGCCACTTAGCTAAAGAATATTCAAATATTTAGATAAAAAATAAAAAGCAGTTTGATCGTATGAATGTTTCATCACATAAATCACCATTCACTTATTAAATTAATATTTCGTTCTATTCTAACATGTAACAAGCTTTTTTGCGAAATTCAAGACTTAATACTTAAAATACTTCAAAACGTGTTTCAGACACATATGATATATTTGAAAAATAAATGTGAATATTTTTGCCCTTTTAAATGGAACTTAAAAACTTTAGTGGTAGGGGTTAAATGAAACACTGTGTTGTAGAATACAAAAATGAAATGAAAAAGATGAAAATAAAATACTTGAAATAATGATTGAATTATAAAAACAGATCACTTATAAATATCTGAGAATTTTCATTTGCTAATTGAAGAAAGATACGTTCATGTAAAATAAATGAAATGATAATTATAAAGAGGAAACATTGAATGAATGACGACAGGCAACTTCTATTATGAAAAGATGAGATGTGGAAACAATTCCAAACACTTTCAGGTGTACAAGAATTCTTACTGTTATACAATACTCAATTACCTATGTTCTTGATAAAACAATAAAATGTTTGTTTCACATGCATTGGATGCAAAACCGCTTAAGAAATTTATTTCTGTTGACTTTAATAAAACTTAACATTTTTGAATTCTGTTGTTGTGCCCCTAATTAGAAGCAGGGTAACAACATTTTTCGTAGATGAGATGATTCTATTTTATTCATTTTCTCACTGTAGGAAACGTGATTTCGAAAGAGTTGAGAAAAGTATAATCAAGTTAATTCTGAACAGCCTTAATTGCTTTTGCCATTTCCACAGACACGGATTCCCTACCCACGGTACGCCATTACTCCGTGCTGAGCAAAGGCTAAAATTCATTCAAAAATTTTAATCCTTCCGCGCTAAGTTAGAAGGCCTTTCAATCAATTGCATTGAAACAAGTGGCTCCTAGCAGAGCTTTTCAGCTGTCTCTGTTAGTACCTGATTTATGAAGCCAACCACTGAGCTTGAAAAGTCACTCGCTGCTGTATGAGTTATGTCAGAAACTCTGCCCTCTATGTAAATAAAGCGTTGAATTCATAATGCAGTAACGAGTAGCTAGCTACTCGTTCGTTAAGATTTCTAATAATTTATTTAGGTCAAAGCAGTTTAAACCTACTCGAGTAAGAGAAGAGTCTCAGGCATTTCTGGCGGGATGCTTGTGGCCAGTAAACTGTGAAATAACTAGCGCGCAGTGTCATTTATTTCAACCGTACGGGATTGTTCAATACATTTGCTTGTCAACTGCTTAGTAAAGCGGACGTTTAAGAAAATTGAATCATAAGGCAGTCAGTTTCTGCAGTTTCAAAGTTTCTATTTGGAGCTTAAGGTTTAGGAAGGCGAAAATGGTTATAGTTTAGTCTTTTCTTTCATTGCTTGAAATGCAATTCCGTGCAATACGACTTTTCATACTGATAAGAGGGTGTTAACAATTACCAATGTCTGGATTTTGAAATTTGACGAATTGAGCACTAATGTGTTCGTTGCTTGGCCTTTTTCTTAATCAAAACTCATTTCTCGAAATAAATTCGCATTGGCAAATTGATTTCATTAAATTTTCTATTAAGAAAAGTTCAGAAAACACATATATAATTAAAAAACTAATATTTTTATTTAAAGCAATTCATTAAATTTACAATTAAGATTTATATAAATGTCAAATATTATAATCTGGATTTTATTGTCAAAGTTTGACGCTGCAAATGAAGCCATTTTATTGTTGTTATTAATGTAAAAATACGTATTCATATTTGAATGCTGGATGCGAATTCGAACGGATTTCTAAGTTTCGCATTTCAAAACGATTCAGAAAGACATAAAGTCATAAAAGAAAATATTAAAAAATTAATCAGAATTACTTGTTATACAACCAATCAAGATATAATTTTGTAGTATCTGCATATTGTTTTGAATTTTTATTATTTCAAAAACTCAGGAAAGAGAATTTGCCTTTAATTCTTCATATTAATTTCGTTTTTAATACAGTTTTAAATGTCTTTATGCCTAAATGATGATATCATTAATGAATTTTGAGTTTACTACTTATAATGCAATTTAAGTTTTTATGTATGTGACGTCTTTTATTAATTGTGAAACGAATTTTTTAAATTGAAAGTGTAAAACTTAAAATATTTCCTATTGCACATTTAAATTCAAGTGCTTGAACTCTTCCTTTAAAATTTATAAGATAATATTTGTTTAATGTTGATCATGAATAAAATTAAATCTTAAATTATTTTTTAAAAAATTAAATATTTTTATTTTGTAAGTTTTAAACTTATTCTTTTAACTAGATCATTTTAATGGATTCAAATTTGCATTTGATTTCCTTGCATTACAAATAGCTTATTTATTAAAGTATAAATAATGATTATGGATTATATTTTTAACAAATAATGCACAAAGACGTTTTTCTGGATAAAAATAATTCTGTTATGTTTAGTTTAACACCCGTAATAGAATTTAAACTCTTTAAGAAATTAAAAGACAAGAGTTCGAAATCGACAATTGAATTTTCTCAGAAAATACATATGAGTGTTTGATAGAAAAACTTCTAATGGAAGCATATATATCTAACATACTTTTAAAAATGTGTTTTTAACTCTAAGTTTTTAAATTTAATTTTTACTTTAGCACAATCAAATCAGTAAAAGTTATTCTTAAAAGAAATATACATCTTTCTTTTGTTGGAAAAATGTTACAAAAAACTTTATTGCATTCATATATTCATCTAAATGATTTAGTTATATATAGAAATAGGTTAAACTGGTTTTAAAGCCGTAGTTACATTCCTTTGTATCTTTAAGAGTAAAGTAAAAGTTATACTTTCACTCAATAACAAAAATCATCTCTTCTATGAACTTAACTCATAAAATCAAAAGTAGAAAGGTGAGGATAAAATCCTTAGATAACGATTGAATGCTTCGTTACTTGGAAAAATCATTGTGCAGAAAATAGACTCACTTTAGTAAAGTATATTTGTGCCCAGTGATAACGTTTTCTTTTCAGAAAATACGAATGTGAAAGAGAAAAACGAAATGTACACAGCGGAAAAATGACTTGGCACTTTTATTTCTGGCGTATGTTTTTATATCAGGGAAATGGAGAAAGAGGGTGTTAGACATCTGATTTTATGTGTTATGTTTTCAACTGTTTCCAAAATGAGTTTTCTATTTTGCTTTAGTAAATCGCCTTGGAGAGATGTCCAAAAATTCCTTATGGTTACAGTGAACTAGTTTTGTGAAAGAGAAATCTTTTTCACACATGACTAAACCATTGCCCCCCATTTGAGAGGATTTCAAAGTCATAAAATTTAACAAAAATAAAATTTTTAAGTGTTTTGCTATCGATTCAGAACAATAGAACTATTTTCTTACATTCAATTCCACACATTTCAAGAAAAATACCAATTCACGACAGTTTTCTTAAGAATATTTTCATTTATTTCTGAAGAGTTCCTGAGGTCTGAGTTTAGCAACCAGAAACCAGTCATGATTTTTTTTAAAAACTAATCTAAAAAAATATTTTATCTGAATCTTAAAATAATTTTTTCCTATGGATTATAATCAGCGAAACAGCCGTTGAGAATTTCCGATTGAATTTAACTTGAATGATAAAAAGTTCATTAAATTTTAACTATGATAAATACATTTAATGAAAATAATAAATGCCTTATAGCCATAAGAATCTTTAAGAAATGAAATAGAATATATATATTTAAAAAAATGGCATCTAACTTTCTTTTCCCTTCAGAATAGCTTTATTTTATACCCACAACTGCTTAAAGTATGCTTATGTGTTCTTGATTTAGATAATTACTAAAAGAAAAAACAGTTTAAAGTAAGTCGCATTAAGTTAATTTTGAAATCCATACACAGAGTTGTTAAATATAAAATACTATTTTAAGTAATAATTTTTAATGATTCTTAAATTTTAAAAGATATTACAAGCAGCTAAAATAATTGTAAATCGGCATCGAAGATAAGGAAACGAAAAAATAAATAAAAAGGCACATGAGAGTAAATTTTCAACTCTTGAATATGTCCTATAAGATTCAACCATTAGAAGCAATAAGAGTTATTTTTAAAATAAGAATTAAATATTCAAAAAAGGAGAAAATTCGTCGTTAAATTTTTTTTCTTAGGTAATAATCATTAAACATATTTTTTTAATCATAATAATATTTTTCGAATTAAAATTCATTTTTGTTTAAAATAATTATGCGAGTCGAAATTCTTTAAGTCTGGGAAAAGTTTATAATTATGCGGAGAAAAGACTTATAATTTCTAATGAATTAACAAAATACGGAATCACAAAAATTGTTTTATTTTTTCAACTAAACATAGTAATACTCCATTAAGAAATGACTTCTTAAGTTAAATGATATTTCTGGTAAAATAGTGATGTTTTTAATTTTAAAAAGCTTAATATGAACAAAAACTGTATATTAAAACTCATGATATAAGGTAACTGAGAATCGAATATTATGGTAATAAAATTGATTTAAGAGCATGAATACTCTATTACTGTATTAAGACATCTTATCTAGGCATATAAAATATAGAATGACGTAGAAAATGTATCCCAAAAATCCATCTAATATTTCCAGGAAAATCTAATTGTCACTCTAAAAGTAATTCATATTGTATGAAATAAGGAAGAAAATATAGCCTTTCTTTTTTTCAACAACATTTAAAATGAAATAATATTTTAAATTCAGTTATTTTCTTAAAAACGGATGAGATCAATCAAGCTGCATAGGTAATATGTGCATAAGACATGAAATATATTTGTTTAGATTCAAATCCATTTTTTAACTATTGAATACAATTAATTTCAATGTATTTAATAAATTGTATTTTTGTTTTAGAAAACTCATCAACATTGAAACACTCTTGAGAGAAATTTAAATTAGGAAATTAAATGCAAAAATTATGTTTCAATAGTACGAAATTCTAAGTTTAGTTTTCCTTACATTTCAATTTAGCTTATAAGTATGGAAATCAATCTTTATTCGTGATTTTAAAATATAAAAAAAATATGTACTTATATTTGTGCAACCATATTTCCCCAAAAAGTATAATTATCTCTCACTCTAATTTATCAACATATGACACATTTAGTTATTTAATAAAAATTAAAGTGAATTCTATTGCATTTCATTTAACTTAAAATTTTTAAATGCTCCTTCTCACTAATATTATTTGCAAAAAAAAACCAATGGTTAATGACAAAGCTTTTATCATAATCAAACCATCTACATTTATTTTAAATAAGCAGTTAATGAAACAATTTTATGTGTGAAAGTTAACTACATTGGTATAAAATGAATATCTTCAGTTACCAGATATTAAAAATGCAACATAGCAGTATAGAGACCCTTCCTCTGCTGGAGGACATTCTGTCTCATTAAATTCTCCTATTGTATTAATTGCAGGATTAATGACAGAATGAGCTTTTATATTGAATGTTAAAGTTAATGTTATTAATTTCTTGGTTTATTTATACTATTATTTATGATAAAATACCTTACTTTAAATTATATGCAAAAATTTTCTATTTATCTTGAAAACATTTAAATTTTACGAGTAGTTTTAAGCTTCTTATAATCTATTTTAAATGTTTCAGATTCAGATTGTCTCAACAAAAGACTTTATTCTCCAGCTTTTGATGAAATATTTTCCTGTTTATGAAGGATCCAGAAACTTATTAGTGCAATTAAAGCAATGTTAATCATGGGAGCTTTATTATTCATTCACTCATTTATTTATATTTTTGGTAATAATTGTTTGAAAATGCCTCGCATTTTTATCCCGATATCCCTCTACGTAATATAATTATAATTCAATACTTTTAAAGATTATTAAATATGTATTTAAATATTAAAGTTTTATTTTGACTATTCCAAAATTATTTTTTGCATTGTTTTGCCGGAAATGGTTAGGGCACTTTCACAATAACTATATAACATATCATTGCATCACTAAGTGGATTCTTTTATCACCATTTCATTCTCAATTATGTTTTCTTTATTAGTTAGAGTAAAAAAGAAAAACTTATGGAAAATACTATTTAATTCAATTCCTTTCCTTTTTACAACTTTTTGTATAAAATAATTATTTTATGATTATTTGACATATATTTGTTTTATTTCTCTTATACGATCTTGTTTCTAGTTTGAAAAAAGGTTGAAATTCACATATCTTTCAATTTATCAATAACAAATCCGACATTAATTATATAAAAAGGGTGAAACTTTAAATGCGTTATCATTAGTTTTCTTTACAGTCACAAAACAATATCGAAAAAAAATCATTAAATGCCAGTCCGATTCTGTCCTTATCCTTTCCACAACATATTTCCACGCTAACTTTAATAGATTGTCAAATATTTGCTACTGAGAACGATATTTCCTTCGATAACTGATGCATTTTATTGTTTCTCTCTTCAGACATATGAACTTATTGATTGTTCTAAAAGCGCTGAAGCCTTTAAAGGTTTTTATCCCCTAGGAGTGAAATAAGCGAAAACAAATAAAACTAGATTGTGGATACAACGGATTTTGAGTTCAGGATGCCAAAGCTACTATTGATTCACTTGGTTTAAACTTCAGAAACTCTGGGGAAAGAAATTCTGTAATTTTATTATATTTTTCATGCACAGGTGTCAGGTTTTAAATGTGTTTTTAATATTCGTGGAAAAACTCCAATTTCAAAAAATGACTAACTTTTAAAAATAGTTATTTTAACGCATTTTAGAAGTTGAATAAGAACTGAAGCAAAGTAATTTGGAGTTTAAATGCATACATTAATTGCACAGTGTTTTGATTTATATAGTCATTTAAAAAAATTAAGAGCAATTAATCAAACAACATTTTTGAAGCTTAGTGTTGTTTTGCTCCTCTGCCAGTTATAATCTTCTTAAAATTTGTGAATCCAATGGTTAGTACTTGTGACGAAATTTGATTTAAAATCGATTATAAAAATTAAATTCATCAACTCGTAAAAGCATATTTCTTATTTTGAAACAAAATATATTATTTTCAGGTGTTGCTCACATTACTATACTTTTTGGGCTCAAATTATTAAAAAAAATTTCAATGAAAGGAAATCTTGAAAAAGATTTTCTTTTTTTTTTTGACGAAATGCTTAAACAATGTCATACTTTTAATAGGAAGTTCCACAGTTTTCCTCCACTATTCTTATTTAATGCTTTTCATTGATTATAATTCATTTAGATATGTTGAAACATATTCCTTACTAGAAAAAGGAAGAAAGTAATATTTTTTCTCCTTCTGTTTATTACATTTCATGAAAAGTTTAATATGTAAATGAAATTTATTAGAACAAATACCTGACTTACCTTTAAATGTTGAGTTGGATTTCAAAGTTCAATATTTCGTACAAAACAAAGCGTTAAATACGGTTATATTTATTAATGAAATTCTTGCTGCCACTTATTAAAATCCCATTTTATGAATGCCATGATTTAGATAAATCTTTAAACATCATTACTTATTTATGCCTCGCTAAATTATAAAATGAGAATGAAATATCTCAGAAAGTGTCTAATATGAATGCTTCGATTGTAATTTAATATTTAATTTTAAATATATTTAACGATTCCTTCATTAAGTTTATATACATTAAATTAAATGTTGATTGAATTAAATAATTTATTTCACCTAAAAATATTAGAACAATTTAAAACTGTAGCTTGATACCTGAAATAAAAATGACACTTAGTACCAAATTTCTTTTCTAAATTTATGAATTATGAGTGCAACTAAATTTAGTGTTCCATAGAAAAATCAAATTTCCTTTCCTTTCCTGGGTTAAAAATTATTTCTTAATTTGATGTATAATAATCTTATTTACAAATAAATTATTTTATATTTTATAAATTTAATTGATTTATATTTTATATTTTAGATTATACCTTGATGCTTACTTCTATTTAATGTAGGAAATAAAAACATTTAATAAAGAGAAATAAAAACATAAAATACTTACCTTTCTTTAATCTGAGTTAAGGGCATACTTTAGGGAATGATGCGTAGGTAGCTACTGAGCTTTAGAATCAAATCGAATTTTCTCAAACGACGAGATCCAATGAAGGAACAAGAACTATTAGGAGAAAAAAGTCAATAGTAACTCACCTTTCGCCGAGTAAGAACTGAAAATATTAGTTTGTATCAGAGCTGAAACAACAGTTTCAAGAAGGGAAGAAGCCTCTGATATTGATATAACCTTTTTTTACTTTCTTGCATATGAAATATACAAAAAGTACTGTAATCGTCAAAAAATTCGAGCTTGAGATTTTCATGTATCTAGACACTTTAGACTACCAAATGTGTTTCGGAAAATTCATTTTTGGCATTATATCTGCCAGGATGTGAACAAGATAGTTTTTAACTAGACAGATGACACTTAGAATAAAGAAATTTTGAAATTTGGTCTTACAAATTTTGAATGAAATGGATCCACAGAAAATTTGTCTAGCCATTCCAGTATAAGTTAACAAATCGAAAATAGCTATATAAATAAAACTTTTGTACTCAGATTTAACATTTAAATTGTAGATTCATACAAATTTTGGACCCTCCTATACTTTTGTGTGCTGTTTTTGTGTGTTGTTTTCAAACCCTCCAGTACTTTTGTGTGCATGTAAAGGCAATAACTCCTGAACATAATAACGCAAATGGATATAATTAATCCGTGGGTGATCTTGCTACTTTGAGTGTAATTTCGTGCAAATTTTGTTTTCCAAAAATTTGGTGTCCAAAATACATATTTGGAAGATACAGTCAATAAATATGCTAGATTCGTTTGAAAATTCTATATTTTGTAACTATTGTTCGCCAACACCCTAAGTCCTAAATTTCGTTTCGGGGGAGGGAAAAGAATAACAATTATCAGATATTATACAAGGAAATTTTGGAGAGAACACTCACATTGGTTTTATTACTTTTTTTTGCACAAAACTCGTGTTATCAAACAGACGTTCATTGTTAGTTGAAAGAAACCAGTCACGAAAAGCAGTTACGTAAGGGTGTAATCGGACCTCGAATTATTTGCTATTTTGCGGAAGGGGACAAATTTCGGTTTCGTTTCCTTCACTAAACAGACACAGAAACCATTCCCTATCATAGCTGTAGCAGCTGTCTCAAACAGCTGGTATTTCTGTTCGTTCTTCATAATCTTAAATTTTACAGTTTCTTACAATATTTTTGTGTTTAGTCAATGGTATCTGAGTTTGTAAATAACATTTTATTCACTTGTAAACCCACTTTACAGATTTTAAAAACATGTTGAATTTGGTTTTGTCATGTGATATGTATTGTCTAAGGTGATGCGTTTTTCGAACATTTAGTAGTCGATATTTTCTTTTTTTTTCTATCCCACTTCAAAAATTTCATATTTATTTTTATTTCAAGTAGGAAGTAGAATCAAGCAAAATAAAAACACTTATAAAATGCTTACCTTTCTTTCAAAAATGTGAAGCACAGATACACGATAGGAAATGATGCGTGGGTAACTCCTCAGCTTTAGAACCAAAACCTCTCTGACTGCGTGATCCAGGGAAGGAACAAGCACTATCAGGGGAAAAGAAGTCGAAAGTAACTCAACTTTTTCCGAGCAAGAACTGAAAGTCTCAGTTTACAACAAAATTGAACCAAAAGTTTAAAGAAAGGGACAAGAGCCAAAATATCAAAATTCTTTTGTCTTTGATTTACGAAACGCATGTCAGAACAAGTTCATTTGCAGTAAAAAAAAACTAGTTACAAAATGGTGAAATCAGACAAGTAAATATTTGTTAGTTTGAGAAAGGAGACAAGTTCTAATTTCGTGTCCTTCATCTAACTGATACCGCGATCACTAAATACCATAGCTGGGGCCGAGGTCTTAAACAGTAGTATTCCTATCTTCTGTTGATTATCTCTTTTACAGCCCATCGCATTTTGTTTTTCTTTGTATTTAATCATCGAAGTCTGGGTTTATAAATAATTTGTAAATGACTTGTGAACCTACTTCAGATATTTTAAAAGACTGTTGATTTCGTTTTTCTAAAGTGATATAATTTTATTTATTGCAATACACTGTGATTCCCTGGCTAATTTTAAACTTGCTTGATGTTTATTTTAGTTCCATAAAGTTTTTACTTACACATAAAAATGATATTGAAATTACTCCTGTGAAAGAAAAGAAAAGAAATCTAATGAGAGATACCCCTTGTATGTCGATTCGTGCGATGTACCTGAAGGGCCGCAGTCTCCTCATCACGGAGGGAAGAACTAAGACTCAAGCCTCAAAGGTTCTTACCATTCATAGTGCAAGTTCTCTAGTGAAAACTGCATCCATCGTGGAAATAAAAGTAACTCGATCCGACATCCTTCATTCATATACTTGGGGAGCAAACACCAAACACAACATTTGACTCTTCTTATCACATATAATATAACCCAGCAATATAGAAAGGGAATTACCAAGTGGAAACGAAAATGAAAAATGTAAAAAAAAAAAACTTCCAGAAGAAAAGCATATAAATATCAAGAGAGTGTCTCAATACCTGTTCAATCAAACAATATAGGCGTCTTTTCTAGTGAGCTCGTAAATGTACAGAATGAATAAATTTATATGTGAAAAGACTTAGCTTGAAAATTTTCTTGGATACTCGCTCTAAAAATCAACTCTTCTGCATGATAAGTTATACTTTCTAATTTTAAGTGCCAACAGAATACTTCGAATCAAAAGGTTATCCAATTATGTTTGAAATAAAAGTAATTTATACATTAACAGAAAATACTTTTCTGTTACAAAAGCCAAATGAATGTATATTCCTTTTTCTAAATGTAAAAAGCTTACAATGAAACATTCTAATATAAGATAGAAGATCCAGAGAATAAGTAAGATAGTAATATTCCTCATATGAATACGAAAAAAAATTGAAGAAACGTTGATGAGATAATTATTGCAATAAATGCAGATGGCGAAGGTTATATGATATTCAAAATGCATTTTGCACATAAGAGTTTTAAAACCTGCTAGCGACATTGAAATTCACTATATATCTGGTGAAAATAAGAATATATCCAATTCTAAATCCTCAATTTTTATGCCCAAAAATCCACCCAATTTTGATTTTAAGATCAATTAAAATTATCAACCCAAAACATTGAAAAACAGATTTAATATAAGTAATATAATATAGAAATTTGGTTGATAAAGATATGAAGTACCTTTTTTTCCTAATCAAAACATAGTTTTTGGATTCATTGATTCAATAAATCGTGAATCATGTTATGTTATTAAAATAATATCATGTTCAAATTTTTAAGGAAATATACTCCTGAATTCAAAGCCTGCTTTCTCTATGAAGGGGCCCGGATTCAAAAAGCCACTTGGGGCCCTAATTTTGGTGAAGTAAAAAATATATATATAAATACGAACACATATTATTGATGCATGTTTATTTAATGAACGACTTTGTTTCTGCTAATGCATCAATTGTTTCAGAAAAATTACAATTTTTTGTGATTTCTTTTTCGGTGTTTAATATAGCTAGAGCATTTCAGCGTTCTAAACACATGATTGACCAAAGATAATTCTTTGTTAATTTTAATTTGCTGACAGAGTGTTCTGCACTTGCTAGAGTAACTCGCAACGTAAAGAAATGCTTTAACGCAATTAATGCATTTAGAAATGCCTCGTTATAATCGTTATTTAGTATGTATTGCAATACACCTTATGCGTTATTTACATCCTTTTCATTCAAAATCAAATACCGTAGTAAACAAATTTCTGGATTAGGTTTTCATCCTTGTTATAAAAATTTACAAAGTGTTTTCGAACAATTTTCTAATTAATATTTTTCTGAAGTTTTTATTTCAGTAATTAATTTGAATTTAAAAAAATGTTTGATATAATTTTCAATCTGTCTTCTATTTGTACAATAACATTATCAATTACAATATTAAAAGAACAACACCTCCATTCCTCTACCGATTTTTTTTATAACTTCTTATGCTAATTCGGAATATAATCTTTTCTTTTTTCGAATTCGTTTTACAGTTCTGAAATGTTCAAATTACGAGCTAGAACTTTTGTTTTGTCTAAAAATGTGTAAAACTTTGGATTTTAGTTTTCATTTTAATGACTAAATTGAAAGCCGAGTCAAGAACAATTGTTTTTTCTTGAAATAGTTTAACTGTTCAAAATTAACAGTATCAATAAAAATAAAAAAATGGCTACTATCAAAGATAAAATAAATGGTAGTTTTTGTACTAAGTTTAATAAAGTTTTAGTTTCGCATACAGCTGAATTATCATTACTTATATCAATAAATTCTTCTTGGAATTGAATTACAAGTTTATTCAAACTGCGTATACACTTTTTAACCGAAACTCTTTTGGTTTCCCAACGAGTGTCACATAAAAGTTTAAGAATAATGTCTAGATTCTTTTGTAAAATTCCCCATCTCTTTTTAGATGCAGAAAGCAATATAAGCGTGGCAATGTCCCCAATTTTTTTAATGATATATACTGCTAGAAGTAGCATCACAAATCAATAAATTAAAGGAATGTGATAGGCAAGGGATATGAACTGCATGAAGGTTTAGAGAAAGTATTCTAGATTGTAGGCCTTAATATTTCCCTTTCATGTTGCAACCGTTGCCGTATGCTTGACCTCAACAGTTCATAATATCTAGATCAAGCTCGCTTAATCTTTCCAAGAGTTTTTGATAGTCCTTCTCCTGTCACATCAGTTACTTCAATAAGACCTATAAATGACTGATTTATAATTAATTTTTTCTCTTTAAAGTTTACACACCTAATAGTGATTAAAATTGGTTCCTTATGGAAAATATCAGGAGTACAATCCCTTTGGAGACTATTGTACATGGCGGCTTTAATATCGTATTTAATTTAGTTAAAGACTTCATTTTCTAATGTGGAAATAATTTATTATTCTGTTTCTATGATGCATTAGCGCAGGATCATATTTACTTAATAATACGATAAATTTAAAAAAAACCGTTATTAGGCGTACCTATTATTTCGTGGGTTCC
Organism: Argiope argentata; assembly: GCA_026289955.1. Classification (NCBI taxonomy): domain Eukaryota; kingdom Metazoa; phylum Arthropoda; class Arachnida; order Araneae; family Araneidae; genus Argiope; species Argiope argentata. The sequence goes on from JAOUZG010027617.1 coordinate 3,489,742, forward strand.
TAGAAGCGGAAAATTAGTACACGCTAAAAATAGAATCATATCTACAATTCTTTGAAATAGTAATTTGAGTCGTGCCGTTTCCTTACTTGTATTAACTCGATTTGTTTCATCCATAGTCGAACAGGAATTTAGTCGTTTTAGTAATTCATTCCAAGCAATAAACGAATGGAAATGACAACTGGAGGGATCATGATTTTGTGTTACATTTGACAGCTTGCTCCTTTTATTATAGCCACCTATAAATTGTGTAGTTTGGTCATTTCCTCTTCTTTTGGGAAAAAGTATAAAACCAAAACAAAATGCAGAGTCTAGCGTTTTGGAATAAATTTACAAACTGCGAAGTTGAGTTTTAACATTTGACATTATTTTAAAGTATTATGTAGTGGAAAATCTACTTTCAGCATTTTTAGCAAAATTTCTTTTGTGTTGTTCAGGTCCTATTTTAACACAAAACGCTCTAAATTTATCGATAATAATATTTGGCCATAAACTAGGATCTTTTGTACTCTCTTGAGGATATTTGTTATTGTCATTTTCGTCATTATTATCTGATTCTGTCAAATTTATATAAACTCACGATTCTTTAACAAATTCCACTGCTTCAACATTTTCATTGTTAGACTATGCAATTTGGCTGGGACTTTCTTCTCCAGTTGAAATTTGAATTTGAATTTCTGAAGTCGAAGCAATTTCCTTGCCAGAATTACATCGTAGGCAAGAAAACAAATCTACTTGTGACTTCTTGAAATTAAACTTTTCATATGTTTTCTTTTCTGATAATTTGCTTTTTTGACAACTGGCGAGATAACTCCTTGGCGTGGACCAGTTATAGCTTAACAGTATTAAAGCATTTTATAGAATAAATTATCAAATTAATATACCTAGTATTACCTAGTAAGAGAAAAAAGTGATAGCAAATCTACTTGCTTTATACTAACAATATTTTGCACACTTGCACAAGACTAAAATATATAATGTAAACGTATATCTCCAAATATGTCGACTGTTCCATTCAAACTTCTTTCCATTCCGGTCATGAACGGTGAAGCAATAATGCAATGTGTATTGCCAGGAATTGATCGTTTAATTTATCTTTACTTTTTGTTTGAGCAACTTAATATAAACAAACATAGATACATGCATAAAAATATATTACATTAGATGTAAAAAAAAGTAAATAGCTGATGATTTACAAGTCCATTTGAATCTAGCTTCAGACTCGACTTCTGGTCGTCGCTTACTCCCAGTAGTTACGCCGCTCTGTTTTAACATGTCTAAAGGGGATTTCTTTATTTATAAATTAACCCCCCACCCTTTTATAGGTATCATTGTGATCATCGCCTAATTACGGTTTCAGCTGATACTTAGCACTCACGTGGAAACAAACTTGTATATTTTCAGAACGTGTAAAACCTGTTATTGTTCAGAACACTATTTTCTTAATCATGATGGGGCCCTCCTCAGTCTCGGGGCCGGGAAGCATAACCCCCTTCGCACCTCCAGATGGTCGGCCTTGCCTGAATTTTCACAAGGAAGACATTCATTTGAATTATTAATTTTGCTGATAGATTTTATTGAAGATATTAAGAATAAAAATATTTATATACAAAAAATGAAATATGCGCAATATTAAATATTTAATTGAATTAAAATTCTTTTGTAGGAAATATTTGTTGTATGTGGTTTATATTTTCCTCCAATTCATACTTTTTTTCTTTATTATTCTACATCAAAACACATGTTAAGAAAACGTTGCCTAAATTATGTAGTTATATTTTAAGTTTCGCGCATAAATTTAGAAACTTTTTTTCAACTTAGTAAACTAAATTTTATTTAAAAAATTCTAAAATGCGAATAATTGATCAAGATTAAAACAAAAAGTAGGCAGTAAAAACTAACTTCTTCTTATTAAATCATTGCGTAATCGTATAATTTTTATATCAAGTGAAGTAACTGACAATATATTTATCAATATAACAACATACCCCCCCCCCATTTTGATACAAAAACGTTTCATTACATCAATGTTTATTTCCAATTATCAGAGAAATAGTTACTTGAGCCGGATGAAAATATTCATATGGTAATTCTAGTTATAATATCCATCCCCCTTACTAACGTAGTTAAATCATTATAAAAATTTTGAATTAAGCAAATATATTGTTTCTATTTATATGATCAGTTAATGGATAGTTTAAATTTTAGAAAACGTTTTCAAACAAATAATCTAAACGACGGTGATATAAAAAGTGGAAACAGTAAGAACTCCTTCAAATTTTATTCACTGGAGTAAATATTCCAATTGATTTTACGAGAAGATATTCGTAAATTAAATTGACTACAGTTTAATTAAGCACGAATGAAGACATTACTAAAAGGCTTAAATTCATCATTACATAAGTTAAATAATACATTAAGCAAATCCTGCGGAGTTAATTCCGTCAGTCTTAAATGTATTGTAAGAACTTAAAGAAGAAAAGGACGGAAAATTCATTGCAATTGACATATTATTCATTACTTCTTTTTTCATCTCTGTAAAAAGCTAAGCACATCTCTAAGATGTGCTTCGCTTTTAAATTAAACTTATTTGTCTAAACATTTGCAATTAACTAGTTATTTCTCCGTTCATTCTTACCACTCTCAGAGGAGACATAAATTGGGCTAAAATGACATAATTCTGGATGAAAATGAGAGTGGAAATTGAAATTCTGTTTATTTCTGAATTTTTAAAGGTTCTTCATTTTATTCAAAATTGTTGGTTCGTTCATAATATCTTTAAAGATCACAAAAGTCTGTCATTGTTAGGCAGGCATTTGTTTTAGATTCAAAAACAGCGATATATTGTCATGTAAATAGATAATAGATTTTCTAACTTTGAAATCAATTGGGTAGGGGGACAAAAAAAAGTTTGTCATCCAGACTTTTTTTTAGTTTCAAAGAATTCGTTATCATTTTTCCGTAAACAAAAAAAATAATTATTCTAATTTTAAAATCGATTGGCTTATTTTTTAAAATCCTTATGGAGATATGCAAATTTTTTTGAACTACATTTGTTTTATAGCATCTCAAAGAGTACGAATCATTGACATGCGTCTTGAACATTAATATATTTTATTTGTTGAGATAAATAATACCACGATTTGTCAAAAGTAATGCTTCAGTTTTTTTGGTGAAAAAGAAATTCTGTGGAAATCTTCTAAAGACTGAATTGATCTATATAGACCACAAAGAACTGAGAAAAAGAATATTTCGATAGTGAAAGTGCAAAGAATTCCAATAGTGGGCGCAGAATACTAAATAGTATAGCTACTAATCCCCTTACGATATACTTTGACAGATAATAACCATTCTTTTCATATTTGGTTGAGTAAATAGGCGCGAAGTAAACTACTTAGATCTATTTGATTGCTTACTTATTTTCAATTCATTTTAGTTAAATTTTAATATTTACACTTTGCTGAATCTAAAGCAGGAATATTTAGATATTGATTGAGAATTTTCTAGATTTTTCAAAGGTTAATGAAAACATACAGTAAAATGAAACTTAAAATATATTTGAATCTTTAGATTTTAATTACTGAAAAAATTGACTTCATTTCAGCAATTATTTGTTATATTTTTTCATATTTTACTATAAGTACTAAATGAATGATTAGCGCGATGAAATAAATTAGAAAATTCACACATTTTTTCACTTTTAAGATTGATAGATGTAAAAAATTTCCAATTACTTTGATTCAGTATAAATTTTATCGTATTTAACAATGAAATCTAAAAAAATGACTAAAATATTTTAATAATTATTTTGTCGGAAATATTTGTCTTGGGAGCAAAATCTTGATTTCAGTAATATAGTCGGATAAATACTTTTCTTCAAAAACACATACTGATGTCTATTTTTATAAAACTCCTCATCGCTGAACACAGAAATAAAGCATAGTTTAGAAGAACACGCATGCATTAAAAGAGCCACTTTTCAATACGACGGCTAGAGTAAAGACAGATAAAATCAAGCGTTTACCCGTCATGAATCCAGCCTCTTCATTCAATTCCGTCTAGCATCATGAATTCTAAAAATAGAAAAAAAAAGAATATTTTTATTAGAAATAAAATTTACATTCTTATTTTAAATATAAATCAAATTTTGTATGAAATTAGAAATATATACCCAAGAAAACACGCGATTTAAAATAGAGAATTTTTGAATTATGCGATAACGTGTAAGGTCTTTTCTTTTTCGAATTGTTATTACTAATACAAATAAAAAATTCATTTTTAAATCAATATCCTTAAAATCCCGCTCATATAATTATAATAAACCCTTACAAGTCATTATTAATGGCTATAAAAGTTAGTATTAGCTTTAAGTTCTTCATACATCAAAGAGTGAATTAACTGTTGAAATATATTTCTGAATGACTAATCATGATTCAAAGAATTGCATGGTACTTCTCAAAACACTCCTTGCATATTTTGAAAACATTGCATTAAAAATCTAATATATCAATAAAATTTATCAAATAAAAAAAATTCTGGAGATTTTAAATTTTTTTTCGCACGAATGGATATTGTTAGTGAGATAAATAGTTTTGACAAAATTCAGCAGTGAGACAAAAATCTGGTTTTAGAAAAAAAAATAAGTGAAAGGGGAAAAAAGACAGCTTTGGGGACCCTGGAGTCTTAATAATCTACTGACTTTTCCGAAAAAAAATGATTGTTGCACATCTTTAAGAAAATTGTGTTTAAATTTGCGTTAAAAAACCTAGTTTACTCTTGAAATCGGGATGAAAATGAAATAATTTATAGAATGGATATTTTCCTTTCATTATATTTTTTTTCTTGTCCTATTATAAAATAGTGACTAAATTCTGAATGACCAATTACAAAAAATAATAAATGGGTATATTATGTAATGAAATTCAAATTACATGTTTGTACTTAGTGGATAAAGTTTTCATTTATAAAAAAACTATAAAAATGAAAGATCCTTAATCTTTTTTAGAGAATATGGAGTCACATTATTAAAATTACTGAAATTGAAGGAATTTGTTTCGGTTGTTTCAAATGGAATTTTAAAGAACAGCTTTTTTAAATTTTTCGCGAAAAGGAATTTTTAATAGGTTTGGGCATATAATCACTATTGCATTCCCGATATTTAATTAAGGTGGTAGAAATTTTAATTAAAATTTATTGATGTAATTCCAAACATTAATAGAGCTTTAATCATACAGTAAATGCAATACCTTTTTAATTTAAAATATTAAAATATTCATCTGAAATTAGAACTAAAATTAATCTTGAACATATTCTATGCAATTCTTCAGAAAAAATATTTAATACAATAATTAGTTCTTAAAAAATTATTTGTAACTTTAAGTAACTTCCATTAAGAATTTTTATCTCATCGCAAAAATAATGGTAATTGTGTCATGTTCAATCTAAATAATGCTTAATCAGAGATGAGACAATGTGGCACTTAACATAAAATGCATTTAGAAACAGTTTAATCCAATAATAAGCCATTTAAAAAATTGAGAAGAAATAAAAAAATTCAAATCTCTTCACGGACATTAAACACTCTATTCTTGTCGATGAATTTAACTGACGTAACAGCACAATATTGTTAAATTAGTGTGTAATTAGTTTGATATTTATTCTATATACATCCAAGAACTTTACCTCCCAAAGGCTTAGTACATGTTAAGAAAGAAAGCTTCGAGCAAGCTGAATGATTAGTTAACAATGCTTCTGGGATAGCAAGAGTGGAAGGAAAAGTGTCTGAAACAGCTGCTGAACAATTTATTACATGCAAAGCCTCCGAGGTCTTCACGAAATCCTTTGAAGAGCCGAACGGATTTTTTGTACGCACAAGAATATTTTGAGGTTTTTCATTAAATATTAGGAAGATTAACATTTTAGGAGCTCTTTATTTACTGAATATCCCTTTCATCAGTTTTACAGTAAGCTGGTATTTTCACTTGAAGATTAACCTTTGGGTAGCTACTTGTGTCTTTAAGAAAGCTAAAGAAGGTAGATATTTTTAAAAATCTTAGTAAAGAAAGCTTGAAATTGGTTGATATTTTTTATTTTTATAATTAAAGTATATATTAAATTTATTTCGAAATATTAAATTATAAGCAAATAATTTCTCAAAAATAAATTTTCTTTTTTACCAAAATTTAATATCTCAATCGAGAGTAAATTAATTAATCTTTAAAGTGAGGCCATATTTAAACTACATTTAAAGTGATTTATTACATTTTTTCACTTGCCAAAATGAGACTCCAAATTCCAAATACAACCATTTCAACAAAATTTTAAAATACTGTATCATATTTTATGTAGATGAAACAATTAAGAATTTTCAGAGTCAGAAAATATAATGCATTAGTCTTCAAATTTAAAAATTGTAAATAAATTTTTAAGAGCTTATCTCAAAAGAATTTCAAAAAGAAAAAAAAATTCCTACCATTTAAAAGGTTTCTAGGTTTTATCAAAATCCATATATAAAATATATTATTACACAAATCATATTTTTAAATTTCAATTGACGAATAAAAATAAAGAAAATGATATCCTAGAATTTTATAAGGATTGCTGATAAGTTCCTTATAAATCTTCATTTATTATATGATTTCCGGCAGTGCTTGAAAAGTTTCGAAAAAATTCATTCGAAAAACTTTTAGTAATGCTAAAAAAATTGTATTTAGATGAAACAAACACTGCAGAGTTTAGTTTTAACAAAGAAAATTGAAACTTAATATTATAGCTTTAATTCAGTTGCTCTAACAGAATTTCTGTAAATTACAAGGAATATAAAACTCTAATTTCTATCTATTCAATAAAAATAATAAATTAAGCTTCAATAATCAAAAAGTGTATTTGGGATCAAATTCTCCAATTCTGGCCCTGATCATTATTTTTTCATTTCATAGATTTAAAAAAAAACAAAAAATATGCAGTAGATTTTGAATATTAATTTACTTTCATTTCATTGCGCTTTCTCATATAGTCAGCATAATTATTCTGTAATAAAAATGCTGCATTAAATTACTTTTTATAACACAGTTCTTTGATATATGAAGCAAGTACTAATACATGGAAATAATATTTGATGTCTGAGAGCTGCTATTATTTCTATATGTCAGACAGAGTATAGATATTCTACAAATATTTGGTCAAACTAGAAGGGCTATTCAGCTAGACTCAAATATTTTGCCATGTAATAATAGTTAGAAGATGCCACTTTTTAGATTTTAGAGAAATTATTCTGGAAACTAACGGAACGGGCAAAATTGATTTGTTTCTTTTTCATTTCAATAAACACATTTTGACAGAATATTTGTTACATTTTTATAGTTACAAATTATTTTTATCAAGCTCATTGGTGATGTCGTGTACGATGCTTTTTATGTGCGCCCTTGAAAAGAAATTCAAGCATAAAAAGCATCGTACACGATATTACCACTCAACTTGATTAACATTTTTGTAACTGTAAAAAAGTAATGAATATGTGAAGGGCATATATATGTGTCAAAGGTGTGTATACGTGAAGAGCATACGAGTATTTTTTATACGCAAAGAGATCCACAAAGTGAAAATAATAATGAAGTTATATTCAAGTCATCTTTCGAAACACACTTGAGATTTATGAGGTATACCTGGTAGTTTTAAACATCAAACAAATAACTAGAACGTGCCCCAAGATGACTTTGAATCTCCATACTTATACACCTCACTAACGGTTTATCTTTTGACCTAATGTAACGTGAACGCAGCCCATTTAAGCGGGAAAAAACCAGTTTCGATATTTTAGTGGAAATCAAAATTTCACCTTATCACTAGGCTGCATTTCGACAGAATGTTTCGTTCAGTGAGTGTATTTTTCAAAATTATAATGTCAGATGCATAACTTTTATTAAAAAAATATTGAATAAAAATATAGTCTTTAATATAAACATTGAGGTTTTTATCTTCTTAAAAAATAAACAATTTCGCATTTAACGCTATTAATTTTGAAACCACACATTCGTTATATTACAGATTAATCTAATGTACAGATTTATGCCCTTCCAGATTACAGTTTCTAGTAGAGATTATCCAGATTACACCACTAAGCTCCTTTTATATAAGACAACAAAAAATGGAAGAAAATGGACGGGAAGCACAATTTATACCTATAATGATTCCTTACTAGTTGTTAGTGCATATATATATTCTTTTTGTTATTGGAATAAATAAGTAGAATGAATCCGGAATTTATGTATCACATTTGCGATGGGTATTTTCAAGTACGGCTGTTGTAAATATTATGAAAAACTGTCACTGATTAAATTTTTGTTATTAGATATTCTTCTTAGGTATTTTTTATATTTTTTGAACTATTTTTTACTATCTACTTTTTAAAATAAATCACTATCTACTTTTTAAAATAAATCACTATCTACTTTTAACACTACTTTAATGTAAATCACTATCTACTTTAAAAATGTTTTTCAAACATAAATAATAAATTTATGCTAAAAATTACGTTAAATTACCGGAACTTTTTATCCAACTCTTTATTTCTTCAACGTAACCCCTATACAATAAATAATAATTTGATTCAATTTAGGAATAATGATTAGAGGAAACTTGTGATCAAGATACACTCTCCCTATGTATATATATCTTGTTGAAATTTTCAATCATTAATGAAATACTTTTTATTCATACACAAGTTCAAATACATTTTTAACTTGCTGTGGATGATACTTGATGTTTAAACAGCTTTTTAAATATTAATTCATTAATTAAATTTAATTTTTAATACTTTAAATAGAGTTTTAGCAGTTTTTAATGAAAATTGAAATCAACAAGCAGTAGCTCAATGCTCGATAATTTGAAAAGATTTCAGCATTTTTCACTTGAACGTAAGAATGTGAGTTCAATGAGTGATATCTGAGTATCAATGAGTAATGAGTGAGTTCAATGAGTAAATATTTATTAAAATGTAATTAAAATATTTTTGTTGACATAAGAATTGACTTTAAATTACTTTTATATTATTTACTTTAATTTCTTTTATATTAATTAAATGTCAATAATGAATAATAAATTTCAGAAGAATAAGTTATTTCAAAAATCATTCCAACACCACCATTATGCACCAACAAGTGCATGGATTTCACTTCTCTCCCCTACCCCCTCCTCTCCTCATGCATTGACTTCAAGCCACTGTTAACCTGATTTTTCATTTAGTTTCAAGTCAGAAAATCTAAAAATCCTGCAGAAGGTGATAATTTTTTGTTCATGTTCGAAAAAATGAAAAAGAATACATTTTGATAACATTCATCTAGTGTGGGGAGGAGCTCAAAAGAAATAAAATCGGATTTCTTAAAATCAAGTTAAGAGAAAAAGGGGATAAAATGAATTCGATTTTTTTTTATCTTGGCTATTAAAATAAAATGTGGGTTTTGAGAACCAAGCGATCCCTTCAAATTTTTTTTCTGGTTTTCTTTAAAAAGTTTTATAGTTGTACTTTGAAAAATTATTTTAAAAATGTTCACTTTCTATTTTGAGACATTTTAGAACCGGGCAAAATTAATTTATAAGAAAATATAAAATGGCTGGATAGAAATGCTCAAAAATTTTTGACTTACTAATGCAACAGATTTCAAAACAGTTGCAATTTCAATGTAATATGGAAAAAATACAGAATACTGGTAATTGAATGATATTTATTTCACATTTATTTTGAATTGTCCTTTTAAAATTAAAATTCAAAATCAATAAATTATTTGCCATCAACAAATATAGATTATGTGAATACATTAAAAAAATTACATAGCATGTATGAATATGCCTGATAGACAGAAACAGAAATTTAGCAATGAAAGAGACTGTCTTTTAAGGAGATATTTTGTATCATGCATGATTAAAAAAATCTTTAGACAAATTATTTAAAGCACGATACCATTGAATAAACCTATTTCTAATAACATAATTATATATTTAATTTCATTAATTTAGAATTTCGAGGAGAAATTTATGTTAATGAAGTATTTTTGATAGTGCCTTTTAAAACTCTAGTAATAATGTTTTATTCTTAAAAGTAAACAAAAACGATTAGCTTAATTTTAAGGAAATAAATATAGACAATGAAAAAATAGTAAGGTTACACATAACATAAATCAATAAATTTAAGTTTCGGGACAAACAAGAATCATCTCAATACATTAATAACGAAACTTCTATATATACACTTAAATGATAATTTTGTATAAACACCTTCAAATGAATACCATAAAATAGGTTTATTCGATTATTATTATTAGAGCTTAAAACATTTTATAAACCTTTATAAAGTAATTGTTCCTAAATATTCATTACTTCTTAAAATGTTTACAATTTATTTTCTTGTTCCGTTTGAAACTTGACTATAACTGCTTTTCCTGTAGTTTTCTTTTAGAGACTACAGCTCCATAACATTTATTGTAAACTCATAATACATTAGCATAGCATTTTTAAAACTTTCTTAGGTGGTTTCGTGAATGTTGATGCTGATTCCTAATTAGATTCTTTTTTTTTGTGATAGCTATGTGAATCCTTTCTATAATGAGCAATTTTCAGCACTGAATACTTTCAAAATTTTGACTTTTCCCCTGATAGTTTCTTTCGCTATTGAAACTTTAAATTGCGAATATTCTAACATATATACATATGATTATTTTCATTCTCATTCGAACGTTTCTAAATATTTTCTGTTATCTCATTTTGTAAACTTTTTTTACATTATCATCTGAAACCTAATTTAGATGCACTAATTATGATTTATTTACTTTAGTATTGTAATTTACTGCAACTTTGAATTATTAACAAGCATATTAGATAAATAAATAGCAGTATTTTTGCGTTTGTATCTACTATTATTTTACACTGCGTGTGAGAGTTAAAAGGCTGATTGGAATAATCAGTAAATGTACAGTGGTGTAATTATTTATAATTATTATTTGCAGTTGAATAGGAAATTCCGTTAAGCGCGGAGATTAGCATATGAAATATGTGATTTCAACAACAACCAACATGTTGCGCAGCGGATGCATATCCGAGATTACAAGCTCAATATTAATTAGAGTAGTTAATTTATTATTTATTAAATTATTACTGAAAATGACCAGTTATAATTAATTGTGATTCACAGCATCAATTTAGTAGAGAACAAATGTAATTATTAAGTAGTAAATTCGAGATTTATGGCAAAAAAAAAATGGTGATCAATAAACATTTGTATTAACTTTGAAAGCATTATACAGAGAAATTGAAACACTTCTTGAAAAGTAATATATAACCAGGTGCAAAGCATTAAAAAAATCATCCGAGGACCATTTCCTGAGAATGCTGGCTGAAAGAATGATAAAACAAAATTTAAAACGTTTCTTTCGATCTTCACGGAAGACAAACTACTAGTAGAAATTGATTGACGAAGACTTTATGCTAAATATTGATTTTATTGTCATTATTTTCTACTGCTTTCTAAAAATAAGCAGGTGGTTTCAAAATATATTTCTATTTTAAAGAAAGTGTATGAAATTTAGATTTTATTTTAGAAAAGAACTGTTTTAGGCTCTATTAGTATTAGTGCAAAACTTCATTAAGTCAATGCCTTTTTAATCATTTAAATCCCTTTTGATTACCCTTTTTTCAAAATACCGTCACTTTCTTCTTTTCACTAAGACTATCATTAACTTGATATCAGGTACAATATGATTATAATGCAAGATACATGCGATGGCGTTGAATGCTACTTTTGTCTTTCATTTTGCAAGCATTTAAATCAAAATTTTCAAATGTATAATGAAGATATTCATGTGAATAGTATAATATCTGATTTTACTTTGCTTATACAACAATGGCCGACATCTGAATGCTCCGAGTTTTTTTCGTAAATTCGTTCGTTTAATATTTCCACACTTGAAAAATTACCATTACTATTATGACATTACTATTCAAACTATTATTACATTACATTACTATTTCAACATTATATTACGTGAAAAATTAGATTAAGTGTTATGCAGGAGATTCTCAGATATCCTTCTGGGCCTGGTTTTTAATTAAAAAAATTTTTTAAAAAAAGTTCCATGATTAGAATGAAAAAATTATGTTAAAAACATGCTGATTATTTACAAATGTACAAACTCAATTCTTTATAGCTCTTTAAAATTAAATGTATGCTACTTTCACTTTATTTCTAGACATAGACAAAAAATTCACATACACAATTTTGGTTTCCCCAAACATTTTTGATGATTTTAATAGAATGAGCGAGTTAATTGTTATGAAGATAGATCTCGATTTGGGACAGAGTTCGTAGCTCTTCGTAATTTAGGCTCATGATCAGATGACGGAAATAAAAATTAAACCTTCGATCTGTTTCTATGTTCCCAAGTCTCACCCATAAGTAAAATCTAAACACCAATTTTCTTCAGTGCTGCAAGCTTGCGTACACCATTAACTAACGTTTAAAATATACCATTAAACTTAAATTTGGCCATTTCTTCCCCATTAAGTTTGGAATCAATTGAAATATTCTTTGCTCTATTCCATTACGAAAAAATTATTAAAACCATGACAAAATTTCCAGGTAAATGCAGATTAGGTCAATCGAACAAACTATATTCAAGCACGTGGTATTTAGTACAAGCATACTATAACTTTAAACTTCAATCGTATTTCAAACAATATATCTACTAATAATATACTACTAATATACACTGATATCCATATATAATTGTTCCGTTTAATAAATTTATTTGTATGAATTATTTTCTATTTAAACTAAACAAAACAATAATAGATGAAACACTGAAAATTCCATAAACACCACACTTTATAAGAAGAAAAGAATTTTTTTCAGAAAATTTATAAAAATGAAATTTAAGACAAAATTCCAGTCAATACAAATTCCTTTTGTTCATTAGGCAAAGTAGAATTTGCAACAGTATTTGTAACACGGAATTTATCAAATCGTAATTGAAAAAAAAAACCCGGTAAAGAAAGGATAACTATTTCTAAGTAACTAGAAAAACTAATCATACGAAATACCAATCTTTATAATTATATTAAGTGCCCTATTTACAAATGGAACATAACATTCAATTACAAACACAATGCATTGTAGGGTGACATAGATTTTAATTTCTTTTCTAGAAGAAGCAGAAAATTCATTAAAGAAGTTCATGCCATAACTTTTGCCTTTCGATCGACCAAAGAGCTATTATTTTGTTAACAATATCAAAAAGTAGCACAAATGGAACTGTAACAAGATTATGAGATACTGAATAGTGCTTTTTATGTATAGAAACTAGTCAGACGAAGAAATGGAAGTTGCAAAAGTTATTGGAATATTATCTATAAAGTAACTCCGAGTTCTGACATGAATACAAAACAGTTAATATAAAATAAAATCATTTATGAAGCCTGACGTTTTATGTGAACAGCTATGAAATACACTAATTCCCCTACTGATCTTTATTATATCATACCTTTTGTTATATATAGAAAGAAAAGTACATAATATACGTTTGCTTCTGTAGTTCTAAATAATATTTAATAGTTTTTTTTAAATAAGAAAGTAACGAACATTTAATTATATGTAGTTCAATGAAATAACATAGAAATTAAAGTAACTATGGTACTGTTTGGTCCTCCGATTTTTATACTGTTGCTCTTAAATCTCACGTGAATTTTCTCCTGAAGTGGAAAATATAGAATTCTACGATTTAAACACACAAAACTGTACTGGAAATTTTGGATTGTAAAGAAATAAAATGGATATAAAATTAATAGTCTTCAGTAACTTAGCACTTGTAGCTACTTGCGACCGTGCATTGCAAAACTTTCTTCTGTATTTCAAAAGATATCATTTTGATGAGTTCATAGCAATCAGGCAATTTGAAAGAAACCATAGAATATCGTTTGCTCTGCTGTATAAGAATACCCTTTTCATGAGATATTAACCTGCTAAAATGCCGCCCTATGAGGTGATCTTCATCCATTCATCTTTCCAGAGGTGGAAAGCAAACTCCCAACACATAAATTATATAAACTTCGAAAACACTCTCATTTCGCAAGCTATTTTACATTAGAATTTTGTCCCCTAATATATGTGGAGGGGGAAATCAATTTTGTCACATAAATGATTAGGCTGAACTAACGAATGAGATTCGTCGCGTAATTACGGAGGGATGAATGTTATGTTAACGGAACTGCTTTCAGAGCAAACATCTCATCGAAATTTCTAGTAATTAGTTCATTGCGTGGCAATCAAGAGGGTACTTGCTACATTATGGAAATTTTAATTCGAAGATTAAAATGCGGGCAACTTCCATGCTTCCACTAAATCAGCCATTTTAATTGAGTCCAAGGCAACTTAACCCACTATTAGTATAAGGGATGTTAGGAAAATGCACATTCGTGTGCGTGCGTTATTATACTTTGTTAAACTTCTGAAATTTCTCCTTCCACGCCGCTTTCTGCCTAAGATAATACCATTTCTGCACTGCGCACGACGTATTTTAATTGCTTTTGTCAAGGCTTGATTATGATAGCTGGAATACTCTTTGAAAGTATTTTATATTAAGGAATGCTTGTTTCAGTACTTATTCCGAATCAGTGCCTAAGTGGCCAAATGATCTCACCATAATTAAGAGCTTCATGAGACGTAGGAGTTTCCAAGAGAGAAGCATTGGGGTTCATGCCTGTTAAGACGATAAAAGAGGTGACAGAAAATGTCAGACAACTTTGATCTGGGAAACCAATCGAGAAGCATTACCTTAAAAGATTTCCTTATTTGGCAAACACAACTTAATTATAGGGTTTTTTTACGCAACACATAACTGAAAGTTTTTTCTCAAAAATAGCATCGCCATTTAGACAATTTCTTAAAACTATTTCTGAGGCTATAAAATCTGTATTGTATTTTTAATTATTTTATAATCCAAATGACCTTTTTGATGCATTCAAATAGTTCTTCTAATAGTTTCTAAGCAATATATTTTTATTTAAAATATAATTTGCAATATTGTTTCATAAATACCTCTCTCAGCAATATCACATTTGAAGATAAATTGTTAATAAATATAATTTTAATACAGCTTGTTGAGTAAAAGAAATCTATTAGCGATTCGAGGGTAGAAAATAGGAAAAAAACTAATAAATAAATAAAACTGCTTTATTATGAATAAAAACGGAGTGATCAGGGGAAAAATACTTTATAGCTAATTATTATGCATTGAAAACAAGATTAATGTCATGTCTTAAATTAATTGGTGAATAGAGACATTAAAGTCATAATCCAACTATATATAATGAAAAAAGAATGCAACAGCATTTCGAATCTTTTCTATTTTGAATGTACGCAGACAAAGATTCCAAGCAAAAGCCTTCGAGGACCTCTTTGCTGGTCAATGCAATTTTTAATAATTTAATATTAATATACTGTTAATATGTCTTCATAGTGTATCAAAGAATTTTTAAAACGAAGCCTAGATCTCAGCTTACAGTAGTACCACTATTTTAGAGAATAAATTTACTCAGAACCAAATGGTGATTCATTAGAAAATAAAATTTACTCAACCAGATGAACTGTTTTCCGTATCAAATTTTTACTGAATTGAAAAAATACTAAAACATGGTAAGAATATCGGAAGACTTGGTTTATACAGGATATCCCAGAATTTTGAACGTATTTGTAATTGCATCTTCAAAAATAGATCATGGAATTGAATCCTTTTCATCAAGGAGAGTAATGAAAATCTTTAAAAAAGAATAAAGAAAAGATGCAAATCACTCTGCTTAAAGATTTGAGAAAAACAGAATTGTTTAATTTTATTTCCCATATTTTAATGAAAACTTTAATAAGAAGTGTTTTTTTGAAAATCAGTCATTTCAGCTAATAAAATGATTCAAATATCTTGAAAGAGATGTTACAAATAACGAAATAAGTTTTAAATATAATCTTAAAACAAATAAAGATATAAAAGCAAGAAAACGTATTACCAACAGAAAAAATTCTTTATCGAAAATTCCGCTCATCTAAGTCCTCGATTATAATGACAGTATCCACAAAATAATTTGTCCCAGCATGATTGGCTACATTTAACCAGAATAACCGGATGAATGCAGATGGTATTTAGCATAATGAGCGATCAATTACAATTCATTTATGCTCGAAGATTTTTCGAAAATATAACGCATGCCTACTTCATTGAATTGATTTATCTTCCATATTCACCTGAATTAGCGCTCTTTAAATTTTCTTTAATTTGAAGACTTAAAAGGAATTTAAGAGGTTATATTTCAGTAATATTTTGACAGCACAAAATGTACACTATAAAGGGCCTTCCCTTAATTATTAAACCGTTGTAACACGGGCTTTGGAACTGGTGGCGTTTATATTGAAGGAAAAAAAGAACACATAATAATTTCTTGTTCATGTTTTATTTTATATAACTATTCTTAAAAATTCTTTGACATAACTATATTTATTGAAATATAATAGCTTTAATTTCCTTTTGAATTGGCTTTATCTATTTGAGATCAACTCTGTTAGAACTTTTCTTAGATTAAATTAACGGAATTGATGCGTAAGGCTTGTTACATTTTTAGACAGAAAGAAATATTGTCACTGAATTCATTTTATTTTTCCACTTCAAGTGCAGACTTTTCATGTGGTTTGTATATGATCATGAATTCTATGGCAACAAAGACAATACATTTTTAAAAGCAAAGAACATTAGAAAAAAGGGGACACATTTTACAATTCGGGTATGCATAAATTATTGATTCCAGCGATCCGTTTTCGAGTGATAGCAAGTAAGAAACATGTAACAAAGAAACATACTAAAAGGAAATTTTCTTGCATCAATTATAATTTGAGATCAAATCGTAAAATTATTGGCACAGTGATAGCATCATCACTTACGTTAAAATATTTCTTCTGCTGCCAGAATAATTAAAAAAGCTGTTTTCATATTCGATAATATTTTGCATTTGCAAACGAATCTATTAATTACTTAATCAAAGTCAATGCAATAAAACTAAACTTAGAAAGGAACTAATGTCTTTTTTTCATATATTTCTGTACTAGAAGTCATAGAAACTTCTAATTCAAGTATCAAAATATTTCATAATGCAGATAAAAACAATGTAAATAAAATGAAAAGTGAGAACAGTTATACTTTTTACATCAGTGTCACATAAATTACTTAAATTTGGAGTTTTCGGAATAAACTCAAGTCATATTGAAAGTCCATAATATTATCAAAAATACTTTGAACTCTTCATTAATTTTGCATTACTTTATTCAACATTTTAACCTTATGCAATTTAATGCAATAAATGATGCTTTCGAAATATTACTTGCTTTTAAAAATTTCATGGCTTTGAAACTGTCTGATTTGCAACCAGTCATGATAGTCTCCGATAGCACATTCTTTTTTTATGTTACTTAGTAAAAAATAAATCTTTGTCCGAAGTATTTATTCCTGAAAAAAGATGAATAATATTTATCAAAAATAAAAATCCATATCGAAATCAAAGTATCACATAACAGGAAACCTTCCTGTCTCAAATTAAAAGCTCGACTCCCGAAAGTTTAACTCATTTTATGGCAATACAGTAAAATGTCTTCTGCACATATTTTTTTAATTATAAACAACATTCAATTATAAACAACATTCAATAAATTCAATTTATTTATAAAAAACCTGCACATTACAGTTATTCCTTAATCTAAAAAGGAAAACATTCAGAATTTTTGAAATGATCTCCAAAATTCAATGTGCATAAAAATTTTCAAAATTCTGAAGTTTCCCAATTCTAATATTAATTATTTTTCTGTTTTATAATTAAAAAATTTTGATAAGCATTTTTTGAAATATTTTAAAAACATAAGCTAATTAAGGAAAGCCATTGAATCGCTTAAATGAGATTTATAATCCTGAGGATCAATTTAAATACATTTACTTTTTTTCCAATGGAATACAGGGGGAAGGAGAGAAAGAGGTTTCCAGAAAAATGTAAAAGCCACTTTTTATATCTGCTTTTACGGTTATTTTCCTTTCACAGTATTGAGAGACAATATAAAAATCCGAAAGTTGAAGAATTCGAATAAGAGAAGCATTCTTCACAAACATTTATACAGACAATCAATAGTTTCGCGAAAGCGAAATAATTTTTCAAGCATGTTTCAAAATTTCTAGAGTTGCATATAACGGTTGCCCCGAGGGAAAACAAACGTCAGCAGTTTTACTTTCCATTCCTTCGAACTACTGCTGCTCAAAATGCAACGCCCGATCTGAAGTTCCTGTGTTTGAATCCCTTACGTCCTGAAACGGATATTAAAAGAAGTGCAAATTTGTAGGATGAACATTTTTTTTTCTGTATCATCCGAGATCAATATAGAATTTGAATCGTGCATTTTAAATTATGCTGAAGAACATTTGACAAATTTATGCATTTTTTTTCCTGAAGATTTTAGACTTGGTTGACGAAGAATTATAAATGTTTGCTAATATGTGAGGTGTTGCTTACATCATTGTTTTAGACTTTCGATCATGCACATTTTATTACATGTTTATGCAGTTGAGTAGTGCTTTATGAAGAGGTTTCAGAGTAATTCTGGATTATGCTTTAAATTTAAGGTTTTTACATACAGTCATGTATTATTATTTTTATTTAAATGCTGCATTACTCGTGAAGGTAATTATTAAAATACTTCATGTGTCAGAAAAGTGCAGACTATCATAACTATTTCATAATTTATTGGATACATTAAACATTTCTCAAATTAATATTATATAATTATCTAACAAGTGGAGGGTACGGAATTGAAATCTGAGATCGGGATGAGATTTTGTATGATGATAGTATACATTTAGTGTTCATTTAGTGATTTAGCATACATTTAATGAATGTTCATTCATGAAAATATTAAAACGTAATGGACTGTCATTTTCGAGAAAAATTTCCTCACACTTATGGTAAAAATTATATACTCATAACTTCACAATCGTCCTGATGGTCCCAATGGCGTGATTATATAGGTCACTGACTCGCATGCGGAATGCCATGGGTTCGAGGTTGGCCGGTAATTTTTCATCATTTTTAATAATTCTTATTCAATTTAAAATTTGCAGGTACTTTCAATTAATGTTTTTTTTTTTTAATTTTCATCCAAAAATAAGTATTGGTTATCGAAAAACATAATAAAGTTAAAATCTGTATTTATAAAAAGTTATAAATACAGATTTTATAAAAATCAAATTATTTAAATTTAATTAACTATTTACAGATAATTTTAATCAATATGATACCTATTTTTTATGCAATGATAAATGCTTATTTCTCTGATATTTAAATTATAATTTAATGTTTAAAGGAAAAATAATTGAAAACGCAGAATTAATGGCTACAGATAATTTAACTTGTTTGAATCATTTTCAAACAATTAATTGGCTAATTCTTGGATTTTAATTATAACTAATTATTGATTCTAACTGAACGAAACTGCTTTTCTTTCAAAAATTAAACGGAGCAGTAGATTTTCGTTAAAAATGTAAGCAAACTTTCTCAGCTGCAGTAATCAAATAAAATAGTAGAGAGCAAGTGTTAATTTATTGAATACTTAGACAGATTGTTGAAAGCGTATTAATTGTATACAAAATGCTTCTTATTTAATCGAAAATTTCAAGAAATAAATTTCTAATTTGATAATATAAAAACCGAATCAATTGTACACCATCAATTGTCATCACCAATTTTTAATAAGATTATATGGTATCCATGGTACGCTGCCCAACTTTCTGATGAAAGAGAGAGATATTAAACGCAAATGTTTGTTTTTCCATACATCTCTTAAAGAAACCTTGCTCTTGTGAGCAATTATCGTTTATCAGTTGTGCAAGATGCCGAAATATATTTTGTATCCAATGTTTTTACTACAGCTGTCATTCGAGTTTTATATATATAATGGAAAATAAATGTATATAGGATAATTTTTTAGAAATATTAAATATTTTTTTACTGTGTGAGTATTTATAATTATTAATTATTACCATTTATGTTGTGTTTAATGCAATTCTTTAAATATTAAATTACAATTTAAGTATTAAAATAACAAAAATTTATTCTTGGATAAAAATAAGTAGCATATTAATTAAACCTCTCTGTAAATCGTTGATTAAAGTTTCAATTTTATTATTATGTATTTAGATAATAAAAATTTATTTTTAAATGAAAAAAAACAAAAAAAATTATTAATTAAAAGAATTTGTACATTTTAAATTGAAAAAGAATCACTAAAAAAATAATAAAATAGCCATATTCAAACCCCTAGTCTTCAGAATGCGAGTCTGTTACCTAGACAACCACGCCATTGGGACCATCGGGAAGGAAGTCAAGTTATCAATATATAAGCTTTACCAAAAGTATGGGGACATTTCTCTCGAAATTGGCTGGCCATTGCGTTTTAATATTTTCATAGTTGGGCATTCTAAATTTACACTATCATTATACTAAATCTCATCCCGGTCTGAGATTTCAACTCCGTACTCTCTCCTTGTTAGTCAAATTAACATTCCATTTTGAAGCAGCATGAGGGTTATTTTGTGATAGGGATAAGATCGGAATTGCAGTTGTGCTAACAGCCTCTCTCCAAATTTCTGTGTCATATGAATGAGAAAAATTTGACTCTCGGCATCAGAATTATCCACCATCAGATCGTCATGCATGATTCATCTTTAGTAGAATCAAGGTTTGAATATCTGTAAGTTAAAATAACGCTGTCATCCCGCATTGATCTCCAAACGATTAGAAAAATATTTCTATTATTACATCAGATTTATACATCAGGACATTTTTAAATCGTAAATTAACTGTAAAAATGAAAACAAAATGTAAAAAAGAGAGCGAAGCGGACAAATGAGCAATTAATTGCTTATTAGGGGATTGAATTTATGTAGATCGTAAAAACAATTACGATATTTTCTGCAAGTAGTTCCATGTAGGTGAAACTATACGGACTTCAGCCTAAATGTTTTAATGACCAAAAAAATACAGAAAAAGGATTCGCAGAAATAGAAAAACGATGTAAATCCGAGATAAAAAATAAACAATATAAAAACGCGTATAATATATTAAGATAATATATTAATGGAAACATGCTGGTGATAAAACATGACAAGTAAATCACAAAAGTGAAAGAACATGGTAAAAACATATTGTTTTCTCTGCGTTGAAATTTCCTCATATATAAATATTGTGGTAATGGTTCAATTTTCATATTTTCAACTTTAAAAATAAATGATATCTCAGTTTCTCTATAATATATAGGTACAATGAGGAAACCCTGGGGTTAAAAGTAAAAGATGAATACTTGCTGCTCACACATGTACCCCATTTTCTGAATGAAAACGTAAAAAAAAAGTGTCTTCTAATAGTTTTAACAATACGTGGTAAACTGAGAATCCTCTAATCAATTCAGGGAAACCTTTTAATTGGTCATTACTTTGATCAGATAAATTAGATAAGAATAAGTGGCTAGTAAAATAGATAAACTATATTTGTTAACGAGTAAATGAAAGCCTAATCTAATGAACGCTTAAATGTAAGAGCTTTAAGAGGATTCAAGAACAAATATAATAACATTTCCTCATGACATTTAAAAATTAACAGCGTGTACACTTAACTTTAAGCATCATTTAATTAATTGCAAAAATTTGAAAGGCAAAATTTATTATGTGTCTTACAAAAAAAAAAATGTTTGAAAATCATGCAACGTTTCGGAAACAAGATTAGTGTATGTTTAATGTTACAGATATTCTATGTTTCTTTTTAATATCAATTCTACTTAAAAATGATGTTTCTCTATTTCAGTGAAAACTCTTAGCTTTATGTTTATTTGATTAAATGCAACATTTAATTTTACTGCGAAATTGGGTTAAAAATTTAGAAGCTTTTATTCATTTCTTTCCTTGCATGAGGAAATTATTTTTATTCGAGTGATTGTCAGAAGCCTTCTTTATACATTGTCATGTAACCAGCCACCATGAGTCTGTTCCGGCCGCCTATAAAGCGAAGAGATGAGATGTGAAGTGAAAAGAAAAAGAACAGCTGTGAAGTGGTAGAGGCCCGAAAATTGAAGGAAGGAGTGAGAGAGAGCTGAACGGACCGAGTGAGCGTGTCTGTTTTGTAGGAGTTCCAAGAGGAACTCCGAGTCATAATTGATAACCAAGAAGTAGTTGTGAATATTTCAGATAGAATCATCTGTATATATACATACCATCCATATTAAATCTTTATTTTAAAAATGTGATTCCTCTCTGGTGCAGATCAGTTATTACAGCCCGCTATCTTTCGAGAACCAGAGCTGATTATATCAGCATTTATAATTGGATCGCCGAGAAAAGGTGAGCTTTATAAGCTATTGTTATCTATTTACTTTTGATAATATTAGTAACATGTTTAAAAACGTTACTAAAAGTGATATGTTCGTCATATTACAAGAGATAGGCGAAACAGCAGATGAAAGCTTAAAAGTGGTTGAGTTACGAGATATTTTGCTAA
Organism: Argiope argentata; assembly: GCA_026289955.1. NCBI lineage: Eukaryota > Metazoa > Arthropoda > Arachnida > Araneae > Araneidae > Argiope > Argiope argentata. The sequence continues at coordinate 3,512,350 of JAOUZG010027617.1, forward strand.
AATCAGAAGAATATGTTAAAGACAAAGTTTTTATAACTGACTTTCTTGCCACTACAGTGGCTGAGCGGAAAAGGGAAGAAGAATTAAATCGGTTGCGTTTGAAACAGCAAACCGAAAATATTCAAATTACACATGATAGCGTTGATAATAACCAATCTTTAGATAAACTCTTGAAAGCTGTTCAAACACTGTCGATTTGCGTACCGAAAAGGAACGAAACATGGAATCTATTTTTTGATTCTATTGAAAGAGCTTTCAAACATAAAAATGTTCCTGAAAATTTTAAATCTGAAATTCTATTGAAACTAATAGGAGAAAAAGCTGTGAATGTATTAGTTTATATTGATGAAGATGATTTAAAAGATTACGGAAAAATCAAAACTTTAATTATCAAAGAATACGAACCATCTCCTTCCGTATGTTTGGATAATCTTAAGAAAACCGTGAGATTACCAGGTGAAACTCACCAGCAGTTTGCATCCCGTCTACGATCGGGTTGACTTCATTATTGCAAGATTCGCAAAGTGAATGATTTTGATTCTTTAATAAACCTGATCATATCTGATAAAATCTACGAAACTTTAGATAACGAAACTTCTGCCCATGTTGCAGTAAGACAGGGAGAAAATTGGCTACAGCCAAACTAATTAGCGAAAGAATGTGACATTTATTTCACCGCGAAGGGTAGATCCTTTGAGGAAATAAGATATGAGAAACGGTCTGTTTATCGCGAACCTGTTTACGAAAATACTAAGTATATTCCGCCGCATTTAAGAAAACCACAGTTTACTAATGAAAACAAATATACTTCGAAAATGCGTGAATGTTACATTTGTTCTAGTAACTCGCATTTAGCAAAAAAATTGTCCCAATAGAAGAAATGAACCCGGCAACGATACGCAAAGAAAACCACGAAATATTTCACAGGTGTCCGTAAATAAACGCGATGATAATACCGCAATTGTCACTAATGTAAATTCTAAACATTTACAGTGTTATGAAGGTGTTAATGAAATTAATTTATACCCCTTACAAAGAGTTAGTATTTGTATCGCTGGCAGAGAAATTGAAGCAATAATTGATAGTGGCGCGGAAATTTCTATTTTAAATACTTAATTAATCTCAGATATACAAATTGAAGCGAAAGGAAAAATAATATTGGAATCTGCTTTCAAAGAAAAAATTGAAGCAAAATTAGGGGTGGTATCTGTACACTATAAAAATCCTGATGATTGTATATTCTATGGCTCTAATATTTTATTCGCTCTGACAGATAGATTAAACATTCCTTGTTTGATAACACCAGATGTGTATAACTCCCTAAAGGGTGCCTCGCGAAATAGCGATTCATCAGATGTTGAGAGTATTAAGGGTTCAGAGTTCAACTCGGTTGACTCGCAGATGGGGGGAGCAAATAGGTGGGAAAGATTCAGAGTCGGGGGAGTGTTCTTCGCATTTGCAAGAGAGCGAAAGTAGGTCAAATTTTCGTATTTGTTTCATCTCGGAAAGTGAAAAACTAGCTAGCAGTAATGATGACGAATTTTCAGAAGCTAATAGATTCCGAAAACTGCAAAGAGAATGTTTAACATTAAAGAATGCTTTTAAAGATAATAGTTTAAAAAAGAAAAATTTCTTTTTACTGGATGGGTTATTATTTCACAAAGATAAAATTTGTGAGGACATAGTTAATCAGTTAGTATTGCCTAAAAGTTATCGGGATAAAGTTCTTCAACTAGCTCATAACGAAAATCATCTAGGGATGAGGAAAACTAGAGAACGAATAAAATTATCTTTTTATTGGCCAAATATTTCAAAAGACATAGAGAATTATTATTAAAATGTCAATTAAGAAGTCCGGAACGGCAATCGGATAAAATTCCTATCACACCGTTCATTAGAGCCCCATCCCCTTTCCATACGGTGAATGTAGATTTAATTGGAGAAAGAGTACCACCATCGGGAAGAAGGCATAAATATTGTCTATGTTTAATTGATCAAAATTCTAGATGGCCAGAAGTGGTACCGCTAAATCTTTCGGCTAAAACAACATACGATGCTCTTTTAGAAATATTCATGCGTACCGGAATCCCAGAAATAATTTGTAGTGATCAGGGCACTAACTTTACGTCCCAACTGACAAAAGAATTTGAAGATAGATTAGGAGTAAGTCCTCGGTTTTCCACCCCATCATATCCAGCGTCGAACGGTTTAGTAGAAAAATGGAATAGAGTATTTAAAAAAATGCTACATCATGTAATTCGTTTAGATCCTACCGATTGGGATAAGCATATTCCATGTTTACTTTTCGCATATAGAGAAGTTCCTAATTGTACTACTGGCATATCCCCCTTTAGACTTATGTATGGACGCGAAGCTAGAGTTCCTCTATCGGTCCTAAAATCTTCTTGGTCAGGCGAGATACCATTGCCTCTAAATTTGAGCAATTCAGCAATAGATTATCTGCAAGAATTAAAAATAAATTTAGAAAACGCTGCTGATCTTGCGTCTTTAAACACCTCTAAGAAACAAAATTCTTATGCTCATTACTTTAACCCCGGAAAGAGAATGAAAGAGTTCAAGAAAGGCGAGTTAGTCTATTTACTTATTCCAGATTCTACTAATAAATTATATGCAAGGTGGGCAAATCCAGGTGAAATAATTGAGAGAGTAAATCCCCATTCATATAAAGTTAAACTACCAGATGGTAATGTCAGACATGTCCATGCTAATAAAATAAGACAATTTCATGCTAGAACACAAACTGTAGGAGTTATTTTTGAAGACGATATCGTATTTGGTGAAATTCACCCTACCCCAATTAAATCATCCCCTATAAGCAACTATAACATGGAGGTAGATGTTTGTCATTTGGAAGAAGGTAAACGGGCACAATAACTTTAACTTTTGCATAACCATGCATCATTGTTCTCCGGTAAAGTACAAATAGCCAATGTTGGTGAACATAAAATTCGTTTAACATCGGGTACTGAGAGGAAAAAACCGTACATTTACAAAATTCCCGAATCTTTAAAACCTGAAGTCGATAAACAAATTGCGGAATTAGAGAGCTTAGGTCTTATAGAACCTAGTGAAGCAGAAATTGCATATCCTGTTGTATGTGTAGCAAAGAAGGACGGTAGTATGCGTTTATGCATTGATTTTCGACTATTAAACGCAGTGACTAAACCCTTCGATTATCCTATGGAGAATATAACAGACCTTATCAACCAAATTGGACATGCTAACATCATTACTTGCTTGGATGTACTAAAAGGATATTGGGAAATTCCTTTAGAAGAAGAGAGCCGTGTTTTTACTTCTTTTAAAACTCATCGTGCTCAATACAGATGGAAGGTGGTGCCATTTGGGTTACGTAACGCCGCAGCTTCGTTTCAGAAAGTAATGAACTGTGCTTTAAATGAATACTGCGAATTCTGCAAAGCATATCTGGATGATATTGCTATCTTTTCTTGTGACTGGGATACACATCTTAAACATTTAGATGCTGTATTGTCGAAATTAACAGAATCGAAGTTCACTGTTAATGTTAAGAAATGTGTCTTCGCAAAATCTCAAATAAAGTACCAAGGTCATATTATAGGAGCAGGAAGGCATGAGCCAGATCCTGAAAAATTACGTGCTATTGAAATCATAGAGAGACCTAAAACTAAATCAGCTTTAAAAAAGCGCACTTGGACTTTTTAACTATTACCGAAATTACATAAAAAATTATGCGGACAGAGCAAAACCGTTAACAGATCTAACAAAAAAGAACGTTCCACAATGTATTCCTTGGACTGATATGGAAAAACTGTCATTTCAAAAATTAAAAAAACTTATTGTGTGATGCTCCTAAACTCTACACACCTGATCCTAAAAAGCCCTATGTTATTCAGTGTGACGCTAGCTTCTTTGGTGTAGGTGCTTGTCTGTCTCAAAGGGACGACGGTGGTAATTTATATCCAATCAGTTTTGCTAGCCAAAAATTCAACAAAGTACAACAGAACTGGGCTACTATTGAACGTGAAGCTTATGCAGTTGTGTGGTCGATCAAAAAGTTTGAAATTTATGTGTTTGGGGCAAATATTGAAATAATAACTCACCATAATTACGATTTTTGCAAAACTCTGCCCCTCAGTCAGCTAAATTACAACGATGGGCGCTGGCTCTACAAAGACACAATATTACTATTTCCCACTGCCCAGGTGCTCAGTTAAAAAATGCCGATGGTCTATCAAGATTAGTGTATGATTAAATTTTCATCAATGGTTGTCTTAAATTTGTATGATGTGATTGTATCAATGTTACTTTTCTTCTGTTTATATATATTGATTTAAAATTTATATTGTAATGCGTTTGTATCAAGGCTTCTTTTCATCTGTTTATTATCTTACATATATTGTTTAATTTGATTAGAATGCAGTAACAGTACATTTCATGTGTATTATTATATCAAGATATACTTTCGTTTGCCTGAATTATAATTTATATTAATGTTTAAGTATATTAATGGTAGTTATGATATATCATATTATGTTATGCATACTTTATTTTGTCAGATTTCGCTCAGCTCTGCGAAGCGCAATCTTATCGGGGGGGTGTCATGTCACCAGCCACCATGAGTCTGTTCTGGCCGCCTATAAGGCGAAGAGATGAGATGTGAAGTGAAAAGAAAAAGAACAGCTGTGAAGTGGTAGAGGCCCGAAAAGTGAAGGAAGGAGTGAGAGAGAGCTGAACGGAGCGAGTGAGCGAGTCTGTTTTGTAGGAGTTCAAAGAGGAACTCCGAGTCATAATTGATAACCAAGAAGTAGTTGTGAATATTTCAGATAGAATCATCTGTATATATACATACCATCCATATTAAATCTTTATTTTAAAAATGTGATTCCTCTCTGGTGCAGATCAGTTATTACATACATTAAATATGGAATCATTTATCTGTAGAAAAAATTTCGAAGCATTTATCAGGTTCAAAAAATATAGAACAAAATTAAACTTTAACTAAAATAATTTTACCTATTTAAAAAAACTAAAAAGGAGAGTTTTTTTTAACAATAGAAGGAGGGTTTATAAATGCAATAAACCCTCCTGGTACAATGCTTATTTGAATTTGTATAACACTGCTTCCCTGGTTCAATCAAAAGTCTTTCTTTCTTACGAACGGGAAACAAAGTGATCAAAAACACACGTAAGTGAATTTTACAGTGCGGTTAATTATTTCTCACGTTCTCTTCAAGCTTCCTCGAAGTGATTTCTAGAACAAAGAAATCCGAGGCACCAATTATGATCAGATGGAGAGAGCAGCCCTTCGTTTGTTTGGTCTTAAACATTCACAGATACGAGTGAGAAATGCAATATGCTTTGTAGGAACTGAAGTTGGAGAATTCGAATCATCGAGATTTTAAACAATAAAAGAAGTGACATCAGGTTTCCAAAAAGTTTTGATTTTGATACAAAATGGTACAAGACTTTTATTATATAACAGAAACTGTTGTGGAAGAATTATTTTGATCTATTAATAATATTGCTAATCAATTTAATGGAAAGATCGGCCATTTCAAAATTTAAAGGTGAATTTTTTTCCTTCAAAAATAAATCAAGTATATTTTTTTTCTAGATGATAAAGCCTATGACTCTTGGGGAAAAATGAGAGAAATTTCCTTATGAAATAATTCTTTCGAATATAGCGTGCAGAAAAAAAAACGGATTTTAGAATCCGAAAAATTTTATGCATGGGAGAAAAAAATAGAGAGTTTCCAGTTTTTTTTGATATTTTCTTCTTATTAGTAACTTCATATTAATAATTGACGTAAGTGCATGTTTAACAAAATGATTGTGCTTGAACGCTTTTAATTTTATGGTATAAATCAAATTAAAATTCTAATGCTTGTTCAAATTAAAGGAATAATAAAAAATTAAAATGAACGCATTGTTATTTATTATGCCTAATCTACATGAATTTAAATCATGCGTTTAATTTACAAATATGCAATAGTATAGCCTTTAACCTTTATAAAATTCAAAATATATACTCGAAGACTCAAATAAAAGAAAACAATTTGCGAAAAATTCCACGTTATTTAGCTTCTCCAGAGAAAAACTTGAATTCAATTCACTGTAAAGTTATCTTTCCAAATAGTAAATACATTCAACTTTAAATTTTATGTAAGCTGTCATATACAATGAAGTGACAAAAGTCATGGGATGACTGTTAATATCGAGTCGGTCCTCCTTTTGCCCGGCGAAGTGCAACAACTCGACGTGCCATGGAGTCCACAAGTCGTTGGAAGTCCTCTGCAGGAATATTGAGCCATGCTGTCTGTATAGACGTCCATAATTGTGAAAGTGTGGATGGTGCAGGAGTTTGGGCACGAACGGACCTTTCGATGATGTCCCATAAATGCTCAATGGGATTCATATCGGGCGATCTAGGTGGCCAGATAATGCGCTGGAATTGTCTGGAATGTTCTTCAAACCAATCGCGAACAGTTCTGGCCCGGTGACATGACGCATTGTCATCCATAAAAATCCCATCGTTGTGTGGGTACGTGAAGTCCATGAATGGCTGCAAGTGATCTGCAAGCAGCTGAACATAACCATTTCCAGTCAATGATCGGTTCAGTTGCACCAGAGGACCGAGTCCATGCCATGTAAAAACAGCCCACACCATTATGCAGCCGCCACCAGCTTGAACAGTGCCTTGCTGACAGTTTGGGTCCATGGCTTTGTGGGGTCTGCGCCACACTCGAACTCTACCATCAGCTCGTAACAACTGAAATCGTGGTTCATCTGACCGCGCCACGGTTTTCCACTGTTCCCTAGACCAGTGGATATGCTCACGAGCCTAGGAGAGTCGCTGCAGACGATGTCGTGCTGTCAGTAAAGGCACTCGAGTCGGTCTTCTGCTGTCATAGCCCAAGGAAGACAAATTTCGCCGCACAGTCCTATCGGACACGTCCCTCGTACGTCCCACATTGATTCCTGCAGTTATTAGACGAAGTGTTGCGTGTCTATTAACATTGACCATTCTACACAGACGTCGGCGTTCTCGGTCGTTAAGTGCAGGTGGTCGCCCACTGCGCTGTCCATGATGGGATGGGATGCCTGAAATTTCATACTCTCGACACACTCTTGATACTGTGGATCTCGGAATGTTGAATTCACTAACGATATCCGCAATGGAATGACCCATGCGTCTATCTCCAACTAACATTCCACTTTCAAAGTCTGTTAATTCTCGTCGTGCCACCATAAATCCCGAAAAACCTGTTCACATGAATAACTTGAACACAAATGGAAGCTCTGGAAAACGAACTGCACATTTATACTTTTTCGCTGCGATACTACTGCCATCTGTATATTTGCATATTGTTATCCCATGACTTTTGTCACTTCAGTGTATATCTGGTTTTGAAATAATGAAGTAAAAAAATATACTACGTTTTATATATGCGCAGTTAAAAATATTTGCAATAAATATTCATATTTTGTTCAAGGCATTTACTTTTTTATTTTAATATAAATTTTAAAGGCTTTTTTTATATATTAAAATTTATCGTATCATTTTGTTGATATCTATGCATGTTAGAAGTAAAAAGTGTGGAAATATTTGGGATTTTTCAACAGATTTCTTACATCTTCAAAAATGTAGTCCTATTTTTTCGAAAATGGAAGTAAATATTGTACATTACAAATAAAATCATGGATGAAAAAAGCGAATTATTAACTAATTTTGGAAGAACGGGCTGAGAACAAATCTTTCCGTTCTTTATCAATTTCTTGAGTCTCAAGAAGTCTCAATGATCAAATTTTATTCTAAAATGCAAGGTCATTCATATTTTTTACATGAGGATAATTGCAGGTAAGTGTGTTTAGACTTTCTGGAGAAATTCGAAAACGCCATTTCGAAAATATCTTACGAATTTTAATCCGATAATGTATTTTGATTTTATTTGTAGAAAGTAGCATTTTTCATTTACATTACTTGAAAATGTAATATCTGCTTCTTTAAATATTTACTTTTAAAAATATGATCTCGTAAATATATTTAAAGGACAAAATAATATAACTTCACCATTAAGTACCGAAAGTTTAATAAAGAAAAAAATATATAATAATTTAATACACCACGTTATTTTTTCTATTCTTTTTGTTAAACTAAATCAGTTTTTTTGTTTCATTAATTGAATATTTTGCTTGAATAGTCTATTTATATTTTTTATCCATTAATTCGTTTCGAACCGTATCATTTAATGCATTTTTCAATCGGTACTATCTAAATTTTTTTCCGTTTTCCTAGAAAGAATAAGCGTTTTGGTGTATGTCTTTAAATTATTTAGGTACTTATATAGATATTTACTTTTTAAGGTGGTCCCTGAGTTCATAAAAAGTCACTGAAAAATATATTTGCATATAAAAAATGCTTTGCGATGCTTCTATTTAAAATCTAGTTTTAAATATTTTTAAAATAAAGTTTTTATTTAAAAGTAAATAAAAATAAAGTTTTTATTTAAAAGTAAATAAGTTTCAGCCTTAAAACTGTATTTTGTTGTAAAATACATTTTATGAATTAACTTTTTACAAATTATGTTATCGACATAATGAACTGTTTGTTGTGTCTCCAAGCAAATTGCAATTTATGTTTTAACGCACGAATAATAATACAAATATATGTAGTTATGTCATTTCATACATAATAGATGAAGACTTTGTTGCTGCTCAAGGGATTACAATTCTTGTCACCCCAGTTCAGTGGTAAATTCACGTATCGTGTCATTTATTACCATCTACATGAGATTTGAATGCATTCTAATTCTATTTAATATGTTGTAAGGATCTCGCTTAAAAGTAGCTATTAATCAAAATGCTTCTGAGATTCGAAACGTTCTGCTTTCATCAATTCTGCATTTATCAAATCTAAACATAATTTTAACCCTATTATTGGAAATGGTAAATCCTTGAATATATCCGACAAAACCTCATAAAGGCATCGATCATTACGTTCAAATTTGTCGAACCAAACATCTCTGTGATTCTGCATAAAATTAAGTCACAGGACAAGCTCAACATTTGCTGACAAAAAGGAATAACTTTACATCCTAAATATTTAATTAACTAATAATACCTTTCGTTCGTTTTGATATGCAGAAACATATTAGTTTGTTGTCTGCTTTATTCTTATCGCCATAAAATAAAGAATTAGTTACATCAAAACAACTACTTCGAAAATTGAATCTTTTATGAATACACGTTGAAATGAGCTTAAGTTTATATGTAGAACCTAAATTAATATGCCTTTTGGCTGTCATATGAAGCCAAAATAAATATTTAGAAAGTAAATTCAATACAAAGTTTAATTTGAAATTATACGCTTGATTTTCTATGAAATTTTGATTTGTTGGATTTTAAAGATTCGTTTGGAAGCTTTGGAAATTCTGCTCAAAATGAATTCTATTTTTCAACTTAAAATGGGTTTTCAAAATACTAATATTTAATGGTAGTTAGAGAATTCAAATTGTATACTGGAATTCTAACTCATTTCTTAAAGAAAACGCGAGTCAAATAGTTATTTCGAACAATGTACATGAAAGTATTCTATCTCATGTATTCTTCTTCATACATCAAGAATAATTATCCTCCCATACTACAGAATCTAGGTATTGATAAAGCTGTTGTGTACCTAGTTATCTTTCTTGGCAAAATTAAATTGCAAAGCATGGCTAGAATCCGAAACTTCTTCCAAATCAGAAAGCATGTCGTGTGAACAAATCAAAGAGTGTAAACCTTTTCTGTGTTAAATTCCGTGTTTTGTTCTTTGCTTAAACATGAAAGAGAAAGTTTAGACAAGTGTATTATACAATACAATTATGGGCAGAAAAAAATGCTGTCGAACTAAATTTTCTAATATTTCAGACCCTTTTTCTAACACATATTGATTCAATATTCAGTATCCGCCCAATATAATAAAAGTATAATGTTTATCCTTTGATTCACTGCCCAGTTTTAATCCTCTTCTCGCCATTTTTTTTCATTCTATAGTTAGCCGAACGTGTAAGATAATCGACAAAGCAACTCATTCCCTAGCTGATATTTATTATCTGCACCATTCCAAGGGCATTCATTTCGGAAATTACCGTATTCATAAATGTAACATATGGCTTAACCTTTCTTCCCATCTTCATCAAGTTACTAAAAATTTTCTGGCAAATGAAAAAACATTCATCGAAAGAACACTATTTTAAAAGATTAGTATCTTTTTTTATAGTATTAAAGCATTTTTTATGGCAATGAGGCTTTTAAAATATAATAATGCAGATGCAAATAAAAAATATTTTGTTGCAATCTTTTTTTCTTGCAATACAAAAGAAATCAAACAAGGTTTAAAAACAAAGTTGTTTAATGATTATCAGCTTAGTTTATTTGTATGACCTTAAAACAATTGAATTCAAAAGATTCAAGGATTAAACTTACACCAGAAAGCCCGCCTTTAAATATTTTTTTAATACATTAGACTTTCATTTTTGTTTTTGGAACGACAAAAAAAAAAACACTTGAAAAGACTATCGAGTAAAACAATTTATTTGATAAATAAATTTTATCTGGAAATTGACAGATCTGAAACTGACGTCAGTTTCTCCAAAGAAATTATCAGATCGTAATTGACTTATATTAAAACAAAACAGATCAATAAATTAAATGCAAATATTAATGTATGTTTTCGTATTCTAAAATCTTAATTAAAATTTTTAAACACATTTTTCGTTACTAAAAGAATATACTCTGTATTTCTATCTAACTAAAGATATGTGAAAAATTACTTTTTGTAATCTTTCTTGTAATTTAATATTATTAATTTGTTATTTCTTTATTTTTATTTTCTTGTAATGCGCACAAAATATCACATTATGGTATTCCAATTTTTTTTTTCATATATTCAGATTTTAGATCACAATGAGTTAAAAAAAACTCCTTTTCGGATTAATTTTTTGTCTATTTGTGAACATAATTTACAATACTTTAAGCTAGATTTAGATGGAATTTGGTGCATTAATTTATCACCAGGATTGCAGATAGCATTATGAGTTGACTTTTGTGTGTCTATGACTTGACTGTTGATTGCATTTCACAGATCAGTGTGCATTTGAATAAGAAACTTAAAATTTCAGAAAATAACATTTAAATTTTCCATCAAAATTGTAGGCCAACACAAAATATTCGATTAACGAAAAGTTCTCTAAAATTCGTACTCGATTGTTTTGACTTTATAAAGCAAGATTTAATACCATGCAAATCAGAAAGAAGTACATGAAAATGCGAGGAAAGAACACATTCACTCGATAAATGTATAAATTATATCGCTCTAAAAATACCTCAGCTTTTGACTGCATAGTGGTGTCATGATGGCAAAGTTTCCGTAGTTGGTTTAAGAGAAAAATCATCCGTTGCATTTTAAGTCTGACATTCTTGTACCATTATTTTAACTTTATTGTGGTTTGCGACTTTCGTTATTTGATTACGACCCCAATTTACGAAGTTTGTAACCTCATTGTTTCATGTAGCTTCAAAATGGAAATGAAGTTTAATACACTATGAGGATATCACGATCACACGAAAATCTTACATGTATGTGGACCTGGTGCTCGTTCTCACGTCAATGTGGCGTGCAGTTTCGTCAAGGGGGTATAGGCGGATGGATACCTTTAAACTATGAAGATACAAAGCCTATCCCTAAATATCCCTCGAGTGCCTCAAAAGCGGGAGGTTAATTGAACCAAACCACATTATTCATTCCGTGATGATATGAGCATAAATACATTTGAAACTGAAATTAAGATACGAATACACAATGGGCTAATTATTTTAAAGAAAATCACTTGCATTTATTGAGTCGATATTTTAATCACTACAGATAAAAGAGACACTTTTACAAACTCTTTAAGAGAGAAAATTACTCAAATGGTAACTCAAGCAGCAATACATTTGGGCCATATAGAAGGGAAACAAAATCTTCAGAACATAGAGAATGGCTTTCAACAAATTTTCGGCAAGATTTTTTAACGGGCTTCCAAATAAAAATTTCATTTTTTAAAAAAACACTCGAAATGGAAAACAAATGATTAAATTTATACTATCTTGGTTCATATTGAAGAAAAATTTATTTGTAAATAAATATTTTGTTAACTCGTAACGAATTTCCGGATGTTCATAAATGCTTCGAAAAATTCAATGGATTTCTATCTGTGTTAATTAGATAATTAATAATGTGTATTGACCTTCAAATTACAAATAACTCTTCAATTCCTATATAAAAATTTCTACATAAGAAGATAAAACATATTTCAACATTATCTTCAAATTAATTATCAGATATCTATTTAATGAATGTAAGATTAAGAAGTTCATGGTATATTTATGTTGTCATTAGAAATGGATTCTACTTTCCTTCGTCCTCTATTGACGTGAAATCACTCGCACGCATTGTCTGTGCATTCATGTCAGAGAGAGTAAAGTATCTGAATCTGCGTAATATTTTAATATTGCTCTCTTGAAAATAAGTTACAGAATTTTATTCCCTTTAGTTTTTATATAATATTTGAAAGGCTCACAAGAAAACTTTAAAAAAAATTTAGAAATTTAGAAATGTTTCTTCTTTTCAGGATAAGATTCCTCTTTCCAAATGATTACCCCCACAGCAGCATATTGTTTTCTCACATTAAGAATTAATTTACTTTTAATATATATAATAGTAATATGAGATTACTTTAAAGTAAAACGATGTATTGTGGCATTAGAGTTACATAAAGATACAATGGGAGGGAAGAAAATTAACCTTAATTATCTGAAAGACTAATATTACCGTTTATACGTAAAGAAAACAAATACCACGGATAGCTCATTCTTTCCACATTTAAAAAGAATGCCAATTCTTTGAACATTTTTACCTCTTAACCAGATAATGTAACTTAAAAGAGACTGTATATTTCAATCCGTATCAGATCTTAAGGTACTTAAACACGTCCAGTTTCGTAATTTAAATTAGTTGCTAGTTTCTCTTCAAAACAAAAATCCTGCAATTTGATGGACGGTGATTATAAAGGTAGGAATTTTTTTCCTCATTCTCGGTAGTTGAGAGAGAAGAAATACAACTCGCTCGATTACAAGTGGAGAATTGCTACAACTGTTTGACAAATGAGTTAACTTTAAATTCTACTAAAATTTATCCACATATATTGTTTTATCTGAATTAATAAATTTGTTTTTAAATGTTTAGTTAAAGTTATTTAGATTTTTTTTCGATAGTGGATAACTTATGCTTGCATGATGAATATAAAATAATCGGAGCCATATGAAATTTTGAAGCTCAACCGTATTGGGTTATTATAACTTTTAAAGAGAAGAAAAATTCATTCAATTAATGAAATAACTGTTAGTTTTCGACTCCACATCTCTTACCTTGGAAAATTCCCATTCATATATTAGAAATTAAATTATACGAATATTTTCCTTTTTACTTTATTTACTATTAATTTTTTCTATTCATATCAGAATAATTTGTGCTCACAATTGTAAATAATGCAAGCCTAACCTAAATTATATTTTTAAAAAATTCCAAAATCATAAAGTATCCAAAAATATTTATTCGTATTTTTTTCAAAATTTTAATAAATACCTGTAATGAATAATAACAATAAAAATATTTTCAAATAGTCTAGTCAATTCAATTAATAATTCCTGAAAAGCTGAAATTTTTAAAGATAAATGGATCCTTAAATGGAATTTTATTTTACTTGGCCCGCAGAGTGGTACAAAAAAGGCTTAGAACACAAACGTCAATAAGATTGTGAATCAATCCACTGTATACTTATTTGATAAGTTCACTGAAATATCAATCAAAATAATTTATTCCTTTCTGATTAAAAAGTACCAATAATGCATTTCTTCTTCAAAATCTACAATATCAGTGGAATCAAAACATCCTTTTATCAAATCAAATTCCATGCTCAACCAACGAAATTCCAAGCAATTTTCTCAAGCGCTATTTACAAGCTCGTTAATTTAAAAAAAGGCATTTTACTGAAACTAAATTTTTCTTCGTATTCTAGGAAAAAGAAAGGTGATGAATTGCTCTGGAATTGAAATTCAAAACTTGAAAGCACACTTGTCGTTCAGATTTAGTGCAAAAGGGCGCAATGCATAGAAAACTACAAGTGTGAAATATTTAACTATTTTTTAGATGGATGGGCTCTTGAAACCTTCAAAGGGGAAAGAAAATATTTTGATTGATTCAAACTCCCTCTCTATGGTTCGGTGTACAAGTGATGCAAGTATTTTCTTCTACATAACCGAGTTTCAAATATAAGTTTTAAAATTCATTTTCGGTTTGTAAGGCTATTTTTTTAATAAAGAGACGTAGTTGTATTTTCCAAATAGCTATAAGATATATAAAAGGAAATGAAGTTTAGTACGATCGATTCTCCATTTATTCAGTTAACAAATTTTCCCACTCTCTTTAGTATATCCACACTAACAAACTGTAAACTTGAATCTTGCTCCGAAAAATATGAGATTAACCCTTCATTAAGCGTAGTTATCCTACGCCTAAAATTAAAGGTGAGGTGAAATTTAGAAGACCGTTTTTTTTTTTTTTTTTTTGAAATTTCCAGTGTCTTCAAAATATCTTTCTACTTAATTAAAAACATTATGTAATTATTATACTTCCTCAATATTACAAAAAATTTCTCTACATATCTTGCAAATCTTTTTTTTTTGCTAAGACTATACATAAGTTTAGAAGTGACCGTTAATCCGGAATAAGTAATAACATTCGAAAATCCAATTCTAGACAATTATAACGTTTTCTACAAAAGTGAATTCATCTAGATAAATCCATTTTGTATCAAACAATAACAGTACTATAGAATAAAAAATACAAAATCTAAAATTAAATAAAGAAATAAAAGTTAAAGCTTGCGACTCTTTCAGTGCAGCGATAACATTTAATTTCCTCCTTTGGGTGTCTAAAGTAGAAATTTCTTCAATTCACATTTCTCGAAGATTCATTAACATGAAATAAACCAATTTTATTCCTCCTGCTGGTGTAGCGTGGTAATTTGGATAGAAGGTACCAGCTCAGGTGTCATTTTCGATCTGATTACGGTTCATATTTATGATATCTGTCCCAAAATAGCTTTTGTATTTCTTTAAAAATGGGATGTCAATATAAGTAAATTAAGAAATTAGTCGCTACTTAATTATTTCTATTTTCTGAAAAATAAAAGCTTATGGTGCAAATTACTACCAACCCATAGATGCTCTACCCAATTATCACGCAAAATAGCCCTTGTGTTACTTTGAAATAGAACTTTAATATAACTCATCTAAATTGAACCAATTTTATGAAGGTTTAGAGAGTATAACGAAGTGATCTTAGAAATAGCCGCGACCAACGATGGATTTAAAAGGTAGAAACATACAACAAGTGTTCCATGTATTTTACTTGTAAACAAAGTTAAGATGGCAATTAATGGTATCTCCAGGATTGAGTGTTGTATCTTGAAAGATCATTATTTTAGATTTCTTTAAAAAAATACATGAAATTTTTTATTTTAATTTCAGACCGCAGTATCTTAATTCCCTTTATCAAAATTACAAGAATAGTTTCGTTAACTTTATTTTTGAAAGTTCAGAAGTTCAATTCCCGTTCGAAGTTTACTGATTTTTTAAAAGACAAGAATTTTTTTGTTACTCTATAGTGTGATACAACATATTGTACATTAAGACATGCAGGCCGCGGTGGCCTGGTGTGAAGGTATCCACTTCGGAACCGGAAGGTATCAAGTTCGAAACCCGATTCCACCAAAACACTGTCGTGTAAGCGACTCTGGTGCAAGTTAAATCCGTCAGGTACAAATATACTTTAGCTGATGAGGTGTGGAAGTTTGGAGAGGTGAATACCAACTCAGGTATCGTTCTGATCATCTGACCACTGTTCAAAATGACTAGGTCTGTTCCAAAATAGCTATAGTGTTGTATAAAAAAACGGAGCTTTAATATGACTAAACTAAACCATTAGTCGCTACTTGGGTATTTATACTTTCTAAAAAATAAAAATTTATGGTGCTGAAACTCTCTAGGGTGAATAACCTTAGAAAGGAAATATTAAAATTTTACTAAGGATAGAAACTAAATATAATTAAAATTTCAAATACAGAGTCGAATTTTGTTAATGTATAAAAAGTTATTATTAATCATACGGTTATTCAAATCTAAAGGCATTTATTTAGATTAATAATCGTATATTACAGCAGTCATGTGTTATAGAAGCATTTTTTTTAATGAATCAAGAAAAAACTTGCAAGTAAATTAATAAAATGGAAGTAAACACTAAAGAATAGGGAATTTCTTTAATGTAACATTTACATGAAAAATTCAATACTATTTATAAAAATTCTTAATTCGTGATATTCAACCTTTAAATTTGAGAGTATTGTTCTTCCATTCTCATCTAAATTATGCTTTAAACACCGTTTCATTCTCATTCTTCAGAAATATTTTTAAAGAAAAGTAGGTTTAATCAGAAGACTTTTATTTCAGGTATTCAAAGGTTTTTCAAACACATTTAATCATATTTCTGGATATTCAATTAATGAAGTATCTACTTTCTAAATATTTAATATTAATCCTTCACAAATATTAACGATGGATAATTTTACCCTATGCAGTCAAGTCACTCAGCCTTTCCTTAAAATGCATAAAAAAAAATCGATAATTAAACTTATTTCTAACAACTCATTAAATTATTATTGAATGCAAAAATTTTCATTAGGGATTTACAACCATTTCATTCATTATATTATTCATAGCCGCTTTTCACCCTTCAAACAAAACTTATTCAGACAGGAGCTCTCTATCTATTCGCTGTTCACTGGAAGGATATATTAATGACAACCAAATTAGATTGCTTTGATGGATGAAGATGAGGAAAAGTCTTCTAACAGTTAATTTGCTTCAGGAACCTGAATCTTTTCCGATACAATAACACTGAACAGAATCAGCTTACATATGTCTTAGGAATTGAATGAAATATGCACCTTGATTTTCTCAATAGTTGAATGATGTGCTATACAGCCAACCATAAGTGAATGAAAATCGAAAAGCCCTTTGGCATTCTTTTAAATCCTTCAACACATGTCGCTGAGTTTTCATGAGCGACATAAAATAGCTCTCTTCTTAACTTTCGTTTAGGTTTTGAGAACAAAGGAATAACCCTGATTAGGTAGCATAAAATATTAGGGTTCTGTGCACCCGTTTCTATTAAGAGCATGATCAAAATATTTTTTTGAAATAATTGATGATAAGGAAAAAATTATTTAATTTTGCCAAAAAAAGAAACAAAATATATTACTTCTAAAAATAAAATAAGCTATTTTCCACATTGAGTTTTGAAATATTACAAATTTTTTTAAATCAATTTTAGGTTTATTCCTTTTATCACTATTTCTTAAAACACAGTAGTATAAATTTCAACACGACTTGATAGGCATTTCTCCTGTTTTGAATAATAGTAAATAAAAAAAGTATGGGAAATATTGTAAAAAGTTTTTCTGTAGAATAAATAAGTAACAAAAAATATTAAATATGCAAAAAAGGCTACATACACAATTTTCCTAGAATTCTGGGATTTCAAATAAAAAAATCAATGAATATTTATATGCAATATTCATGTTATTTAATAGTAAATTAAATTTGCACAAATTTGTTTTAAAAAAGAAAACTACGTGGGATTTTATCTTGGAAAAAATCATAATGTTTACGCTTTTATTAGTAATTATTTTGAACACTTTCTTTTCTTATAGCGATTAAACAAGGTAATTCGAGCTGAGCGTGGGAAAATTAAAAGGCAAATAGCAAATATCATTGCTAAAACTTTTCTCTTAATTTGTCTCGCATAAAAATGACAAAAAAAATCTCATTTATCTGCAACTTAGACTTGTAGCAAATCTTATCTAATTTCCACAAGTAATGAGCATTTTTAATAACTTTCTTTCTCTGGGTTAAATAGTTTTCATGTTTATCTTAAACCTTAATATGTTCAAATAAGAAACCTTAAATTTGTTCAAATAAGCTGGATATAAATAGATATCGGAGCATTAAATAACTTCCTGCTTTTAATAAATTATTTCTTATGGTTAGTTAAATAAACGTTTTATCTTGATGTTGATTAGCTGGTTTATTTAGGCTAATCTTATGTTGAAAATAAATTGTTGAACGATCCTCTTTCTGTATCCTCGTTTTGAACGGCCATAGATGGAACAATGTAATATAATGCTTGAAGTAAAAGCACTTCTCCATACATTTATAAAAGCAAGAATATTCCATTGCAAAGCTTGGCTTCTTGCATTGCTATGCCATTAAATAATAAATGGGTTCAAAAAACATTTTAAGACTTCATCATCAATATATGTTGCATATTTCTGTATTTTAAAGACTAATTTGTCTCCAAAGAATATAAAATTAATAACCGTTTTCAAAAAATATTTTTACTTAATATAAATACTCTTTAAAGAAATGCTTTCATTTTGCTAACATATTATAATTTTCCCCAAAGAAATGTTAAAATGTAAAGAAATGCATACTAAAATATATTTCGCAATGGCTGAATTTATCTTTTTAATGAATTTTAAGGATAAAAAATATTCCTAGAGTTTCAATAACAATAGCATCTCAAACATATATTTCTTTAATATTTAAATTGATTATTTCATTAATATCAGGCAAAGAAACAATTATTCTATTATTATTTTGAAACCCTAAAAAATATACTACCTTCATTTTCTTTTTTTTTTCAGAAATTTCGATATTAATAGTGTCCTAAGGTAAACCAAAATACTTTAAATATTTCAAGTTATCATTAAATATGCAACTTTGAAATATCCTAAACTCAAAAGCAGTTACAAAAATAGAATTCTCCCATTATCCTCCATCTATGAATCAATTCTTCTCTGTATTTTGTGTTAACATCCTTTAATCTTCGACCTTCTTGTTTGAAGATACCAGGACAAAGAAATCCTTTAAATAGAAAGTAGTTCACGCTTGAGAATCTTCTACTTCTCCAATATCGAGACTTCATCCATCTTAGACTTGGCAGACATTCGAGGATTACATGAAATCGACGCCTTACACACTTGTAGCATATTTTGAATCGATTTTATGTCCGGAGAATTCGCTATCTTGCATAGTACTGGGAAGATTAATGAAGGAAGAAGTAGAACACATTGATTGCCGAGATTTGTACTACCACATACCAAACCGAATTTGGTAACGTGCGTGCCTGCTGCAAGATAGCGAATTCGGTTTGGTATGTGGTAGTACAAATCTCGGCAATCAATGTGTTCTACTTCTTCCTTCATTAATCTTCCCAGTACTATGCAAGATAAGCAATATACGACAAGGAAATCGACTTTTAACCTTGTTTCTACGATTAATGCTTACTGATAATTGAGAGATTTTTTAAATTTACTTTTGATTAAGGAAACGGGCGTTTATTTGAATTAAACAGAATTTTGTAAGTGAAGAGAAAGTATTGATAGAGTTTGTAAATATTTAATGATAATATAAAAGTGCAATTTATTTTATGTGCATTTATAGTTTCATTATCGCTTTTCTTCAGTACCTTCTGTTGAATAACAGAGACATGCTGATATCGATGAGATCTTTTTAGGTTGCTTGTATAGAATCCGAAAGTTTTTCTTTTAAATATATCAAATTTGTACAAGTGTTTGAATTATATTTCTAGGCACACGAAATTAATTCATACAATTCCCTTGCAGAGATGCATTTCATAAAAGTAAGGAAACTTCCCGAAAGAGTGAAGAGTTTTAGCATTATTATAGGACTTATTTCATTATTATATGAAATAAAAATTCAATATTCAGTACTTTGTATTCGTAAACAAAGCACATTTCTAAATGAAACAATGTGATAAGAGAAACGTTAGGAAGCATACCAATGACTCACCTATAGTTGGCACCTACAAACCCCTTCTGTATTGTAGTAAAGAGACAAGAAAAAATTAGACACAGATTCCGAATAGAACGCTTTAAGTCATGGCTGAAAATGTGATAATAAACTCTGAAATTATTTCTAATCAATGTTTCTCCTTCCCAAAACAAGCATTATAATGAAGCAGAATTGATCCCCATAAATGTAGTTCATTGAAAATTACTAATATCTTTTATTTATTATTTTATACAAATAGGTATATATATGCTTTTTTATACAAGGTACACAATTATGAGAAGCAAAGCAACTTGACCATTAATATGGTAAAGTTATTTTGCGTAAATTTTTTTTTAAAAAAAAGCCAGTATATTTATATATCATCCATTTACGTAAAAAGAAATATATACAATAAAATCTTCAACTAAATTCATTATTGGCTTCGTTCCAAATCCTTTTTATTTTAAACGCTTTTTATTTTGAAACTCTTGGCATAATATTTGACTTTCAAACCATCTGCACCATATCGTTAAGGAAATAAAGCTGAAACAAATTTCTATAGACAATTATTTAAATGAGATTGAAGATCTTTATTTCCTCAAATTAAGTTAAGCTAGAAAAAGGATTGTCTTTGCTCCATTGTTATTCAACTTTTCTAACTTGTCAGACTAAGAAAATTCAAGCAAAAATTATGCAGAGTCAGCATCTAGGAAAAAAGAAACAATAAAAAAACTAAGTCTCTTCGAAGAATTTGATGGCTTCGATATCAGATTTCTGTAAAAGATTGAAATGTCACAATAATTTGCTGAACATTGTTTGGATAAATGTGTTTCACTGACACTCGATTTCAAAAACACAATTTTGGTTTCCAATATATATTCATTTCTTTAGTTTCAATATATTATAGTCATAAGAAAAGTTGTAAGAAAAATTTATTAGAATTACTTAATTCGAACCTATCGATCAATGGCAACAGGCCCATAATGTGCATATTATTCTTTTCACGAGGTTTCATATAAAGAATGGTTTGGAGTATAAATAACGAGGAAATAACGTTCGCTATTTGTCTGCTTACATAAATGAATACTTAAGAGAAAAATATTTGCAAACAATCAATTAAACAAATCAAAACTAAAATAAAGAATTATAAAAATTTATTGTTGACGGATATTAAAGCTAAAACATACTTTGTGGAATCTAAAATGAGGGTAATTACTTTGCAATAATCTTTTCTTCTACATAATGTGAATATTTTAAAAAAACATTAAATTACTGCCTTTTTAATTACTCCCAAATGAAATATCTTCGAAACAGAAAAATTATGAAAAGAAATTTTGTATTATTTTTCTAATCAAGTTACTAGGAACGTTATAATGAATTACAATGTTATAATTTTCTGCAGAATAATTTATTTGGAGATTCATTCATTCATTCTTCAGGTACTTTATCTTACTTAAAATGCAGTCTTTACATTTTATTCATTAAAAATATTCTCAGATGCCACTTATTATGATGAATTGAAGCAGTGAATTATATTTGGTGGCGTAAGGGATGAATTTAAAATCAGAAAGAGAACCTCTGGAACTCAATTTCCGCACTCATCCCTAATCCATTTCATTAGGGGAAATACCTCGGCACGTGGATTACGGTAACCGAACAGTGTAATTTGTTTACAGTGTTCTGATAGCACGGGTCGACTAAATTTCTGTGTTGACAATGCAGTAGGGTTTTGTGGAATATAGAAGGATTAGCCTGGGAATGCACTCAGCCATATTTGAGATACAACTGGAGGCTCCTCTTGGGAATTGAGATTTGTGGTCGATAAAAAAGGAAAAAAAACTTAACACTTTTTTTTCACAGATATTTGGTTTCAAAACGTTTTTAATCCATAACCTATTAAAAATCTTTTTTTATATAGCAATTTTTTTGGGAAATGAGACTATGAAAGACTTTTGATACAGTAATTACCAAAAAATAAATATTATCAGGGCATGTTCTTGTTTCTTTTTCGGTGCAGTTTACAATTCATACCTCTTTTTCCTTTAATGTATAGGAATGTGAAATCTCTTATACACACTGAAAAAACAATTTGCCAATAGCATCATCATTATCAAATTGGAAAAGAAATCATATTCTATATATTTAATAATGTGCAGCAGAAGCGTTGATTTTTTTTAAAATTTAAATATTCATTTTTAGTGTAGTATGACGAATGCGTAATACAAACAGCTTTATGGTATTGAAATTATCTATAATAACTTTTAATTAACATTAAATGCATTATGTAAGATCTGAACTAAAAGTTATCTATATATGCGGCTATTTATATAAAACGAAAATAAGTAATATTATTCAAATCAAAAACAATTAATATTTTTCTTAATTGACTGTAGATTATATTGTTGAGTTTACTCGAAGTATCAAATGTTTGATTACAAAATTTAAAAATAACACAATATAAAAAATACAGTTTTAAAATGTCATGAATTTTAATATAAAGTAATTAAATTTTGTTAAAACATGCTTATACTCATACATTAAATGTAATTTTATACGAAAAAATATTCTGAAGTTAATTAATTTTATCAAAGGGATAAATATAAAATAAAGTAAAAATTAAAAATATATTTAGAAAAATAAAGAGACGTAAGATACAAGAAAGAAAAAAAATTAGGGTGCTAGAAAGATAAGCAAAATAATCAAATTTCCTTACAGTTAGTAAAAAATGGCTAGCATGCCTTACATTGTCCTTCAATCAGATTACTTCGCCTCCCTTGGGGAAGCATGGGATTGATTTGACCAACTTCCCCATTTTTTTATTTTTTTTTTATTTTACAGATGACAGCCTAGTCAGGATAATTATGTGTATTCCCATACCATTCCAATAGAAAGATCTGTGCTCCAAGATGTGTTTAATGTGCACTAAGACTCTTGCAAGAAGAATCTCCTTGGAAATAGTCTCTCACACGCAATCTTGTGGTTACAATATGCTTACTGTAGACAATCAGAAAAATTCCGCTGCTTAGATATGATTTGGTCAAGTTAGAAATCTTTTAGAGTAGTTTCATTGTATGAATCTCTTTTGTCTACCAGTGACTGAAAAGCAAAAATACAGAAATCCTCTCTTTAGCAAAAATTTAAATTTTAGTATATCCAGAAACTGTTTAAAATTGCTAGAATTATATATAAAATTTAAAAAAAAATAATAAATGAATTTTTGCAATATAATGTTTTTATATATCGTAAAAATAATTCGAAATATTTATATTTTATAGTTTTCTTTACCTATTGAAATTCGATGAATTTAGAGAATATTCATAAAATACGCAAAAATACAAAAATAATACAAATATACAAAAATAATGCATTAAATTTCTATCATATTTCCTTTCCATTTCGCATTTATTTCAAGGCTAGAAATATACCCATATAAAGGATTAAATTTTAGACGTGTTAATCCGAGTTAAATGGTAGGACAAGAAATTGTTCATAAAAATAATTATTTTACTTTTTTGTTAAAAAGACTAAGTTTAGGCCTGCTAATATGAATAAAATACAAAAATATATTTATTACAAACATCTGGTGATTACAGTTGCTTTTTAATTAAACATTTAATTTATTAGACACTGATGCTGTAATTTAAGAAAGTGTCCTTGATTTTTAATACAATCTAAAACGCTACATGTGCTAAAGACATATTTCAACCCAGTGATAGTAAATTGAAATCAAAAATATTTATGTAGTAGATAAACCTTTTACAATATCGCGAATATTGTATATTTTAAAATGAACAGCGTTATTTTCACAACAGCTCCGCATATCATAATGTTTAACTTTTAAGACTTTAACAAAGAATTTTTTTATAAAGTCTTTTGAAAAAAAAGTAATTTTTAATAAACCCAATTATCGAGCAAATTATAATAATTTATACTTGATGCACTGAAACCACTGAATTATTTGTTCATTTATTTATACACAATATATTTTTATGTTATGCCTATGCTTATATAATATAAAATATTTTTGTGAAAGATTGCCTTTTCAACGGTAGTTGAATCATGTATTTTTAAAATTATTTACCTTCATTCAAAGAAGTATTTTTAATGTGATATAAATTCCACTTAATACAACTTTAAGGTTTATGCAATAAAAGTATATAATGCAATTTTATTGAAAGGAAGTTTTAATTTATTTCTCCAAATCATAAAGGTACTTCATTAAGCATTTGAACAAAAAAAATTATACAAAGTATCTCTTTTGTCTGCATTCAGGTACTGACTCATTTTGAAAAAAATTTAATGACAGTTCTATATCACATTTTAAGTCTTAATTGGGGCCAAAATTGAATAAGCGACAACTTATAGAGATATCCTCTAAGAAGAAGTCATAATAGTATGTGCAAAAAGCTCTCATTATTCAAACGTAATGCCACAGGAAATCCTTTTGCTAATGTTTCCTACGAGAAGACGGGCGATTTATTATTTCTGATTCACGACAAACATTCTTCTGGAATGAGAGAAGCTTACATTTTTTACACTTGTTATTCTGTGCTTTTAGGAAATAAACATATGAGAAATACGACCTCAAATATCGACCAAACACAAATTTTCTCTATTGTTTCAACATAGATCTTTTAACCCTTATCGATTCATTTTTAAGATAAGTATTTATTGCACTTTATATAAACGTATTTTTTTGTTATTTATGCGAAACATATAATTTTTTTAAAAAGTTTGAGTTTTTATATATATTAGAGACTTGCTTTCTATTTTGTATGATAGAGGCCAACGGATGCTAATTTAATCCTTAAATAGTCAACACATTAAACAATATCATTATTCAAAATATGAATTACAGTCTTGTTTAAAAAGAGGGAAAACCAGAGTTATCAATGGATTCGAAGAAGGAAATACTTCTTCATAATGGTACGGAATTGTAATTAATTGCATAAGGCATTCACCTACGATTTTCTAAAAATTACGCCACGACTTAAATTTTATATGAAGATATGGATGCTATGGATGAAGACTGAACTTTTCTGTTAAAGAATTCTCCTCCCTTAATTTTTTTTTACTTTTGTTACATGAAAAATGGAAGATAATTCTCGAAAAATGAAATGTCAATTTCTTATAGAAATGACTTGGTAAATATTTTTAAATGTCATTCAACGATATTTCAGTCCAGTAAATTCTATTCAGTTAAGAAGATTCAAAAGCATTTATTATTGCAAAGTTGTTGTTTTTTTTCTCTAAAAGAAAGGGAGAAAAAACTTTAAGAAAAAATATAGATTTTCCCATACGAAGGCATTTGGATTATCGGAAAATTGGTGAAGATATTCTGGATATGCTAAATGTAGCAGTTTGCTGTATCTATGTGCTCTGTAAAGAATAGGGAAATAGCACATCATTATGGTATCGTAGGAAAAAAAACATTTGGGTTAAGCTGAAAACGCGTGCGAAAAAAACCCCTATTGGTAGGTTCCTATAAGAAACGATATTACTTGTTATCTAGTACACCCGAGTCGAATCAGTGTTCTCCTCACAGTTCTTGAATGCTTTGTATTATGAAGCCTGTCTTGTAGTGCTGGAATAAGTTAAGTATGGTATGAATTAAATCTTTCTGGAGAGCAATATCAATGTCTTCATTGACTTTTTTTCCATGTTAAGAATCTAGTTAATCCCGAGGAAACTAAAGACGTCTTTTATTACAAGCAAGATGCTTCTAGTACATTTGAACAGGTGCTATGCTAGTAGATCAACACACTGCCACTTCAACCGATGTGATTCCGAAAGAAGAAAGTTAATTTTGTTTTTACTAATTAAAGCTTAATTTTTAATCATTAATTTTTGTACGACTCATAATTATTTTGTCCTCATTTTTTTCATAAAAGTTTCGGAAAATTAAACTGATGTTTAGATTAATCTAAATTTCTGATTATTGAAAATCTACAGTACATAAAGTCTTAAAATAATATAATCAAGATGTTTGAACATTTTTTTATTTTGTAATAATAAAAATATAATGTGACATTAACCATCGCAATGGAAGAATCTATTTATAATTCAATATATTAGGGTAAAACTATTCATTAAGAATAACGTTATTTAAATTTGTATTTTTCTTAGTACATACACGAAATACATATAAAATTTATTTACAAGTTTTACATTTACCAACATTTAAGATTTATTAATAAGTTTTCAATTAAAGTAAATTTATATTGAGCTAATAGAATTTTTTCTAGGTGTAACAATGGAATAAGGATTTTATAGAGATATTTTTACATTCAGGTTTTGTTAGTATCTGTAAATTAACAGGTAAAAACATTGAACGGAACTTGTTTTCAGAAAATATTGAGTAATACATTTGCAATATATAAAATGGGTGAAAAATCTGTTTTTAAATAGACAGTGACAAACACACACACTATATATATATATATATATATATATATATATATATATAGCTTTAAAAAAGTATCTGAAACTTAAATCCCATTATCGAATTAGCTAGCACGTGACTCGTCTGTGATTCATACAACTATGCAATAAATTTGTACTATAGTTAAGTTAAATTTCCCTTCTCTACTACAGTTTAGAAACAGCAAATGTCTTATTTAATTGGATTAGTTCCAAATCACAGACTTAAAACCTGGCAGCGAAAGCATTAGATTAATTTTTAATCTTATTTGATTTTAATTAAGAATATCAAAAATTACAAATACTATATTATCTACGTAGCAGAAAAATTTTTTTTAAAGGAAATTAGTTCGCAAAATATTCTATTCACTGAAAAAACTATTTCCGATAATATCCTTTAATATCGGCTCTCCATTCTATAAAATTATTCTTTATTTATGCGAGGAGCGAAATGAAAAAAAATCCTCAAAAATATGGAAGAGATTTTATGGAAGGAATAATGCTGTTAAAAGGCATATTGCGTTTGAAAACCTTAAGTCACAAATACGCAGAAGTCGTGAAAAGAGGTTGTAAAAAGTGAAGACGTGAAAGTAATACCACTTTTTTTTGTTTTGAAAAATTAATCATTAGAACCAAAGTAACTAATGATATCTTGGGAATTAAAAAGCATTAAAGATAATATGATATTAATTATTCAAATCCATATAATGAGAAGAACGAGAAAGGAAAGAACAGATGGAAAAGAAAAGATACCGAAATCATTGGCAGATGACATCCTTGAATTTATTTTGCGAAAACAATGTAGTCATTCTTTACAAAATGTAGTTAAAATTAATTAAATGATAACATAACGTAGTCCGTATAATATCAATTAGTAAGTATAACAATTATCCCTTTTCTTCTGTTTCGAAGAAATTTTAAGCTTGTTGCAGTATTTATTTTTAAAAAATTTCAATTCACATCTGCATGTAGAATTTCTCTTCAAATGCAAAAACTTGCATAATAAAATCTTTTTCAGAAACTGAGAAAACCTGTCTAGCGGTACGAAATAAGGGGGGAGGGTGCAAATGATTAAATTTAATTGAGACGTTTTGATTTTACCATTTCTAATAGTTTTCACAGGAAAATACTTTGCGTAGCATATCATCACTCGAAATAAAAATGCATGAAAGGATACCTTTTGCGTTTTTCTGGAACCACTAGCATAGCTAAGAAAAATGATCAAATCTTTAAAGCATTTGCATGCAGTTTTTATTCTTACACTAACTAACTGGTTAAGCCAAATGAGCAAATGAAAAGAAAACAATTTTAAGAGAGGAGATATCATAGAATATGTAGTGAATAAGTGGCAGCAGAAGAAATCTGTCTATTTCCGTTATTTAGAGTCTTAGTCCATCTGAATGATTATCCGTTTCTTTATTTATGAAGTTTTTTGAATGCTAGAATCAGGTTCTGAAAAGCTGGAGGAACATTTTTTGTTTCAATTTTGGATAAATTAATTTTTTTCAATCGGATTTCGTTTTTAAGAAAATAATTATTTTCATTAAAAATTATTCTTACATGGAATTATAAACATTATAAATCCACATTGTAATGTAGCAGGGTATAAGAGAAACAAATTATTAATAATAGATATTCTCCAATTTTTGTGGCTAAATAAATGCAAACTATTTATTCTAGTAACTCTAGGCCTATATAATAATATACCAATAACGTGATATTGTAGACTAATGTAAAATTGACTTATCCTATAATACCACTAAAGAGAAAAGAATTAAAATAATGAGTGCAGACGCTTCCTGTTTTTCGACAGCTTATCAATAAGTTAATATAAAGAAATCAGTGTAGCAATTACTGGATTTGTAAGTGAATGAATATTATCCTTTAAGAATGTATCCGCAAGAAGGTTTCTGGAAAAACGGTGCGAAATTATGGAATAAAACCAGTCTTCAGATATTCATTAACTTTTATTTTAGAAAACTTCAAATGCTAATCATTAGATTAAAATTTTATATTCAGCGTGAATCCCCCCAAAGCCATTCCAAAATTACCTTAGAGATATAATGTTTTTTGGTGCTCATCCAATTTCACAAGAAACATCTACTTTTCATTTACTCAAATTTCAATTAATTAATATGCTGAGATTTGTATAACACAAAGCTCAAATACTCTGCAAAAATTTATCTGACATCTTTTAAACACCGTTATATCCCTGTTTTGTTAGAAATGGAGAAAGCACGAATTATGTTCTCCTTTCTAAAATATGTAAAATCTTTCATTGTAGTTATTAAGCATGGTCAATATTAAATTGCCGAAATAACACGAAGACACAAATAAAATTATTTAAAATCGAAATCTTACAGTCAATACAGAGTGAAAATTTTAGATATTGTGATATAAATAAAATTCTACTGAGTGTATTATCAAATGAATTTTATGAAATTTCAGAATGCAAACTGAAAAAAGAAAATAATGGTGAAGTTTTATAATCAGGGGAAAGAATAATTGTTTTTCGTTAGTGCGTTTTATTTATAATATAT
Organism: Argiope argentata; assembly: GCA_026289955.1. Classification (NCBI taxonomy): domain Eukaryota; kingdom Metazoa; phylum Arthropoda; class Arachnida; order Araneae; family Araneidae; genus Argiope; species Argiope argentata. The sequence goes on from JAOUZG010027617.1 coordinate 3,541,308, forward strand.
TTTTTTTTATTTTACTTTTTAAAGCCCACTTTTACTAATTTGTTTGAGAGAGATTGTATTTCTGGTGTTAGATAATAAAACGCAATGGTATGTCCTTACAAATTTGAAAGATATCATAAAATATTTGTTAAAGCTTTAAGGCTAAAGACCATTTGGCTACACATGTATACAAATATCACAGATATTATCCAAATACTAGGGAAAAAAATTCTTTTCTTTTTCAAAAATCTCACTTGAGTCATTTTAGGGTTTTTTTAATAATGAAATACATTTTTCCAAGCTTCGATTGGTTTTGAAGGATGAATAAATGAAAATGTGAGAATATCTTTCAATTATTTAAAGAAAAAACATGGTGTGTATGGCCTCTAAAATGAAGTTGCTTACTGTCATGTTTAAAAAAACAATTTTTTTATCAATACTTCTGCCTTTTTAACTTTCTTAATGTCAACCACATTTAATTTCCTTAGATTATACGAATCAAAATGTAAAAAAGCTTATAAATGTACGAAGTTTGTAAGATGCGTAGAATTTAAAGACAATTCATCATATATTCTTTTACTATGTAGTATTACTCATGAAGTCATTCATCAATTAAATCCTTAAGAATTTCCAATTTTTAATGGGGATGTGAGAAAATAGGCCTCGACAAGAACTATATAAAATCTGTCTTTAAAATTATGATGTTTGGTTTTACATTTTAAAAAGAAAATAGAAATATATCTTAAAGGGAAATGGATCAATATGTTTCTTGGAGAAAAGCATGTTTACGCCAAGAACTTGAATTAAATTTGTTTTACTATTTATCATCTCGTAATATTTTATGCTTAATTATTTAGTTTCGAAACCTGGAGTCACGACAATATTTTTCTGGTCACAGTGAGATTACAAAAATGATTGAAGCACGAGCCTGTTTAATTAAATTACGTTAAAAGTATAATGCTTCTACTGAAAGCAACACTTTTCAAAATGTAATCTACCATACTAGAAGAGTGACGAAATGAATGTGATGGCAGAAATAAGAACCTGATTAAATATTGATGTGTTCTCAGGAAAGCGAGAAATCCTGTTTGTCTCAAGATAGCTAACTTCATTGCCCTGAATTCCTATTTGATTAAATGAATATTTGAAGCACTGATATCACAAGATTGTGGTTAATTAATTTTCAGCATATGTGCGCCGACAACCAAATTGCTGATTCTGAGAAACAAATATATACGATATCAAACCACATCATTAATATAAAAGGATGATGAAATAGCTGTTGATAAAATGATAGCAAAATAATTCATCGAGTTATGTTGGAACTGTTATAAAGTAGAGGAGATAAAGTAGTATTTAAGAAATATCTCAGGATTTCTGAATCATATTAATTCACTTTTGGACGATAATAAAAAGAGGGCTGAATGATTAAAGGTAGTTATACAACAAAAGATAATAAAAACTAAATTGCATAACTGGAATTACTTTGTCATGATTAATTAGGATAAATCATTATTTTATTATACAGAGTACAAATGGAAATGAGAATTTTACTATACAGAGTATATTTATACGTAAATGAGGTTAATACAGTTGAAACTTGGCAAATGCTTAATATTTTAATTTCAGAATATGTCAGCAAGACAATTTTTCCCAAGAATTTTCGAGACCCAATTAGCATATTATTTGAAATTAAAAATAAAGTTTGTGAAAAAAAAAACTATAAATATTTTGTTCTATGATTTGAATAGATAATTTGCACAGACCTTTATTCAATCTTTGGCATTACTACTGAGTAGTATACTCAAATACACTGCTTGAAAAATATTTTTTGTAATGTTGCAATCGAAACGATTTAATCTGTTCACAATAACTTAATTTATTGAAATTGTTTTTTTAATTTTAGTAAATGTCCTAATTTTATTTTTCTGCATTATTTATTAAAAGAACATTAATGTTAAAATAAATCCTATTAAAATATTATTATTTTCGCTAACTGTTCATAGTTTTAGAGACTGCTTTCTCGTTTCAAATTTATTTAAATGGAATTAGCCAAGTTCCACAGAACACTCATAATAATTAAGAATTCCATCTGTAATAATTTGAGAAAAATCAAATTTTTGTCCCCTTTAGACGGAATTTAGTTTAGTTATATTAACGTGGCAGCAATGATAAGGCTATTTCCTGAAGGGCATCGTAATTTTAAACCTGAGATGATGAGGACTTCTCAGCCTGTATTCTACTTTCCAAGCTTCCGCACCATACCAACGGCATGACGTTTGGTCCACGAGTCAAATTTAACATGAGCTAGACTCACATATACAATGGATCTTTAAAGGAATCAGGTCCCGGGCCTGAATACCTCCGGTTCTGACATCAAGTCCTTACCCAAACGCTACTGCTTTCCGATATACGACAAAGGTTGGCGGATGTAAAATTATTTCAGTATCTCACTAGCAATTTCCGATAATTTACTATTTCTATTCTCATGTTCCTGACACTTTTCTTAAATTCTATTAATGCCGCATTCTAAAACTATGAGAAGATAATTTTCGGGGGTGGGGAGTTTTGGTTATTTCAACGTCGCTTAAATACAAGGAGGTCATCTGAACCTGCGGAATTTTAAGAATACTTTATACTTTCATCAGAAAAAAATATGTTTTATAAACTATATATTAGAGCATTTGCATTACAGTATACTGATAGGAGTCAGCTTCCAAGAGAAGTCGATAAAAATGCTTTTGTTGAATATTGCCGTAATTTAATTGAAGTTTGACGTCATACTCATTATAAAAAATAGCACGGTTGATAGATTAAAAACTGAGTGCAGCATTTATTATGCATTTCATGTGGGCGAACTTAACTTCATTTATCGAGCAAGCTATAATGATTCGAATTTTTAAAATCCGTCCCAAAATAGCTCTCTTGTGATATCAAAACAGGAAGTTTAACTACCAAAACAGAAGAAATGTGTTATCTAATTTTCCATTTAGTTTATGTAATACTGAAGCGTTTTTGTTTACTGCACTTAAGATTTCAAAAAAAAAAAACATACGTAACCTTAGATTTCTGCAGGAGGCTGCATTTTTATTTTAATTCAGTAAATGTATGTTTATTAACAAATAAGCGTGTTTTCTAAAAAAAAGGCATAATGGATTCCAAGCTTATTGCTCCGTCTTATTAAGTAATGCGTTAATTGACTTGTAAGGCAATTTAACTGTACATAATAGCAATTTTTGTTACGAGAAAAGAAACTAATGGATGGAAAGTAAAACTTATGTATGTCCTGAACCTGTCTTTAAACGCGTCGCGAAAGCATAATTTGATTTATTCATGTAATGGTAGCCAATAGCATAAAAATTCGTATAATGCGATTTTAAATATTCATAAATAATTGGATGAAACCAGTAATGGTAAGATTGTAATTATTTGATAATATTCTGTAATCAATCTAACTATTTCTTCAAATACATTCTTTCATATAGCATAAATAATTGAATTCATGTCAAAAATATTACTTCTTGACAATATACTGTAGCTTCAATAATCTTCTTTTAAACCTCTATTTACTACTAATGATATATTGCATTATTTCACACTCTTTAAAGTCGTTTTATTCCTTGAACTGATTTCTATGCAAGCTATTAAGTAATATTATTTTTAAAAAACTACTCCGATAATGATTCAACTAAGTTGTTCAGGAATTCCAACTTATTTGTATAAAATTATAATGTCGATTAATGTTTGCATGAAATTATAATGTCTATTAGTGTTTGCATTAAATTATAATGTCTATTAGTGTTTGCCTAAAATTATAATGTATATTGGTGTCTGCCTAAAATTATAATTTCTATTGGTGTTTGCCTAAAATTATAAGGACAATTAATGATTACATAACATTATAATGTCGATTAATGGTTGCATAAAATTATAATGTCGATTAGTGGCTGTATAAAATTATAATCTCGATTAAAGACTAAGTTTATATACGATAGTTTGATGCATTTTTGAAGCAAAGCTCTACAATTGCTAGAATAATGCAAGTAAGAATTAAGCACTTTAAGTTTCGACAAAAAAGATTTTATTCAAACAGACAAAGGAATTTTCTCTGAATCAAATCAATAAGGTATGTAATTACTGTTTGATTACTATGCTAATAGTTAAGATATGTTAAATGGTTATTTTCACCAAGATGTAGTATAATACATGGATAATTCACAATTTTAAAAAGTGGATAAACGATTGGTTTTTTTTACAACAATTGAATATTAAACGCTGAGAATTAAGCTCATTTAAAAGAGCAAAAACTAACAGAATTTTAAGAAACCAAATTTAGCAATTTGTCTATTGCTTTTGAAAGTTATTTTCAGATGTCACTATTCAAACAATTTAATCCTCATTATATTAACATCGTATTTTGAAACTATTAGCAATGATCTTACACAACTAGGACCATCGTTTTTTAACATATGACTACATATATGAAAACCAGAAAATATATGATTAATTATAGTCTGAAATTCTAGAAATCCTTGAAGTACCGAACAAAATTTACCATCAATTGAAAACAAAACGTATCATTAATATCAGGTGCATACAATGAATTTTGGAAGTTTCGGTGAGATACGTATATGGAAAAATAAATTCCATGAAGTAAAAGGTGCTATGTAAACTATTGCAATTAAATCGTGAAATAAGTAAGTAAGCGATCATATTATAGACTACCGTAAAATATTTAAAGACTAAACATACCTATCAATTATTAGCACTTCAATCCGTTTCATTCTACATTAATTTAATATTTTAATTTAAGAATGTAAAGAGGTCTTAATTGAATACTGACTTATAAACCATAGAAAAACAGAAACATTGTAAAGTTTAATTTTAAATTTCTTCCAACATGTATATAATTTTTCTCTTGCAACGTTTAGTTCTAAATGATAAATTTGCATTGGAATAATTCAAATCTAGCGATTTATTAATCGGAGAACATTTTCATCACAAGCATAACTTGTTTAAATGAAAAATTGATTAAAATTAGTTATAAAATCAAATCTTCTTTAAATGACTATAGCTAACATGAAGGAATTTCCAATGTTTTCTCTTTGTTCTGTTCGTATCCTTCACGTAGCATCCTGCAAAATCAATAACAACAAAGACAAGAAAATGATACAGTGACTTGACAAATCGTTAAGCAATAATTTACAAAGTCTTTCTGCTTTGTTGCTGATCTATAAAAGGAAAATTTCGACATTTGGTTCGGAGAAAAGAATATCGATAATCATACACGTAGCTAAATAGAAATATTACTCACTTCAACAGTTTTCCATTGGGTGATAGATTTGGTATCACAATTCACGCACTATAGCTTGTATATCGATTGATAAAATTAATGAATATATTTCATATTTAGTTGTGAAGTAAATTAAATGTAATCGTTTTTAGAAAATCAGTGTTTTTTAAGACTCTCGAAAAAATTAAGCTTAAAATAAGGTTTAGAATAGACATTAAATGTGATTACTTTAGTTATATCGAAGTGAAATTGATTAATTTTAACAAGGTCATAAATAGTAATTTATAAATGAATGGCAATGATAAAGTAGTGCAATGATCAAGGTGCAGCAGAACAGAAAGCCGTCTCATACCCCCGTATCTGTGACCATTCTAGTCACTTCACGGTTTGGTGGGCATGTTACGGGAATTTTATTTTAATTAATAAGATATATACAGTAAGAAAAATAAAATAAAAACAAAACTATTTACAGAATTTACAAGAAAATGAGATGATAATGAGAAAAGTTTACAGAGATTTTCTTCTTAGAAAAATGGTTTGACACTATTATAAGCTGAAATTTAACACGAGTTATGATGTTAGTGTATAATAGGAAACTGCTTGTTTTTATCCTCAGTCTTTTTGAGTATGAAACTTGTTGAGCACTAGGAAGGTGAGAACAGATTTCTATTTCCACTTATGAATTTAATTATGTGATGCATTTTTTGCCTGGATAGACGGTTGCTATCGACGCTTCTCAGCCATTCCAGTTCATGGCTTGGTGATGGTTTCTTCATATGCCAAGAAATTGTGAGAATACATTCCGTGGCATAATGAAGTGCCGTGCCAGTCCCACCACAACTGCACTGGTCACTCTCAGACAAGTTGAACCTTTTAAGGTAGGCAGGAAAAGGGCCGTGTTCTGAGAAGAAAAAAATATCCTCTCTGATTCAGTTTGTAGGATAAAGATTGACTGAAGGCAGAATATTGAAGACTTTCCTGCCTGTGTCACCATTGCTCCAATATCCTTGCCATTCTTCTAGCATGTCTTTCTGGAGCAGGGCTTTTATATATGGTTTGGGAAGTTTTGTTTGTATATAACGTGGCCCATTTCGAGTTGCGTCCTTTGCTAGTTGATCTGCTTTTTCCTTGCCTAAATTTCCTGCATACGCTTTAACCCATGAGACCTGTATCGTTGGTTTTGTAAGCAAGATACCAAAAATTTCTCTTGCTATTTGGTTTGAACTCTTTGTATTAGAAGATGCCATGATGCTAGCTCTATTGTCGACATGTATTTTAAAAGTGTTGTTGTTTGCAAACTGTGATGCATATTTTACTGCTTCATGTAGTGCAGTGAGTTCAGCTTGAAAAACGGTATTATTGTCATTAAGTATGACAGACCCTTGGTAGGACCAGGAATCATTTATCAGGACACAAAACGCAGCTCCAACTCCATGTTCTGTTTTTGAGCCATCTGTGAAGATGTTGATATTGCTCATTTGAGATATAATTATTCCTTCTTCCAATGAGATTTGGGTGGGATTGAGAAGCTGTGAGGGGTGAGTTGATCAGCCAGTTGCTTTCGCCTCTAGCTCTTCTGGTTGAATCTCTGTTATGTTGTGCGCAAGAGGAATTCTTAAGCGATATATTGTTGTTAATCTGGCTTCAAACTGTAATTGCAAGTTTAGGCGCTGTATGCCGAAAATGGTTTGTAGAGCTGATGATGGAGTTGTGCGATATGCACCAGAAATGTAGAGAAGAAAGGGTCTTTGAATGGGGATAAGTTTCTTCTTCATTCTGTAAGTTGGGTTTAGACACCACGCTGAGGAGCCATGGGCGAGCATTCTCTCAAACACTTTCTAAATTCTTTTGAGACTTTTGTGCATTTTAAGGGCCTTTTCTCCTTTTTCTATATGTTCCAGCCAGTTTAATTGATCACCAACATGAATTCCTAGATATTTGATAGATTTAGATATCTTTATGATGTCTCCATTCCAAGTGACTCTGGGGCCTCTCGCGATTTTACTGAACAAAATATGGGTTGTTTTTTCCGTGGAGATGGATAGTTGATTATTAGAGCAACAGGCATTAAATTGGGCTATTGCAAGTTGGGTTTCTCTTTCAAGGCTATTCTTTGTGTTCGCTTCGATAACTATAACAAAATCCTCTGCAAAGGCTTGGATATGAACATTTTCTGGCCAGACCTGCTTGAGAATTTCGTTGGCTACAAGGTTCCACAGAGCTGGACCACTGCATGATCCTTGAGGGCAACCTTGTTTATGATCTTTCATAGTTCTGCCTTCTGGAGTCAATAGGGTCCCTTTCCTGTTTTCGAGGAGGTTGTGAAAGAGTCTATTGATGTTTAATGGACAGGTGCTGAACTCTTAAGGATTCAAGGTGCAGCAGAGTATGTTAAAAAAATTTTCCTGCCCAAAATTTATCTTACATTGTGTGTGTTACTATTCATTAACTAATTAAGATTTATTAAAAAAATTACTTGAGTTAATTTTTAACTCATTAATGTTATGATATGTTAACGAAAATTTCATGTGAATTTTTTGAATGTTTTAATTTTAGTACCTTTCGCCTCATCAGTTAAGAAGATTTTAAATAAAAAAGAAACAATTTTTACTTTTTAAAAATACCTAATAAGCTATAAATGAAAGCCATATGACACATAATATGCAAAAGAAAAATATTGGAAATTTTTTTAGATAATATAATTTTATATCAAGGACCTATCTAGTAAGCACTTCTAATTAAATGAAATTATTTTCATGACACCCATAATTCTTCTTCTGCTTTGAAGAAAAGGTAACTTATTGAACCAAAATCATTGTTGCTTTTAATATAAAGAATGTTTATTCTACTTAATCAAAGCTCGATAGCTAATTTGAGATCAAATTGAAAACATGCTTTAAATGGCACAGATAATTATATTTTATGTCGCTTCAGTCAATTATTGTATTTCTGAAATATCCAGGCGCTAACATATTCATGCAGCCTTATTAATCACATTGAGAAGAATATTTTTAAGACACTAAAATTTTTAATTAAAAAAAGCTCCATTCATCTCTATTAAAGCTACTTTCGTCAGGAAGCTTTGAATATCGCCATTTTAGACAATCTCTATGACCGCCTCGAGGAAGATCCACCAATGAATTAATGAACTTTTCTCCAAACAACTATTGACTGGTGTAAAATAATGGCGTTCAAAGCTTTATAATTTGATATGTTATATTAGCTGATGAGTGAAGCCTTTTTTGCTTAAAAGCTCTGCGTATGAGGAACATTTTATTAAATACTATTGATAGATCTGTTAAACTGCATAGAAATTTAGACACTCATTTGTTTTAAGAAGATTTATTTGCTTAAAGAATATAAAATGTTATTTATAAATTTTTTTTAAAAAAATTCTGACTTAAAATGTCTCAGGGTTTTCCCATCTCTAACTGTTCAGGTATCAAGTACTGAGGAACTAACAGAACTAAACGTAAAGTATAATACATTCAGTTACTAACTCTAGTATTGGGTCAAATTCAAAAGACTAGAAGGAATAAAAGGTTATTTGAACCAAGAAATTAGGATATAAGTTTATTCTTGAATTTGTGAAGTAAATATTAATCGTGGTTTCTTTCATTTGTAAGTGAATTTACAATGAAAAGATTTTGTGTATTTGTTCTGCAGCACAGAAGTTCGTTATTAATTTTCAATATTTTGCTTTTACATTTCCTATTTTTATTTTAATTATTATATATATCTATTTAATTTTATAAACGTTGATGGTTTTATTGTTTGTAATAACTGTTCGTTAGTAATGTTTAAAATTCAGTTTTCGCTTATCTCTAATATTTGGTTTAATATGATTAAATATGACTTAACGAAATAAGTTAATGTGAACTTTATGTGCAGGATAAGGAAAAGCTTCAATAAATATATTTCAGTGAAATTATTTTAGCCGATTTTAAGAATCCAGAAGACGATTTTTTTCACGAATAAAAATGTTTAGATATAATTGTAAAATATATCAGTTTAAAAAACAAAATATCCATTGAAACCCTTTCGACAGTGCGAGGCCAAAATATGTTGTTCCCAATCAATCCTATTAGAGCCGAAGGAATGAAAGCAAAGTTAGACGGAAAGACATTGTATTCGTATTCTGCTGTTAGAAATCATTTCTTTACTTTCCTAGCAGATAAAGGGTCCAATAAAGAAAATCAAGTTAGAAAAATGAGGAAAAATTTCAGGAGCTTATGACATTTCTTTTTGCCTTTGAAGTAGATAGTAATTTTACTATTCACCTTTCAGAACTGTTTGAATAATGGGAGTTCCAGACGTGTCAAGCGACCTCTGACATCTATGATATTTATTCCCAAGAAGAAAGACGAGTTTTCCTTTTTTGAATCCTCTGTCGTTTTATCTATGCAAAGCCACTCAGGAAGTTCGCCATATATTAGAAATTGAGGAAATTACAGATTTTGCCATTTTTCCCATCATAATCAGATCCATCACATAAAGAAACAGCTTCTTTATATATCAGCATGTTATTTATTTAGTTGCGTGAATATATATGCATATCAGACATCTAGTTATCGAAAAGTGAAGTGAATGATACGGAACTTATGAAATTTTAAAGATAATATAACTCGACTTATATAGAGTGCATCAATTACGTATAGTTACAGAAAATTCGATTTCAGATTTATTTCCTTATAAATTTATTCTGATTGCTTATCCAATGGCATTTCTTAATGAATAAAAATAATAAAAAGGAAAATTTGAGTAATGGCTACAATTTTCACTATCACATACTACTATTTCGGAATAGATTTTATCAATTCAAGCTATTCTTCATTCATATGTGTATGCACCTAATGAAGCATTTGATTTCCATTGATTCTAAAAAGTGTCGAATGAAAGTTCATAAATTGAACTTTCCATATTCCAGAATTAAATACTAAATTTATAACTTTTGACTGAAATACTTTTAATGACTTGAAGGAAATTATTAAATAGGTTTTTTATTCTTTTAAGTAAATATATCTCTTATAATCAAGGAAAATTATCTTCTTGGATTGTAATTATTTACTAAAATTTATTAAGAGTTTTAGTTTTAAAGAAATTATATGATTTTTCAAAGGATTCTCTAAAAGAATCTAGAAAAACTTTTATCATTTACTCTTGAACTCTAATTTTTTTTAGCGTTCTTTCGAGGACAGCGCCCAAATTGGTTTTGTCTGTATTATGCTTATACTCATTTATGTCAATCTTAATCGTCTCTTCACCTTAGGGGAGGATCAAATCATGATCTTTACAGATCTTGTTGTGCATTGCATTGTATTAATAATAAGCCACGTCTGTCAACTATATCTTGGATACCGTGGCTTGCCTATTTCGTATATAGAAATGAATTTAGCCCTCCGTTACATATATTAGGTTTGTCCTCCTTCTAAAAACCATTTTAAGGAATTTCGTTCCCAGATCTAAGAAATTATTTGTTTGGGTTAGACAAAGATATAATTTATAAAATAAGTATGGGCATTCATAAATAATTCATATAAATAACTTTTGCAGTAAAACAAATAACGCATATATCTGCAAGTTTCAACTTTAGGAACGTTTAATTTAAATTTATAATATATAACCAAATAATTCAGTCTCGTTCATCTATATATCGAAAAACTTATTAAATTCAAAATAAATCAGATAAGTTAAATTCAATAGTATATATAAATTCAATTCAATAGTAAATTCAGTACAGTCTCGAACTTTCAAACATGACGCTGCTCGAAGGCGTAACGATTGTTAACTTGTAAATGACAGCAATAAAATTAGTCGGTCTTTTTTATAGCCTGAACATTTACTTGTGACAACTACGGCAGCTACAATTCCGAACAAATATTCGCAATGAGAAAAGCTGCTCTCGTACGATTCTGAATATATGGAAACCATTTTGCCTACAGGTTGGAACAATAAAGCGATCTTCAATAAGTTTTCTAAATAAATTTAATTTCATATTACAAAGTAACAACAAATTTAACTAATAATAAATTTAAGCTTTAATTTTTCATTCTGATTCGGTATGTCTTAAAATTTGCATGCATACCAGAGTTGCATACTAGAGTATAACTTTAGATGGGATCTATTTCCCGGAGTATTCAAGTTTCAAATCATCTGCAAATGTTATTCTGCTTTCTGATTTTAACAATACTCAATCTCATTTTAATAACACTCCTATTAAATGGAATCTATACTCTGCTACGTGAAAAAAATATTACGAACAGCATTATACATGTAGTAATGTGTAATTTAATTAATCATTAATTCACATTCCGTAATTTTGTTCTAAAATTTTACTTGACAAATACCATACATAAATTTCTAATTCTGTATTTTCCATTTTATTCAATTAGTTCCCTATTGGAATCCAATCAGGATTTATTTGGAATTTCTAATTTAGTGAGAAAAATTAAAATTGTTGGAGATTTAAGATGTTATTCATTCGTAATTCAGTTGTTTACAAAAATGTTTCCATCCAGTATTTGCACCTGACAGCTACTTCTCAAAGCCAGGTATATTGTGAAAACAAGTCGAAGAAATTCTATCCGCTTGACGTTTTGATCCCTAGTTGTCAGGAAGAGAGCAAATTATTGTGTAAGAAATTCCCTCGGAGTGGCGAAGTCTTTCTCAAGGAGCGGAAAGTTTGAAGCCACCCTCGCTTAGTTTGATCTCCTGCCATTCTGTGTCATGAATCTCTTGTATTTGAAAGCGCCAGTTTTCAACTCTTGTTTTCAGTCCTGGGAGAATGTTTTGTGTTGAGATGTCCCTTTTCGCAGTAATACCTTCAGGACTTGCTAGGAGATAAATTTTTAACCCTTCTGCTCGATTTGAATTATTTTTTTGCCGATTTTTACTAAAATCTCAAATTTCATTAATCAAATAGATTAATGAAACAATGTTTTTCTTTCATTTGGAGCGCAGAAATCTAATTAGGTAAATTATATAAAATTTAGGATTTATATATCTTGAACATAAACCCTAAATTTACAGGACAATAAAATTTTTGACTAATTTGCTATGTTAACAGTAAAATATAAACACAATTATCAGTGAAATATATATTTTTCTAATTTGCCATAAAATCTTTAAGCAACATAGTTAACGAAAGTAAAGCAGTAAGATAAAGTGTTACCAAAAACATTCAGCAGTAATTTTCGATGTTTATATGATTCAAAACTGAAGATAATTGATGACAATTGAAAATAAGAAAGGTGCTCTTCTTTTAATATTTTTAGAAAATTAATGTTTTCTGAAATATTATTTTATTCAGTTGACATGAAACTTTAATTACTTATCCATACAAATATTCATATTAAAACAAAAAGTTTTCTAACTTTTTGGCGGACTGAATGTTTCAATGATAGAATGCTAAAAACTAAAAGCGACAGTTCTTAAGTTCATATCATACTGCAGCCGAGTTGCCAAAAAATGTTTTGTTATTGATTTTCTTTCTGTAATTTCTCATTATGTTCTAGAATGTTCTTATAGTTTCTGCATTTTTCTAAATCTGGAAAATTCAGGTCATTTCGTCCAGTGGATAAAAAAAAAATAAAAGGTTTAGTTCCTTGATTAAAGTTTCGAGTTGAAATTAGCGAGTGTTATCTTTGATTTTAGTCAACACATGGTTTGTCTGAGCTAACTTCTATTGCGGCATTACTTCTTCAATAAAAGATGTACTAAATGAAATTTCAAAGAAAAGTTTGAAATAATGTATTGAAACCGACTTCAGTTTCGTCCTTCTTTGATCGTGGATAATAAAATGAGTTATCCTGCCTCTGAAAAAAATAATGATATAACCAAGACTTTAGGGTGATTGAATGTTGATTCAAAATCAAAATTTTCAAAAAAGGTTTTTTCCCCTTCAGGTTTTGATAGATTTCTCAAACCGTCAATCAAACGAGATGAAGAACAAAAGAAATTTGAAATCAAATCGATGCATGCAACCGAGGAAAAAAATCTCATTTGCTCAAAAACCAAAATCAATAAAAGATATTGATTGGAGTAGGTTATAGGTTATATATGTTTTCATTTTCTGTATGAACCTGCGATAGAGTAATCCATTTACTTTACACTCAGTTTGACGTTCCCTGTGTTTTTTCCTCCTTTCTTATATATATCTATGTATATATATATATATATATATATATATATATATATATATATATATATATATGATTGTTATATAAAATATAATAAGAAAAAAATCATGCTAAATTTTAAAGGAAGATGAAATTTAAATGCCGTTAAAGAAATCTTAAAACATTAACCACTATAAAAAATCTCTTAAAATAATTTCAGAAATGTATCAAAAAATATATTAATCCATTTATTCTAAAATTGTTGCAATAAGTTTAACAAAAAGAACAGGATATAATTTTACAAACTTAAATAAGTGGGGAGAGAGCATCAGAATAAAGTTGCAATTCATATGCACACTATCAAAGCATTAATAGTATAGTAGATGATTATCTGAAGTTGCATAAAAAAATTCACTGCTAAAAATTGATTCGTTCGTCAAAATATGAGCACAGGAATAACGCTAACTAAACATAGCTTAGTTCATAAAAATAAGACGGTAGTCATAACTATTTCACTTTCAAGAAATGAAAATAAAACATTGAATTTCTTGCAATCGATTTGTAATAGCTACAAAGGTAAGTTAATTTTCATAGAAAAAAGAATGTTTTTAAGCAATCTTCTACAAAATCTACTAAGCGCTATATTTAAAGAAAACATTTGGAGATACTGTTATGAGCTACTCACAATTTACGACATTGATCTACTTTACGGTTTCATATCAACACTACATTCATAGTGTTGATATGAAACCGTAAAGATTGTATTGATAATTCTATCTCTAAACTTTGATTTTATGAACATATTTTAAAGCACGTTAACAATAAACTATCTGATGAATGAGAAATATGTTTAGATTACAGTGAAATAATGTTACTCATATTTTTAATTAACCTTATAACCGCCATCGGTTATAATGTTAAGTTAAAATTAAATCATTAAGTGATTTCAAAATTCGACTAAAAATTATACATAACATGAAAAAGTCAATTATTCCATGAATTCTTAGTTGAATCAGAATAGATTATTTTCGAAAGGCAAAGTGTCATTTATTTAGATAGTAAAGCTAATATCCAGTTAGAAGATTAAATTAAATATTTTAGGAATAGCATTTAATCAAATTAAACAGAATACTTGTCTCTTAGAAATTATTAATTCGATAAAATAAAAGTTTCTTAAGTAACAGGTTCGATTAATTAAAAAACCATTGAGGGACAAAAAATATAAAACATCATTTATACTTATTTCAAGTTTCATGCTCTTTATGCATTTAATAAATGGGAAACGAATAACCTAAATACTTGTTGCTCAAATTTCGTATAATTTGGACTCCAAAACTCTATGAAATGTGCAATTTGAATATATCTGCACTCTTTTTGTCCGAGTTGAGTTGAGTTGAGTTTGATTATATTAACAATCAGTTTTTCTAAAAAAAGCTATTTGATGGCCAATAATTTTGAACCGCTGTCAGGTGACAAAGACGACACCCGAGCTGACAAACCTCTTCAAACTTCTACACCACACCAGCAGGAGGTCGTTTAGCCCCGATTGATTTAATATGCACTAGGCATGATTACACGACAGTTCTGAGTAGAATCGGGTTTGCAACCTGAAGCCCTTCTGTTCCGAAGAAGAAACCTTCCCTCCAAGGAACAGCGGTCTCACTTTATGTCTCAGAAACAATACTATGAAAAATATTATTGGTCATAAATTTTTTTGCTTATGCCGTACCCCAGTCAATATTTTCTTTAATAATTATTTTTTAAATTAAAGTTTGAAGAAAAATCTAGAAACAGAGTATACATTTTAATATTTATAAGTAAAAATTGATAAAGGAGAATTCTTAAGACAACTTCCTTATTCTGAATATCCAATATGATATTGAAAATTTACATATATATAATTTTTGAATTTTTCTTAAACAGAAATATATTTACATTAGCAAAAAGTCAGTATGTAAGAATAAATATTTCGTTTATTCATAATAAATAAAAAATATGTTTGTCTAATTTAAATAAACATTAACGAATTTAAGTTACCGTCTTTAAAAATACCGCTGTTAAGAAATGGAATGAGTTTATTATATATTTCAGCAAGCTAATGCAAAAAAAACTATTCGAAACCACTTGATTTGTCTATTTTTTCCATAATTAACGTTTTAAAAAAATACATTTGTTACAGATGAACACCGTATTAGGATATATGTTTAAAAATTAATATAATTTTGATTACAGGATAGACAGACTAGATCCTCGATAGAAAGATTAAAGTGCTAATGATAAAATAGCAGTGCTCAAAGGAAAAAAATATTCTTTTAGAATAGCTTTTATATCATATGCAAGAAACAAAAAAAAAGAAAATTAATTAGAGCAGAAATTTATGATAAAGTTAAATTTTATGCATTCCGAAAACTAATATTTTTTGTAAAATATAAGTTTAAACAAGTGAATAGTTTCTTACGTCTTTATTTTTTTATGTAAATAATTTTATTTTGTCAGAAATGGAGGTTAAGCAAAAATTCTTCGTCAAGGAATTTCTCAGCAATTTTTAATGCACTTCAATCAATTTATTTTTTAAACTGAGAATTTATTGGAGAGATATCACGATACAGATTAAATCCTTGTAGACACCACCAAGTTATCGACATATTTATTTTCCCGTAACAGGGAAGATAAAGATGGGCTAATCGCTTCAGAAACATCAATGCAATCCAATACTCTGTTACCTACTAATAACGTATGTTAAGAACAGATGCTTTTATACTACGTTAAAGGAAGCATAGTTTATTACGTCCTTCCATTATGCCTCAAAGTTAATATTTTATGAATAAAATACGAAGGATATTGTCTTTATTGTGTATATTGTCAACATTTGAAATATAATTTCAATAGTTCAAAAATTAAATAATAAAAAATTGATGAATTATATACGAGTAATTTCTTCAATAAAGCAGGAGTAATCATTTGCTGTTGATATATTGGTACATAATTTATCTATATGAATTATTTTAGAAGTCATTTCGCTTATTAATTCGTAAATGTAAAAATGTTTTTCTACATCAAAGAGGATTTTAAGGCTTTTTTCCAATAATATATCTTTCTAAAGCTGATGTGCAATTTGTGAACAAAATGTTTTCTTTATAGATTCATTATGTTAACCGTTTCCACTCTTATAAGAGAAAGTAGTACATAATCATAATAATATCCTCTTAAAGAATGCATTTAAAACTGTGAATGTTTGTCAATTCGATATAAAAGTTAACATTAGTTATACTAAAGAAAATTTATATTTTACCACTTTCAAACTAAAATATTTTAACTCTTTGCATTATTATTTTTGCAGAAATTTCCTGAGGGAATTTAGAGAAATCGCGTAAGAGCACATCTAGTAACACAGTGCAAAGCATTATGGAATTAAAGTAAGGATATATTATTGCCTAGAGACGAATCAAACTGTTTCGATCGATTGCAACGCTTAATGGGTGCCGAAAAGTTCTATTGTGATGCAAGATGAAATTTACATTAAATTAATGCTATGATGAATTCCTTTAGATTGAATGCAAGGCTTACTGTCATTTACAACTTTGATATTTTATAGCTATTTGTGGGGGAATATGAACAACAAACTGTCGATTGTCTTTCAATTATTTACAAAATTCTTCTAAGCAAATTGATCCCATTTGCTTTCTTTTCAAACCTGAAACAAAACATCTCTTTATTTCCAGTTACGCCTGCATTTGCATGTCCTCTTAGAATAAACATAGATTATGACATGATTCATGGAAAAAGTGTAAATGCATAAAATATATTTTGCTGTCCCTTTTCAGAAATTCCAAAACTCTTGATTAATGGTGATGGAAAAAAAGTTCTTTTAAGAATTTGTTGAAATGGAATTTTTTCCTAATCATCATGTATAACAGTTAAGTATAGATAAATTTTGATAATAGATGGAAAATAAAGAATACATTATCCTTTTACTATATTAATTGAAACCTAATGTCGGGTCTAAAATAGCATAAAATAAATTTTGGCATAAATGTTTCATATGAGAATCCTTGATAAAAATTTAACAAATATGATTTTTTAACTCCAGAAAAGCTACGGAAAATGATATTCTTTGAAGGTTTCACATAATAAATACTATTCAATATAAGAATTATTCAATATATTAAAATATATCAAGGAAATAGCTGAAAATTATGATATGCTGTCAGCTATGATTGAAAGTATAATGCATTCAGTCAGGCCAATGTAAAGTATAATACACAACATTTATAGTGATTTTATTTCTAAAATATTGCTAAGTTGACCTTCCCACGTTTTGTCCAGAAAACGCGAGACAATTTTTGACTTATACTCGACATTTGTAAGAAAGGCATAGCCGAAAAATTCAATCGTGACTAGATTACTACACAGAACTAGAGAAGAATCTAAAAGTTGTATTTTCTGAAAGAAGGTGACCCCTAAACTCACATCATTTAAAAGGATGCTGTTGAAAGGTATGTATAATCGGGATGATATTGAAACAATGCAGTCGAACATGGACCAAAAATTATGTAATAAATACATGTAAGAATAACGGAAACGAAACTATACAAAGAAATTTTATAAATAAAAATCTAATTTGATAAAGAGTATACTATTTTATTACACATGATTTTCAACATACAAGCTGTAAAAATAGATGAAGAATGCACTAAAATGATAGATGTTAATAAACAGAAACAGATGAACGGACAATATAATAATATTATATTGTAGTATAACGTTTTACTATAACATTGAACGAATATTATAATAACTTTATTTTATAGTAGAGTACATAACGTCATATTACATTGAACGAATACATAACAACGTTATATTGCTCTTTAAATTAAGCAGTCTGATTAGCGTTAGGCTTAGAACAGAAAATCACTGAAGATAACAAAATAAACAGAACTCCACTCACCAAAATTACATCCCCGTGCAGGCACAAACACCACTCTCACTGAAACTACTAGTTATCTGTTCAGCCCGATCTCCAGAAACGGAGCCGGATCCCAAACCTACACCAGCTCAGAATTTATGAAGAAAAACCTACAGAAAAAAGAAATGTATATAGACATATTTCTATAGTCTTATACAGAATAATTTTATTACAGCACAAAAACATATTTAATCATTGTATTGTCAATTGGGGGATATTTCAAGCCATTGGACCATCAATAAATTTTATATGTTATTAAACAGGGCTGTTAAATAAGTTTTTATTCCTTTGAATTTTTGGGAATGCTCTTATTTTAATAAATAAACATTCAAAACTTAAAAGACGCATAGATTAAGCTTTTTATATTCTTGAAAATTACTTATTTTAATAACGTCTTTAATTTACTTATAATAAGTATCCACCTTTTTTTGTCATTTACAAATTTTCTTATAGTAATTTATAAATGCCAATCTACAATTATTTACAACCTCTTAAAATAAACTGCTTTAGACAATTAAAGGTGCAGTAAACAAAGTCATTCAAAATTAAAAACTGAGTTATTTAACATTTAGCGCTAGTGTTCTTAGAGATTATTGTTCTTATTTACTTAGATGCATCATATTACTTAATTTTTTAAAATGTCTTGTAGAATTAAAAAAGTAACTTGATGAAAAATTACTGTGGTAGGAACTTCATATTGATTTCTTTATAATTACACTATGATGGAAGGAATTAAATAAAAGTTATCTATAATTCATCTTATAAAATTCATTTTTCTCTGAAAAAAGTCCCGGTACGATCTCAAGATATCAAGAAATCGTTGAAAAGTTTGCTAAGACAACTAATAACTAATATATATTTCAACACAGAAACCCTAATTTGGGTTGTAAAAGTTCTTTTGAAACTATTAACTAACTTTCACTGCTTTCAAAAGCCTTAATATATGTTTTGGGAGATTTCTTCTGCCTATTTATGATTATTTTCAAGATATCTAAGTAATATTTGACTTTTCGAATCAATTAGCTTTTGAAGATTTAAATTTTCAATGAAGAAAATTAAAATAATTTACATCAGATCAGTAATTTCATATTAACTAATTAGATTAATGAAATTTTAAGTATGCATCAAAGGAATATTATTAATTTTTGATCGAGGAAAAAAATCCATTTAGGATTGCATGTGCCATTAATATTAATATATCAAATATTCCAATTATCAAGAAGAGCTAAAATATAAATTTGAGTTAGATTTCAGATGAAGTAAAGCAATTGTAATCTCGAAATAGTTTTTCTTACGGAAAGCTCATTTGTTTCAATATCTATCTGAACAATATTTTAACCAAAAAAACTTAATTTTATTGTAATAAATCAAAAAGACATTTTTAAAGCTTAGAATCAGTAATTCAGCAAGAGTAAATAAATAAAAAAATAAAATTATTCCGTAAATTCACATAATGAAGGAAATTTATCAATAAAATAAACTCTTCTTCAAAAGCATGTAGCTGAGGGTAGAAATTGCTCTTAAAAAGTTTTTGAAGATAAAAAAAATTAACATTTTATGTGATGTGTTTTATTTTGCAAATACAAAAATAGAGAGAATGAGATGCGTAAAACAGAGTTTCCAACTAGCTACATTAAAATTAATCCTTAATTTTTATTTAAATCTGTCTTTAAAATGCACCTTTTTTGAGAGCTTTAAAATTAAGTCTTTCGTTCCAAGTAAAATCATCAGCCAATTTTTTACCATCTTTTTTTTATTTATATTAAGTTTGTTCTATCCACAATTAGGCGAAAATAAAGCAAAGAAAAAACTAAATATTTTTCCGAATCAAATATCTTTTTTCAAACAGTGTATCTTACAAAGCTTTAAATAGTACAAAAAAAAAAAGGGACTATTCTTAAATTAAAAAGTTCTCGATCAGTGAAGATTTCGTGCAATTAATTCTAAATGAAATGCTGTATTACGAAAGGTTGTACTAAATACGTAAAACCTATTACTTTCGAAACTTTAAAACTTTCAGAGTGAATTTTGCTATCAAAAGTATCGTTCTTCACAATTCATTTTAAGTATTCCCAGTTTAACCCTTGGATTTCTAAACCTAAAAAGTTTGTTTCAAACCAGAATTTTGGTTAGAAATTAGTAGTCTTTTTTGTGAGAGTGTTCGTTTTATCCTACGTAGCTGTTTTTCAAGTCTTGATAAAATAATATATTATGCTTCGCTCAATCGCCCATGAGATTATTATTTAAAAATCTCATCCTATGGTAATGAATAAGGAAAGGCAATAAATCTATCGATAGAATAATTAGAGGAATTTTCCATGAAATAAAAATTTCAAGGGTTTTGGGAAATATTTATGACAGTTCACACGTAGAGTCTCGAACATTTACATAGTGAAAAGAAAATACCAACTCTTCGTTCAGTGAGACTATTAAAACTACATACCATATTCGCGTTTTGTCATAGCACATGTATTTTTTAAAATTTATAATAATATTTTTAAATTTTATAACAAACTATATAAATGTGATTTCTGTACATAAAAATAAAGAAAGAAATAACGAAAACTTAATAGGAAAATCAAACCAAACAGAAAAATTATCGTAGGTGAATATTATATTATATTATATATATATAGACGAGAAATAAATAATATTAACATACAGGTGAAACTAACTTTCAATGTGAAGATTTTAAAATTTTACGCAATTAACGACAGACCGGTTGAACTGTGGGAAAATAATGTTTCTTGATCCTGACTTCAATAAAAGTTTTTTATTTATAACTAATTTAGGATATACTTCAAATCCTGAGCAATTCATTTGCGTCTGATACCAAATAGCTGGCTTTCATCGACAAAGTTGCTATAAAAGTTTAGAATAAGCAATAAAAAGCCCAAAGCAATTTTACTTTCTGACCACAATCTCCAATTCATGACTTCAAAAAATTCACCGTCTTAAGTCACTCAATCATTTAACATTTACAGGCAGGAAGTTTTCCATTTGTCAACAGGCTTTGAAAGATATTTCTTGCAAGCATTAATGTTGATCTGATTCTCACGCAAAGTAATTTCACAGGAATGAAAAGGTTTAGGCAAATATGTTTTTTACGGCCCTCGTCGATAAACACTGAAATGACAGAATATTTTCTATTTAATCAGCAGGACTTATAAAATATTTGTAAATATTTGTCTTGAAACGCCTCAGAGATTATCTATGTTACATAAAGTAAAAATATATATTTATATATTAATATTTCTTCTCTTTTACATATATACAACTACAAATTTATAATATATCATTCATTTGGAGTAATATATTTCTTTTATGTTTCTGTGAAACATAATGTCTCAATTTTCTATATCTACAGTTGGAAAACAATTTTGCACTCCGATTTTTGCCCTGTTATCCTATGAAACATTGGAGAAATTTCAGCTTTTTCATGTTGTGGTTATCTCTTTCTAAATGAAGTTTAAATATGATGCAGATACATTTGGCATCGCAATTAACGCTAGGCAAAACGCTTTAGGTAAATTATAATCAATAAAAAGAAGAATTCATTACATTTCTGGCATTGGAATAATCGCTCTTAATATATATTTCTCTCTTATTGCTACACAAAAATAAAGATGCTTTCTTCATAGCGTTAATCATTTACTGAGCGTTAATAATAACTAAAAATAACGGCCTGCTTTCCAAATTATCTTCAAGTTTAGAAATTAAATTTATAAGCTATAGTGCTGATATAGAAGTGCAAATAATGATTAAAAATATCTGGACACAGCCAGATTTATACTTTTTTAAATTTTTCCTAGGAAAATTGAATAAATTGTAATAGAACTTCGGTCATATAAAAATTATGTCTCCCTGAAGATTCCCTGAAGATTCGCGAATTACAATAAAATTACTCCCTGAAGATTCGCGAATTACATTAAAGTTTTACACAAGAGCAATTAGAGAATTGACGAGAAATTGATAAAGATCATTTGGGTTTATTCTGTTCCACAGGAATCTGGTAAGAATTCACAATTTCATCGACAACATTGCTTATAAGAATTTTCGCAAAAATTATATTATATTCGGGAATGCATACAGTTTTTTAAAATCAACAAATCTTCCTTCCCATTTGTTTATAACACACAAAGGCTTGAAATAATTTATGTAACAAGAAAAGATGTTTAAGAAGCATTACAGAATAATAATTTGAAATAATCAATAATTATTCTTGAAAATCGAAGTATTTTCAGTAAAAAATTGTTTAACTGTGCCCGTATTGAGCATATCAGAAATATTTTTTCATGATTTCGAAATTAATTATGTAAGGTAGCTAATATAAATATTTAAAATAAGCAGATTATTAATAATAAAGATAGTATTTAGCTTGAATATAGCGTTCTATTTCAGTGACAGAGCTTAAGAACTCTCTTTTGCAAGAAATATGCATAATTACTTCAAAAAAGTCCAAATACATTCAGAATATTCAGGATATCCATTTCAAACTTTAATATAACATTTCGATGACTTATTGTTGCATATTTTGTACGTTTCGATGATTTGACTGAAAATAGCATGCTATAAATTTAAAAAAATTCGGAAGATGTTGAATTACTTTTTGACCAAATAGATTTACTATTTCTTCAAAAATGCACATACATATTTGGGCATATCAAGCAAAATCACGGATAAAATTATAAATTGTTATCAGATTTCTGTGGACGGGAACAAGATCAAATCTTTTAACTTTTTTCGGGGGGGGGCATTTTTCTGTCACACCTTAAATATTCTCGTTATCATATTTATAGAGAATTGCGTGCTCAAATAAATAATGTATTTAAATTTTTAACAGCATTTTGTTGGATCTTTCAATAGAGTTGCAGAAAAATTTAACTTCATAAATAACTGAATACTTTGAATCATAGTGTGTACATGTGAATGCTAAAAATCAGTAATTTTGTTCTTTATATGTTAATAATTATAATGGAATTGAAAGTCGGTGATATGTCGCTTCATGATTTCACAATTGATAGAAACATTGAAGAGATAGCTGATTGCACTCTTCTAATCAGTCTAAAATTATTTTTGAAAATTAAAAATAAATCTTCATAGAACCACAATTCCAAATAACTATAATTTATCTACTAGTTCGAAAGAATTTTAAAATGCTCTTTGATGTGATAGAGTTTTTATACATTTGAAAATCATAGCCCTTTAAAATTTTGAGCGATTTTTTTTTTGTTACTAAATATAAATTACTTTAGCAACCGACTTTGTGAGTAAAAACTAAAAAAATACAATCTCTTTTATTGTACTATTTATTTTCTGGCAGTTTATGGCCAAAATAAGACCAGGAACTGTAAAAACACGACAATAGTTACAATTCCATTTGTATTGGAATTTAATGGGGCCATTTAATTTTTGTACAAAAACTGATTTTTTACTTTTTTCTTGTTTGTGAATATTAAAAGTAAATTCATTTTTCTCTAATCAGTTTTGGAACAAGTAAATTCTCTATTAATTTAATGAAGCAAAAATAAGACCTAGAAACTTCAATTATATTCCTACCGTGATAAATACACATTTACAAAGGAGGTCTTGACATGTAAAATCAAACTTAAAGCACCATAAAAAATAAGGAAATAAAAGCTAGCGAAACACTTGTTTGACTTTATACCTAACAGAGGTATTACAAAGAGTTCAAAAAAGTTAGTCAAAGTTAAATAATGTCGGAATGTTTTTTCAGTCCTGTTTCATCTTGTACTCTGAAAGACATTCACTTTTTCTAGGCTACAGTCTTTTTTTTTTTAAGATTAAAAAAAATTCTAAAAGAGGCAGAGAGATTTTAATAAGGATGAAAGTGAGGGAAAAATTTCATGAATACGGGGATTTCTTCTTCCAACTTTGTTTGTTGAAACAGTAAAGATCTCTTCATTAAGCGTACTTTTTAAGAAATATTCTTGTTGACCCGAGGGTAAACAACAACCTGAGAAAAGATTAAAGGGAATATTCAAAGGGATTGCTTATTTTAACATCTGGTTTGACAGAGTAAAAACGGTTTATAAAAGAATAATTTCTTCTCGTGGTTTAAAATGCAATCATTCGTTTAAAACATTTATTTACTATATTAGTAGCATACATATTTAATATCATATACTTAATATTTCCAGGTAATTAATGCAATGTATTCCAATTCTATATTCATATGATAATTTCAAGTGGCTATTTCGTTTTATTCATTCCCTCATTTTATCGGAATGTGTATATTTCGATTTATTTTCTTCAACTTTTAAACTTTCAGAAAATATCTTTTCCGGACGAAATCGTACCAAATATATACAGAAATCATTCTCAATTTCCTATTTTCTGGCTAAATCATAGAAATAGGATGTATTTAAATAGTTTCCTGGCTCAAGTTTAATATGAATTGAGAACGAAGTTTTTTCACAAGCACATTTTAAATATATATTTTAATTTCTTTTTCACTTTTTTTGATTAATATATAAGTAAGAATACAATTTTGAAAGCATATTTATGGGAAAAAAGTTTTTAAAAAAATAGAAATTTGCAAATTCATTTTTATATCATTATCGTATTTATACAGGGTGTCCCAAAAGGTCGTTTACAAACTTAACATTTTGGTCTGTCATATCATGATGAACAAAATTTACATAGGAACTTGTGTCCGAAAACTCAAACTGTGACCGCGAGAGGGCGATAATTTCACGAAAACGAGAAAGTGGGGAAAACAATCATTTCAGGCGTGGACGTTAAAGGAGAAGGATGAATGAGTTTAGAAACGCAGAAATAGCCGACCTGCATTTCGTATATGGCGCCGCTGATGGAAATGGACAAGCCGTGGCACGGATGTACCTTGAGCGCTTCCCAAACAGACGTCAGCTCAGTCATGTTTTGTAGCTATGCTGTTCAAGAATACCTATATAGGACTTATCCTAATCGGTAGAGGCAGACCAGTCCAATAGATGCCGCTATCCCCCGACCTTACTCCCCTAGATTTCTACCTGTGGGGACACATGAAATCCATGGTGTACGAGACACCCGTAACATCGGCCATGGATATTATCGCCAGGATCGTGGAAGCGGCAGCACATGCCCGTGACATTTCTGACCAATTTGAAAGGGTGCGTGAATCCATGCGCCAACGTTGTGAAACGTGCATTGGAGTGAATGGAAAGAATTTTGGGACATTTGCTGCGATGTAATGATGTTTTGTAATAAAAATCCTATTAACACCGTTGTCTATATCATTTGTAAACGAACTTTTGGGACACCCTGTAGAAACTTTGACATTTCTACCAACTACACATATATAAAGAACGTCCAAGTCTTTAAAATTTTTGGTTAGAATAATTCTTAAATTAACACAAAAGAGTTCTCGTTTAAATAAATATCGTGAATTCTTTAATTCTGTGGAAATATGAGAAAGCATACATCTCCATTTATCCTTAGGCAAATTATTTACCTAATTCAACCTTGTACAAGGAAAGAAATGATCCGTATAAAAACGACTTTTAATCCTGGCTAAGAAGTTTTTTACATTATATAAGAGCGTTAAACTGCTTCCCATATTTCTTAAAAAAGAATTTTCCCTTTTAAAACAGAAAGTTTTACTTTATGAAAAGAAAACACTTATAATTAATATGATATTGAAATTTCAAATTACTTTTACCGCAAACAGTCATCGAATCATTTACAAAAGACATTCGAATATTTTAATGAAATTGAATGCACATAAAATTGTACTGATGTAGAACCATAATGATCTTGTAAAATTATATGCTATTTTTAAATTGGTATCATCTCTTCATGTGATAATATTAGTCGCTAGGTGGAAAGATCGTGAACTTGAAATCTTTATTTTATAAAACTTCCATCTTGTTCTCCAGAATAGATTATTCGAAGCTTTAAAGACTTAACTTCTTCATGATTGAGTGGCATGAAACTTTGGAGAGACTGCAAAATCTGCAAGGAGACACCTGTGTTGCAAGACTGCATCTCAAAAGTATCTGCAGTCTCGCAAGACATAATTTTACTTTGCCTGAAAAAATATAATAGATACGCGATGTGAATAAATAAAGTTAGATCTTACGTATTCCAAGGAGAAATCTAATAATCTCGATTTCTTCGGGTAATATATTTTTCGATTATCCCCTTATCTGCTCTAGGATTCATATTACTTTTGAATGAGTCTTACATCCATTTTAAATGGAATCTCCGCAGTTGAAGATCC
Source organism: Argiope argentata (assembly GCA_026289955.1). Taxonomy (NCBI): domain Eukaryota; kingdom Metazoa; phylum Arthropoda; class Arachnida; order Araneae; family Araneidae; genus Argiope; species Argiope argentata. Next base: position 3,567,905 of record JAOUZG010027617.1, read on the forward strand.
AATTCGAATGGAAAAGATTTCAGACAGTTTCATAACATAGAGCTATAAGATTTTTTTCCTATTTGTTTGAAGTACTTACAATGTACCTTACATGATTTTCATCGAATTACGTTTCACATTTAAACATAAAATATAAGTTTCTGTCCCGCTACTTTTCAAGAAATCTTTAAATATGCTTTCTAGTCTCCTGATTTAATTCTATTTCTTTGAGATACTTTTGCGCACTCAAGATGGACAGTGAATACATGCATGCTTACAGATAATAAATTCAATAAAATAATTCGAACTCAATGTGGTTGGTAGTAAGAACTGGAAAATAATGGTGCAAAAGAAATTTTTTATCTATAAAAAAACTACATTTTTCCTTATTCTTCAACTCTTAAGCATATTTTATTTCAATACTTTTCAGATTTTCTTACACTATTACCAAGCAGTCTGAATGTTTGGAATACACTAGCAAAATGCATTCGATTGATGCGGTTTTGTACTGATTTCCACGGTTATAACATATTTACTGAATTTAACTTGAAAACAAATACAAATAAAATCCTGAGTTTAGAAGAATTGAAGGGTTTTTATATTATTTATTGCATATGAATTCGGACAAGACATTTGCTTTCAATAATTCAAATTTGAAAAAAAAATTACTTAATCGTTAAAGGGAACGAAATATAGTAATTGAAATTCAGAATAAGAAAAATTGAAGAAATTGTCTTCCCGTAAGTTCAAAAGCATTCTTGCACCATTCATCTATAATTATAATTATGTTACTTGAAACACATTATAAAACTCGACCATAACCACATTCTGAAAGCACTCTTGGCCGATGTTGTTTCAGGGTCATATATAAAAGTATCTACTATTCAGACCTCAGGCAATGATAATTATGCACACTTTTAGAAATTATCGTGTTTCTGGCATTTAAATTATCAATTAAAATCTGCCCATATAAGACCGAAACAGACAGAAAGGGATCTTACAGCCGATATGAAATAAATCTCCTAGAAACTTGAGCATTTGGGGCAAGATTTCAAGAGACATTAAGCCATCAAACAAAGTTAACTTAAGTTTTAATATGCTTCTATTCATTCGATTTTAATTCAATGAACAGAAAATGGATGGTATACAGATAGGATGGATAGGATATGTATTGACTCAAGTAAACTATCTTCCTTTTACAGATATGGAGATATTTCCGTGGATTTCCGTGGATTTTTTCCAAGTATATTAAATTTTGCCATACGAGTAATGAAACCATGGACATTCTTGAAGCTTTTTTCGGCGATCGACTTATCTCAAAAAATCTTTGGCCACCTCGATCCCCTGATCTGACCATCCCCGACATTTTTCTGTGAGGATATTAAAAGAACAAAATTTATGAAGGTGATCCTCAAACAGTACATGATTTGAAAATCGCAATTTCCCAAAGGATACAAGAAATCACTCCTAGCATGTTAAAACACGTTCCGAAAAACATGCGCAAACGAGTTCAGCTTTGTTGACAAGAAAGGGATGGACATTTTGAACATTTATCATAAATGTAAGTTCAGTATTTTTTCCTTAGTTATGTTAAAGTTGCTTTTTATCATTGGCATAAAAATAATTCTTTTTAAACCTATTGTTTTTGTAAAATAAATTCACAAATCATCAATACGGGAACTTTTTGGATACCCTGTACTTAACACTAATAGGCGATTAGAGATTCATGTGTTCCGTATGCTGAGATTTAAGGCATTCTTTATCAATACTTTCCAATGATAAAAGCGATGCAATGAAAACAATGAATATGGATTGACCCATCCAATATTCGATAATCAATTCTTTTGCATGTTCATAAATATTCCAATGATTGATTTATATTTAAAATTTTACCTAGTTTGCTGTTTTCATGTTTAGATAATGATTTTTGTACTCTAGTGTTCCTTTCATGTAACAAAATATTGTACAATAATCAGCCAGAAATTGATTTGACTATCATATAGATTTCCCATAACTGATGACAATCAAACCAAATTTTACGTCATTAAGTTTTATGAGAATTGGATGCGATACGAATGTATAATTATACTTTGAATAGGCAAAGAACAATTTTTTTTAAAAAATTACATTGCTCTATTTAAATTTTTGAATTATAATTGTAGCATTTTCCCACGAAATACATAAAATGAAATTTCTGTAGCGAAAATAGTTGAGTACATTTTAAAATATCCGCACATTTTTGTAAAATATTGGTTTAAAAATAATTATCATAAATTCCTTTTATCTATTATTCAAGGAAAAAGAGTAGAGTCCCATAAAATGTACTCAAGTACAATCACTTATTCTGTACATATATCCTGAATTTCCTCTTCTCAAGAAGTACCCCAATGGGTCATATCACTAACTCGAAGCTCCCAGTAAAATCGGATATAGTACAATTTCTCTCTTTTAAGACAAAAACTTATATTTTATTTACGCCGCACTAGATATCATACATTGTTACGAAGTAAACTCCGATCATCATTGTGGTATGACTAAACTGCTTACTAAATCACCGTTTTATTCGTGGGTCATCTTTAAATGTGACACTTCAGACGCTTCCTCTGAAATGCCATGGAAAAGAAAAAAAGAGAGAAAGCGAAGAAAAAGGAAAAGTTCAGTAGACCGTCTTTTTGTTCAGAATAAGAAGACATAGAGAAGATAAGTATGATTTATTTTCTGGTCGCGTCACCAACTTTTTATCGCTCTAAACCTCATGAATTTCTTCGTAGCAAAGAGTTAGATATTTAATGTGCAGCATTAATAATGACGGCACGATCTATAAAGAAATTCTCTCTATCTTCCTTACAAGAAAGACTGAGGTTGATCAGCATAGGTAGAAAAGCAGCTTCTCTGATGAAGTTGTAGAGGTGGCGACATTTTTTTCATTTCGATTTTCGTGTTCAATTGGTTGTTAAGCTTCCATTTATTTTAAAATACATTTATTTCACGTTATTTATTAAACAAGACCTAAAAGAAAAGGGATGCTACTCTTTTTCATGTTAGAAATAGCAGTTTGCTATTTAAAATTATTTTCTGTGCATAAAAGTTATATATGTTTGGAAAATTAATTTTTACCGCATTCTGCACAAAAAGCTTGTGTTTTAAACTCTCAAGATATAACAACAAATACTAACTTAAGAAATGAAATTCTAAGCATACATTAGAAACATCTGTGCTTGATTAAAACTGAAATACTTATACGAATCTGAACAAAAATTCTGCATTTCATTTCAATCATTTTCATACTAAAATTAATCTTTATTGAAGAGACTAAATCAATTTTACTAAATTGTGCAACAATTATATATTGTATACAAGAGAAAAAAATACTAAGATAATAAATTGTTTATAAAATAGAATAGCAAATAGACAGTAGCAAAACTTTTCAAGATTACCCAAGTTCACATAAATAAATTTTAATTTAAAAAGATAATATTTTCATTTAGACTAAGTTATAGGATTACAATTCTATTTGGGAAATAAAATAATTTCGAGTGAATCAATTTTTATTCATTAATGCTGAAAAATTATTATTTCTAAAAATATATTCAAGCACGATAGAGTAAAATCGTTTTCTAAATAGATTTCACGATGCCATTTTAAAGTGAAAATTGCTAAGGGGACTAAGAATACCCAAAACTTTAAATAGTTAATTTTAATGAGTTTTCTTCAGATTAATCTGTATATAAAATTTATTATTCATGTCATTTGATCCGCCGGGAAAGAAAAGAAAATTAATCTGCATATTAAAATTTCAAAATATGAATTAGAATTACATTATTTATGAAAAATGAGCCTCACATTGAAAATTAATTAGAATTTCTGGAATATGACTTCTTGTCACTAGGCAACAAAATATTTAATCATTACAAGACACTGCAGTATTATAAAAAAGTTACAAGATGCTTTATAACATTTATCCTGAAAGTCGATATTTATATAATAGATACAATTTTATAAAATGCATCTGGTACTATGTGGAAATTATTAAAAATAATCAATGAGATTTATTTACATCAAAAAAGTGCATTATTTACATAAAAGTTCATTTAAAACTAAGATGACTTTAATTTTCCCGTGATGCTCACCAAAACTAAATGATTCAAAAACATTGATTCAGGAATATTTGCCCTACGCACATAATTTGGTTTGGCCGATTTACCCTCGATATTTGTCTACAGAACTCAGTAACTCAAATGAACCTTCTAATTCATAGTCATTAAAAGTGACATTATGATGCTCAGACATCACACCCTACTCTAGTATGGTATTTTGACGACGTCGACACACGAAACAGCTGAAATGATAGTAGCCCAAATCCTTTAAAACCAACTGTTCACCAGAAATATGCCATTTAATATTCGATGAAGCTTAACTTAAAACCTTATAATCAGAGTATCATTTCAATATTTCTTCCAAGAATGTTATAGTAATTAAAGAAAACAACCTTTATCTTAAAAATTAAAAAATATATTTTAAAAGAAAATATTACATTTTTCATCAAAACTGATTCTTTCTTAAATTTGAAATTAAAAATGATTTTGTGATTGGAACGCCATCTGACTTATTCTTCACTCTAGACGTGTGTATTAAAGTAATATACCAGAATTAGTTTTTAAAAAGAGACGAGCTATCATATCGGTAGTAATAGCTGCACACAAACACTAACAGGGTAATTTTAAATAAATTCAGATATAAGGTTTGCAGCACCGAATTAAAAAAAACAGATTACATATAAGGCCTTTGAAATTGCATAAGATGATTAAATACATCATCTTGACAACAATTACCGCTTATTAGAATCTATACATTTGCAAAGAAATTCTTCTTGTTAGCGTTATTTTGTAAAAGAAAGAGTAAATAGAGAAAAAAAAACTTTTAACTTGAGTAGTTCTATAAGAAACCTTCATTGTAAATGCCACTATCATTTCGAAAACAATAGAAACATAAGTATACTTTGTTTCTAAAAGCTACCGTATTATTTGCATAACCAGAAGCAAATCACTGATAGAAAAGGACTTTACTGTATTTACATGTGGTTAGCAAGGTAAGTAATGACTCCACTTCTTGCAAATCAAAATGATAGGAAAATGCTTCCAAAGGTAATCATGCATGCTCATTTGCTAAAAGGTCATTTACTACAAAAGCAATTTTGTCTTGCAATCAGGGGAATTACAAAAACGTCTAAATATCTGTCGCTGCGTATACCAAAGTTACAATAATGAGATGTAATAATACTCAACTTTAAAACGAAACGTAAGATCTGCTATTTTATAAATCTATTCATTATGACATTGGTATTCTCGGGAGATTGAGTCGATTTAAAAAAAATACTAATGAGCAAAAAAAGAATAACGGCGATTTCAGTTTCTTTTTCATGAATTTATTAAGTAGTTTGTGTAAATGCATGCAGTAGTAGTGTATCGAGAATATATATTACTGCACACGATTACAATAATTTTTATAAAAAGAGGGAAATTGTAAATGTTTTGATAGAAAATTACTTGTCTCTAAGTGTCAAACCATAATTTTAATTAAACAAACGTTGAAAACATTTGTGGCTTTAAATACAATCATTCAACACAGAAAAATGAAATTAAGGGAGAAAATAATTTTTTCTGTAAATTGTAAAAGCAAAGCTCAAAAATATCCAAAATTTTTGAAAATATTTTGTTTGTCTTGAGACCGAGTAATATGAAATTGGATGCAAATACAGTTTATAACCAGTTTAAACATTCCAGTTTGTGATATTTAAATAATAAAAAATCATTTGATATATAACAGCTCTTTAGAAAATGTACATCAAAAGAACATTTGTAGCTTTGATCTTTGAAAAAGCATGAAGGTGTTGGCTCAGCATTCTTGTTTGAGAAATGAAATACAAAGCAGAATCAATCCGCTTTCAAAGAATGAAAGCGAAAATGAATGAACAATAAATCAAAACAAATGAATGAGATCCTTTTCAGAGCACAGTTCAGGGAAAATACTCGAAAAAAATGGTTGGATTTAGGGTTTTCTCGACAATTTTTTACATTTCACGAAAATTTCCTTAATATTCAAATCTATTTGCAAGTGTCTAGAAACAAATCAAATAGACGATTAAAAATTAGTTTTAAATAACCTATAGAAACTTCGAAATAGTTACTATTTATAATGAAATGAAAGTTTAATTATAATTCGATGGATTTTGTATTTAATTTAGGATAAAATTATATTTGAAAAATGAAGAACAACTTTATTACAGTTTTTAATTTTCAAATTCTGTTTTACCTGAAAAGTGTATTTGCATTGAAACATGAGACTTTTCTATCGATATATTTTTTTCCGATCACGAATTTGCAAAGACCAATGCAATTTTGCATGAGGTATTTTTCTGCCGTGTTAATGTATTTAAAAGGTATTTTATATTTAAATTAGCATTACTTAGAAGCTCCTAAAACTCTCCGTTTCTTATTCTGTAAATCTTTTTATACGGATTATATATAAAATCCATTGGCTCTATAATTGAAAATAAATGCTGTTTTTCCTTAACGGCCATACGCGAAGTTTCAAGTGAATGAATCATAGAATGCGCATTATCAAAATTAACTTTATAGATAGCAACAAAGCCATCTTTGCAGAGACACCCTATTTCTGCCATAAATTGTATATTAAATTTAAAAAAAGGTTAATTCACATTTCGTTTGATTTATGCCACTGCTTTCAGTAATTGCCTGCTGTTAATTAGGATGACCACCATATGGTACAAGGAATAGCTGCCATGACATTCTGAGAGGTACTTTGTTTCTCTCATTGGCAACTGTTTCGCCTTACGCTATCTTACAAAATGGTGCTATGCAGCCGCAATAGATGTAAATGATCCCCGTCATTAAATTCATTTCTGAATAAGCGAACCACTTGCAACAGTTCAGGGCATACTTGGTATTAATCTGGATTCTGAATGACACGTCGGTGTCGGTGACATCAAACCTTCTGCAATGTTAATCGCATTACGTGACTCCTGTATATGGATAATAAATAGTTAGTGAGTAATTCAATAAATTAATTTCTCGTTTACTGAATGCTTACAACGAATTTATAAATCCTACTCAGCTGCTTAGCTGCTGTAGAAAAACTGTACGTATTTAATCAGCTGAAGCTGATCAGCTGATGTATAAAAACTCAAAAAATTAAGAAATTGGAAAAACAGCGAATAATTATTTAATTAACAAGATGCATTTCTCAAAAATATCCTAATATCTAACATTTAGAAGAAGAAGTAGAATTTAAATTTCATTTGAAACGCATAAACATCTTTTTATTACACTAGTGCAAAACAATTTTTTATCAGCTTGATTTGAAGTGAAAATATTTTTCGTAGACACTCAAATTTTTGCTATAATTTTATGCTGAAATAAAATTCTAATCCAAATAGAAGAGACTATGATTTTCATTACATTTATAATTTAGATAAAAATTAAAGTTACTTCAAAAGATTTTCAAAAGTCTCAATCAAAACTGCTCACAAATTTGTGTTAACATTTTATTGAAATAAAAAGTCAACTCTCAACTAGTTTACATGACATTGTTTAATTCATTAAGACAGGAAACAACCTCGTGAAACTCTCGAAAATAGTCAACTTTTTCAATGCAACAAATTTGTGTGAAATTCTTTTGTATGAATAATACAAGAATACACTCGAAAAGAATACTTAATGTATTGATACTTAACTCGTAATTGCAATAATTTCCATATGATGCTATTGCATTTCCTTAAATTACAGTGGATGTAATTTTTGAAATATACAGATTCAAAGTTAATTAGTACACAGTATGTTCCAGTTTGTAGAGTAAAAGATATTGCATCATCAATTGTCAGTAAAACATCCCAATTTCCAATTGTTGCAAGCATTTTACAACAATTTTTTTCGACAAATTTATTCTATCAATCCCATTTGGATTGGTATTTGAAAAACTTTCGGAATAAGGATCCAATAACGGTATGAATTGTCATTGGTTCATTATAACATAATTATATTTCTTTTCCTAAACCTTAAAAACGATTTTTTAATTTGGAAAATTAAGTCACTCTTCAAAACAGATATAAAAAAATCTCCCTCATCTGAGTTTCTTCTGTTTCTTCTATATATAAATATGCAATATATAATAAAGTCGTCATATATCCTTATGACGACAATACAAACAAGTTATACTTTATGCATTTCAGACATAAACCGAGTAGGAATTAAGGGTTTATCCACAGCACTTGAAGTATATTTGAATTAATCTTTTAATTACGTATGATGAAATATTTCAATGCAAAAATAAATTAAAAATAAGTTAATTACCCGAATGACAGGTTAAAATTTGCTTAGATTTGCCATTTTACAATAAAATAATACTCGGTTGGTTAAGAAACAATTTTTCACATCATAGCGATTTATAGAACTTCTTAGCTTTTTGAAAATAAAATCTAACTGAACAAATTATTAATTTTGTATGTTCCAAGTTGTTTATATAGCAGATTATATACATATCTAATGCATTTATGTACAAACATAAAAGATAGCATAGATATTGATCAATCTTATTAAATATATCTTTAACTTTGAAATCTTTCAGCATGTGTATGTATCATTCTATTTGGTTCAAATATCTAAATTTTAATCTAAACATAATGAGTTCTAAACAGTTACAATGCTCTTCATTTAAATTCAGTCAAACAAAGAAGATAATCTTATATTTTACAGCAATAATATTCTGGTAACAGTCATTTTAACCCCTTCCGGTAAAACAGTGAGTATAGTTCGTCATAGATTTTTCATGCCATATAGCATAATGACAAGCTACACTCGTCATGCGACTTAAGTTACAATTAATTTATTAAATTTGACCAAAAATTTCTAGTGCTCTGAATCCAGGAAAACTTTTATTACTTAAGTTGACATCATAGTCACTTCCTGCATTCTGTTATTAGCATCGCATTCTGTTTGCGGTTAGATTGTCTTGGTACACGTCTGGCCAAATTATTGTTAGCCAGCGTATTTCATCCTTATTTAATGAAAACATTTGTCTTAGTAAAGGAGAAACATATTGTGAAATAAACACCATGATAAATAATAGTAATAAAAAATATGAAGATCAAAGTAATTGGATTAAAAAAATCAGAAGAAATAAGTGTATATTTACCCGATACCAATAATGAAATTAACGATAACGAAATATAACCAGAAAGAGAAAAAATTACTTAGTGACTAATAAGTGAGTTTAGTGAAGAGTGAATTTGGAATCAAATAGATAGTTTCATTAATGGAAATAAAAACAAGTACAGGAGTGCCTGGCATAAACTAGAAAACTTTCGGCAGGCTTTCTGGCACAGAGGTAGCGCATCTTCCTCGTGTTCTGGGAGTCCCGGTCCGGGCATGGTTGTTCTTCTGTGTGCTATCTGTGAGATGTGTGACAGTTGTAAAAAGGGGCTGTGCAAGCAAATGTGGTGTGTGTGTGTGTAGCTAAGTTGTACTCTTGGCCCTAGTTGGCGCTGCTTTAAAACAAGAGACGCTTCTTTCGGCTTAAATCTGCTGCTGTATCAGCGGGAGGTTTTGTCCATTGCAAGTGCCATTAGTAACAACAACAGAAAACTTTCTGCTAATTTAAAATCTGTAAAGATTTTTGAAGAAATGTTTAATATAAGCTATCAAATTACTATTATATCCATAACAAAATAATGTTAATAAATAATATTTTTACTATATTATTTAATGTTAATAAATAAAACTATAAAATAATAAAATATAAGTTTTCTTAAATAAAATCTTAAATGGTTATTTCATGCACAATTTCATTATTAAATCTCACTAGAAGTGATTGAAGTAAAAATATCCAAATTATAATTTTGATGAAAATCAGAGAAATACTTTCCTTCTTAAATTATTCGAATAAGATCTTTTGTTCTATCGTGAGGCTATAATTTTACCTTTTCTGCTATTAACAGTAATTCTTGGCAAAATTAGAAGGGAAAAGTAATCAGTTCTTCTGAGTGATTTGAGACCGTACAAATCAGCTGCATGATAAGCCTATAAATCTTGGTTTTGTGATAGGATAGTTAAAATAGTTCGTACTCAGCCAAGAAATATACGATATGAGTACCAGCCCTTAAGATAAAATGAAACATTTTATGCAATTACTACTTTGAATCCTCAAGAAATTTAACATCCTCAAAAAGCAATTTTCCAGATAAATTATTTATTTGATTAAGGGGAAATTAAATGTTTGTTTTCAGAAACATGTAATGGACGAGATCGAACTCAATTAATATTATATTTTACTGAAATTAGCTCAGTTAGCTGATAGCTCAATAGCTGAATCAGCTTTACTGAAATGAGCTATTTTACTGAATTTAGCTATTTTACTGAAATTAGTTTATTTATTAAAAGCACGAAATTAGTCCAAATGATTACAGAATTTAAGAACATGTATCAAATCAATAAAAATTGCATTCACTGGCATAATAAACAATGATCTGCATTATTGCGGCTTCATTAAAACCATTACAGTATTATTTCAATAAACACTTACATCATTGCTTAGACAACCTGAAATATGAATAGTTTAACTTCAGCAATACTACATCTATCCCTTACATTCTGCCTTAACATGGATTTGCAGTAAATAATTAATGCCCATTTTACTATAATTGCTTCAATATTGGAATGTTACAATGCTTAGTTATCACAATGAATTATGACAAATTATCAAAATATGATTGTAGATTGCATCACATATTGAGAATACTAGAGGAAGCTGGCTGAGGCATCGGGACTGAATTTGCCATATGGCAGCGTAGGCTACCGCTGCTTATATTTTTATGGGCAATTTTCTTTAGAATGAAACAAGTTAAAAGATTGAAATATCTAAGTGAATAAAATTAATTTCCAATTCAATATTATGAAATTAAATTTCTATGAAAATATTTTATCTAATAATAAACTAATATATGGAAAAAGTTTTTTAAAAAAATAAAAATATTCAAAGACGGTAGTTTCAAACACAAATTATATATATATATATATATATATATATATATATATATATATATATATGGAAGCAGTTTCATATCCCTCCAGCTACATATATTCTGAATTGGAGTTGGAAATTATTTTCTGTTACATAAAATAACTGATATATACAATTTCTTCTGGCTAGTATGCTTACTTCTACTAATAATAGGATGTTGAATTTTAATATACATTAAAGTGCTGTGAATGATTCTGCATTGTTTTGCATTTAGACCTTTCCGCAAATGCTGAATTTGCGTAACGATTTAAACAATTTTGCACATAGAAGATAAAGAATCCAAGATTTTATTGCGTAGTTAAATGTATAAATATATTCTGAACTTCACACAATTGCCTGTATATAATGGAACAGAAAATTCTATGACTAACCAATATTATCAAAAGAGAAAAATCAAAACACGAAACGAACAATAAGCATATTATTTCTAAAATATTAGAACTTTCATTGAGGTTTGGGAATACCTTCTCAACTTCCATTAATAGAGGGAAGAGGTTCCGATTCTATAGATAATGCACTATACGATGAAATCTGTTTCAGGTTAAATCAGAGAACATAAGTGACACGCCCTTACGTTGATATGTCATAGGGTGTAGATACAAATGCACTCCTCTCTTTTTTGATATCTTTTCCAGCCCTGAAACAGCTTCATAATAAGACCACGATTTTAATTGGCATATCTGTATAATGTTGCCAATTTATTTGAGAAATATTGCGCAATTCTTATTTTAAACGGCATTGTACTGTTTTCAAATAATGAAAAGCTGCAATAATAATAATTTGTTACAACTTTTGTTTTCCATCAGCTTAGTTAATAATAATAAAACATCCATATGCTTTAAAATATTTTATTCAAGTCTAAAAATACTGAATGCAGATACTCAAATAAGCAATGTTTATGCATATTTATTACTTATATACAGATGGAATAAAATGTTTTTATACAAAAATTGGCGGGTATTTCGAAAAACAAAATCGTGCATATGACGATATTCATATAGATGAAAGCAGAGATTTCAAAATTTGAAACACAACTCAGCGGATTTCATTGAGCTTTCAGCAAACCCTTTTCTTCTGTAAAGTGCTTGACTTTTGCAACTTTTAAGTATCAAAAGTCTTTCTTTTTCGATACATGAAACTTTTATATCAAGAAATAATCCAGGAAAGAAAGTATAAGAATGCAGAAACTGAGAATAATTATGGACTATCATAACTTATTGCCGGGAGCAATATTTCCGCTTTCTACTAAATCTTCTTTTTCAAAAAATAGTTCATTTTTTGTTTTGATGAATTCTGTTCTTTACAAATTGAATCAAAATATAGCTTTTTTAACCCTTTGCAGCCCGATGTCGCCTCTGACTCGACATGTAAAACTGTGCATCATTTTGACGTTTTATTTATTTATTTTTCAAATTTAATTGTTAAAAACGCCTACATAATGGTTAAGAGATGAATCTCTTTGAAAGATTAATCTACAACTTAAAAGAATTATATATATTTATTTTTCATAGCAATAAACAAATCTTTGTATTAGGTGAATAATTTTGCATCTAATTATTTTTCGAACTGCAAAGGGTTCAACTTTGTGTTGAGACTGAGTATGAATGCTGAAAAAGAACATTATTAATCGAAACATTACATTGACTTTAATTTTTCAAAATAGATAAAGATTTTATTTTAATAAGTTTGGTTTCAACAGTCCCTCTCTTATAAATATTTGTTTACGTAGCAATTTCATTTGTAAACATCCAATAGTATAATGATTTGTCACTCATTTCTTGTGCTACAGTATTTATAGCAAGGAATTATACATTAAATACTAGAAATAATTCAAAAATATCTACTTTTATTGCTGAAATAAAAGGGTGCTTTGAAATATTATTGACATTATATTTCAACAATTTTAAATGTAGTTTAGAAAAAACAATTAAGCCTGTGTATATTTTTTAACTGTAGAAAAGCTCAAAATTTGAGCATTCTTAATCACATAACCAAAAAATAATCACATAATCCGTCTAGGGTATATTTAAGTATAATGAACACACATTGAAACATATAAATGTATTAATAAGAGATTTGATAAAGATTATTTGCTGAGAGGCAAGAAAAAAAAATATTCATTTGATTGAAAATTCACTAACCTCTAGCTTAAAAATTTATCATCCATGAACTCTTTAAGCACAAATAAAAATGAATTAAAATATGAATTTCGATTTACTAAAAGAAGGAAATAAACAATGGGAGTGGTCTTCCCCAAGCTTTCTAGCGTATATTTTGATAAAAGTTTTACCCTACCTCTACTAAAAAGTATGAACTTTGGACAAAACAGAGCGTTTTGATTGGTATTGGCATGCAACATTTACCAAGTATTGACGTTTGGCAGAAATTTAGCATTTTTACAGATTCTATTCTTGATCCTTGGTCACTATTTTGGCAATTAATCCCTGAAAAGTGGTTAATAGCATTCAAAAATCGAATTGGGTTTTTAACTCGTTTTTCCCCAATTGATTGAAAATAAACATTGAACTACAATAACAGTAGGAAATTCACATACCAAATTTGATGTATTGAAGTCACTGTGATTTTGAGTTATTGCGTTTACATGTTTCTGCAAGTATAGATCGACAGACAGTCAACACCTTATCAAATTTAACAGGTGTCTACAATACAGATGTTAAATCTAAGCTTCGATTTGGAGACCGACACAGCGCCAAAAACTAATTTTTCGAACTCCAAGAGCCAAAATGTGGAGGTACGTGAAAGTCTAGAGTTCGAGTTTTTTTGACGATCAAAATGCTTTCTCTACACTTTGTATATACAAGAAAGTAAATATAATGCACTTAAAAGATGCAATAATTTGTAATAAATGAACAAGAATCATTAATTTGCGACATAATGAGTCCTACATCTTCTACCCTTGTAATACAACCAGATTTTTCCTGACAAATATGAATATATAAATAAAACAGAAGTGAAAAAATGCATGAAAAAAATCAAGTATTAGTTTTAAATTTTTTCTTCATTAATTAATTAAAATTATCTTTTATTTGATTAAAATTCCTATTTTAAGACCTTCTTCAAGTAAAAAAATAAGAAATTAATTGTACTAATTTAATTACTCAAAAGTAATTGGGAAAAGGTAATGATGCAATTTAATAATAATCAATTTCTTTCTATGAGAATTTGTCTTTGAAATATTTCTACTTTGGCCATACAGAAACAAAGACCATTTTTTGAAACTTCTTTTAGCTATAAATTTTTGTTATTAATCTCTATCCAAGTTCAAATTAGTACTTAGTGAGTATAGGATGATTTAATTTCTCTTAATTTCATTTTTTCTCTGCCACTTGGGAAGTAATTTCGTCGAGGGCGTCTGCGATTTGTTATTCAAATGTTAATCAATATAATATACAGAATAAATAAAAATATGATTTCGAGCTCTCGTTTATTGTTCATTATTTCACTATTTCCCTTTCCAAGCTGTGCTTTTAAAAGTAACAATCACTCGGCATTTATCAAATATTCTTTACTTTAAAGATAAGGTAAGAAAAAAAAAGGAACACACCTTTGAGTAATGAGTTATGAGGTTAACATAAATCAAGTATCAAATTTAAGAAGATAGTTGAAAACTTGATACCTAGGGAACGTAATTGATTTTGAAGGCTTTTCCTCTCGGTGCAATTTGTAATTCAGAGCACGAAGTAAAAATAATGATGTACAAAAATCAAATGTAGACTTCTTTTCGGAGCTCTAAAATATGTAATTAGGTAAAAGGGTGAAGGAGAACGACTTTCTCGCTTTAAATTATGTAAGTACAAATGCAGCGCATCGCCACAGGGCCTTTTAGAAAGACATTTTTGCACCAAATACAACGAAAGTTTGCTTTTTTTAAACAAGAAAAGTAGTAACAATACGGCGGTTTTCATGAGATTTTGATTTTTTTGTCAATTTTATTTTAAATAAATGAAATGTAAGGTCATCTGGCTGACTCAGTACAGAAGTTTACTTTATCAATCATTCCGTTATAAACATTTCATTTTCATTAAAGACTTCATTCATTCTCAGCTTTTAACTTTTTTAAAAATATGTATTTATATTTGTATAGAATAGAATTATTTTAGAAAGAATTTATTAATTCCAAACTGATTTGATTTTTATTTTTCCCAAATGGTACTAATTATGAATTATAATGAAATAACTGAAATATTGATCAGAACTAGAAGTTATGAGCAGTACGCATTATATATATTATTTCAATAAAATTTCCTCGAATCAAAAGCTGATTTTTTAAATTGCAATAAAAAACGAATTTAAGATGACATTATTTGAGGTCTATTAAAAGCTACAATATGCTTTAAGGCTTAGCGTTACAACTAAATATCTCTCGAGCAATTAAAACACCGCAAAAGCGTGTGTCTGCGGGGAAAGGTTTTAATGAAAATTAATTGCTTTTGCAGACTATTTAAGTTAGTTTTATTGACGCTACAAAAGCCCTGACCGGGTTTAAGATAGCCCGATAAATTTTGAACCAAAAATTTGGCGATACAATTTAGGCTTGTTGTTTTTGTCTTTTAAAACAGAACACCATAAAAAGATTTAAAAAATGCTAAAGATAAGTCCTTACTCAATGTACCTTTTTCAAAAGTGTTCTGTAAATTTATGTTGCAATAAATCTTACTTATAACAAATGATAAAGGAAATTACCCAGTTTAGGTATTAATTTATTGGCATTGATTAATGTTTTTTAAAAAAAAAAATAGGTTATACATTTTTTCATATTTTTTTTAAACTAGAATGTATCCAGTGATTTTTTCCATCAAGAAAAAACAAGACAATATATTTGTTATAAAATATATTGTCATGATATGTTTGAGAGCTGCATAAGTTTAAAATAGTAAATCAAAGAAAAAGTTTGATTAACCTTTTCGGTCTTCTCACAGGTTTTTTTTCTATAATAGGGCTTTATTTTACTATCATTCACCAATGGCCTGCAATTAACAACGCAGAAGTACGTTTATTTGAAAGTAAGTGCTAAAGTTTCTGGATACCCCCTCCCCCCTCTCTTCTGCTGGTTATTCTATATGGCTTGATTGCATCGGATGCTGAGTAGAAATTTTTTGGTTGGAGATTCAAATGGACATTAATATACGATCTTTGGAGATTAATCATTGAGATGTCATACATTTAAAAACATCAGACGAACGCATATCTATTTACGGATTCCGATTTCAACCGATTGAAATAAAAATTTGTCATTTCACTAAAATTTTATTCACAAGATAAGTACAAAATTTATTTTATTTAAGTTACTACGATTTTGAATTGGCTTGTTTACATAGTTGTGAAAATACAAACTGAGAGATGGACAACCCTTAGATACAATTCAAAATATGATACTGTTCTATATTTTATGGATATATATTCCAAACCTGCGTACCAAATTTTATTGATCTAGTTCTAAATATTTTATGGCAAATATGTTTGCCTTTTTTTCATTCTCTGAATAGATTTCGTTGAAACTTTAATTTCGTTTCGCAAAAAATCCTTACATTTGATCTAAAGATCATATACTACATTTGAACCTTATAGCTTAAAGAATTTTGAGCAATCTTTGTCACAGACACGCATAGTACCAAAAATATGTTTTTTGAATTCAGTGACATCTAAAAAACATAAAAACCTCGAGTTCGAATTTTTTGATGATAACAATATTTTCTCTTTGTACATAATGCATAAAGTAAGTATAAATATTCCTCCTATAACAGTTTCGACTTCCGCAATTTATTTCTAATGATAAGAATGAAGCGGTTTTTGATTCAAAACCAAATTAGGATATATATCTCACAAAAGATCCCATCTATCTATCAATTCATTTGCTGCCTAAGAATCTTACAAGTTTCAGTTCAATCAAATAAAAGATAATTGATGTACACAACAAACATGAAATATCATAATCTATTCCGCGATAACACGCCGACAAGAATTTCAAGAGGAGGTTTCCTACGGCTATTTCTCTTATCAACAGCGCACGAGTACCTTTGGTGGATTATCCGACAAGCCGTCAAAGGTTCTGAATTCCATGTCACATTATGGCGGACGGAGAGAAAGCAGCCTAGTTCCTCAATTATTTACGTATGTCATATTTATTAAAATAATTTCCTGTCTCATAGTAGTAGAAATGTATCACTATAGCAGCTTAGTTTGACATAACTTCTCGATTTGCTTGGTTAATATATTCAAAAGCAATTGTAATTTTTAATAATAATTTTCCTTGGAAAATTATTCAAAGTGATTAACCTTTTCTTAAGAGTAAGCACGGATTCTTAATAGGGCATTTCTTTCACCAAGGGTAGATCAACAATTAAACGACTGATTATTGGTATTTTTATATGACCAACCTGTAAATTCTCTAATCACCCTATAAATATCATTATTTATTTCTGTTTTGTCACTTCACTTATTTAACTGCTAATGACAAGCAAATATGAAATAGCATTATGGGTAGGAAAAAGGAACGAAAACCCAAGGAAGGGTGGACAGATTTTCATTGCCAAACTTGTAGACTAAAAAGATAAAAGCATGTCGACTTAACGATTTTTCAGATTACAAACTGTAGAAGAAAGCATATGGACAAAAGTAGACATTTTCTTGGATAATATTCAGTATTTGAATCTTACGAGGAATATCGCTTAGATTTTTTTAAAAAATGCCATTATCTTTTAATATATATACTCAGCATCTGCGAAATGAGTAATATTTTTAATAAGACAAGCAAGCATGTTTGAACTGTTTTGTGCAGGGAAGGCAAGCAAGTAAAAATAAAATTAACGCATTTATGACAGCAAAACTTTTTTTTTCCAAATATTTGTTTCTTTTAAATAGTCTTACAAACTTTAAAACGTCTATGATATTTAAACATAGCATTCTGGATGTAAGCGATATAATTTAAAATATAATATTCCCTTCTTGAAAATACAATTCCGGTCTACTATTTCTTTGAAAACATTCTACTGAACCAGGATTTTTTTTATAATAGAAAAACTTATTACTCCTAGTTAAATACCAAGAAAAAAATATTTTGACAAACATGTAAGAATAAGGAAAACAAAACTCAAAAGTTGAAATATTGCCACTTATGTGCACCGTACATTTAACTCTAGAAAAGCTCTAAGCATTCCCTCCCCTTTCAAGATTATTATTAATCTGGAGGCATTAACATCATTTAATTCTTCAGAAACGTCTACTCTTTTACATTAAATAGGTAAATTAAAAGAGCTGATATTCATTATTAAAAAAATAAGAGATCGATAAAATAATAAAAATTACTGTCAAACAAATTTGCGCTACATAACCAAATAACAATATTTATAATTATCAATATTAAAAATTCTCATTAACGGTAAATAATTTTTTTTCGTTCATTCTCTATGCATATAGCTACGTACTAATTGAATGCAACAATCAATTTCAAAACGAAACTCACAAATTCAGCTTTTTCTAAAAATACAAGAGAAAAATTGTAGGAAATGAAGTACCGTGATAAAAGTTTTTAAATATATATATATATATATATATATATATATATATAAATACTTTTGTGCGATTCATGAATGGTATTATCGAAGTAAATGAAAGTGCTATTTATAAAATAATCGTAAACGGCTTCAATAGATAAGCAAACTATAGTCAATTATTTGTAGTAAACAAAATAAGTTTACTATAAACGATAACTTTATCCTTCCAGTTTCAAAAAATTCTTCATGGAAAAAAAGCCTAATGTTTTGTTGATTTTGGAGTAATATTCTTATAGTTAAAGCTTTATCTTTTTTAACGTCATCTATTTTGCGCCAAGGGGAAAATAACCTGATAATTCATTTCTGAACTTATTTTTAACGTTAATACATTCTCA
Organism: Argiope argentata; assembly: GCA_026289955.1. Lineage (NCBI taxonomy): Eukaryota > Metazoa > Arthropoda > Arachnida > Araneae > Araneidae > Argiope > Argiope argentata. Next base: position 3,586,887 of record JAOUZG010027617.1, read on the forward strand.
ATATTCTGAGCTCCTAAATTAAAGATTTATTTTAAAAGGAAAATACATTTTTAACCACAGATCAAATTTGAAAAGTTGATCTAGAATGCGCGTAGCTGATTTTGTGAGCTGGAAACATTAACTAGAATTCCTTCATAAAACGATATGGACCAACAAAATAATCTCCATCTCCTAAATGAAGCAATTTTATTTTCCCTCGTTATTTTCATATTGTCTCTTTATAAATATTTTAAGGGAATTGAACCATTTTAAGTCCTTAATGTTTCAAAACATGTTTAATCCTTCGTATTTTGCTTAAGCCGTAAAAATCATATACCAAAGAATTAAAATATCTAATATTTATAAAATATTAATTTTTAACACATGAAAACATTTCTGCGGCAAAATTTTAGCGAATAAAGCAATTTCAATTTTGATTAAATCTTCAAAAATACTTAAAACATTAACACGTTCAAATAATTTTAATATTGTTGTCATTTAGTTAAGAACTATTAAATCAGTTCACATTGCATCACCATCACTTCTCATTTTTGTTCACATACGATCTTAAATTTTTCACATAAGTGGAAAAATAACCGGTTTAAATTATTCTATTTTTTACAGAGTTTTTATTAATGACTTATTGGATTTTGAAATACTAAATGAAAATATAACAAATAGTTCAATAAATGATGTATAAAAACAAAAAAATATTATGGTATCTGATTGTCAAATTATCAATATTTAACAGCACATACATTTGAGTTATAGATATTATCCGTTGGCAAAGAGAACTGTCTGTATAGTAAATACAAAATGGTATCAGTTGCACTTTTAGAGATATTATAATTGCGAAATTTAAAGCCCATTTTTGAGCATTCTTCATAGTGTCATACTAAAAAAAAATTAAAAAGTGTTTTCAATTCATTTAAAATTTGTAATCTAATTAAAATCTTTCTATCATTCGGATAATTTTATCTGGTTATTATTGTATTTTTTTACTGTTCTTTTTTCAGATTTGATATAATTGCAACTAATTATCAGTTATTTGGAATCATTAGCATTTTATTAGTACTCATTTTGTAATTTCATAACTTCTCATGCGTTCTTAATCACTGAAATTTCGATCCAATTAAAAAGAGAGAGAATACCATTGCTCTTATTTAAAGGATAGAGTGAAAGTTTTTTTCTCAAATTCGGAAAGTTAAAGAAATAAAACGTATTGTCAGAATTTTTTTATAATTGTGAAAGAATTTAAAGCTTTACTACATTGTTTCTCAAATTAAGGTGCGCTTATGCTCATCGTTACGTAATATGATTTCGTAGGAAAATAATGGACATTAATAGATTGAAAATAAAATATTAGCTAAAGTGCTAGCATTTCTGATTCAAATCATAGTTCGTAGTAAAAAATCAAAATAAGTTAATTTGAATCCAGTGTAATTTTAACTTAGATATGAATTTTATAAATTGAGTATAAGTATACATATTTTGTCTGCATGATCAGTTTCAGTAAAGTGGTTAAACTACCATTCAAATCCTAAAATAATAAATATATTTCAATAATCTTATATAAAGTGGGCTCATAATTCAGTACTTTTTTCGGTAAAATTTTATTTATGAGTAGAATCTACTAAATTAAAAAAAATTACTGAAACAGATTTTCCAGTGTTAACTTCAAATTTGAGACTGTATTTGTCTAATTTTACATTAATGAATGCCGCTAAACACCCTCAAGTACTCAATTAAATGTTCTTATATTTATTTTAGTTAAATATGCATAATTAGAAATATACCTACGACATTTCAGCATAATTTGTAAAAATAAAATGTCTGTTTTGTTTTACATGTATGTAAATGCTTATAGTAATAGCACATAATTAAATGGGATTGGAATATGTGGATAAGCTAATAGTTTAAGGCGGGTAAGTAGATAAAATGCAGATGAGAAATTTTATTTTATAGGTAGTACTCAAGGAATTTTGCGTTTTTTTTTAGATAAGGAAAATGGAATATCAAACTCATATTTTTTTTATATTTGAAAGGAGCTGCTAAAATAGAAAGCGAGATCTTCTCTGTGAATGATGAAGGATCGCTGCTCGTCACTAATTTTCACGAAACAAAAATGGAAATTTTTACAGCTGCTGTACTGTTTGACCAACTGAGTTCGATAAGCAGCAATTAACCCTTTGCACTCCGAAAAATAATTAGATTCAAAATTATTCACCTAATACAAAGATTTGTTTATTACTATGAAAAATAAATATGCATAAGTCGAATTTCTTTGAAAAATTCATCTACATACCTCAACTATTATTTAAGCGTTTTTAAGAATTAAATTTGAAAAATAAATAAATAAAACGCCAAAATATTGCACAATTTTTAATGGTGAGACATAGGCACCATCGGAGTGCAAAGGGGTAAATATTAATAAAAATCCTTCTTAAACGACTAACTAAATAAAAAAATTAAAAATTGAATATTTTGTGCCTTCATTTCATTTCATTTAATGTGTGAATTTCCAGCAGCTGACAATATTGTTAGCCTACATGGTTCAAGAGAAGGATTTTTATCAAGTCACATGAAATCGTAACGTCGAAAAACGATGTTTTTTAATATATTAGAATTTCTAAATATGAAGATTCTCACGCACAAATAAGTTCGAAAGAGCGGCTAAAGTAAAAGCTCTTAAAAATTGTATTTGAAATTAGCATCAAAATTATGCACTGAAAAATAAAACCACACATATGTGCTTCTGCACAAATTTCAAGAAGTAAAGTAAAAATAAAATAGTTATTATTGTTTTGTATCAGCTATTTTTACAATCTGAAGATAATTTTCTAACAATTTGTAATACTTGATGCTATTTAAAACTGCTGAAATTTTAGATATTAGATCATCCAAACTGATGGAAATCGCAAAGAACATAGTTAATTTTTATTATAATTAGAGCAAAATGTTGGAATTTTTACTTTTGAAATACACTCATTATTTTTCTTTGGTTTAAAATATAAAATGTTTAAAAAGACGAAAAGCATCATCGATGAAATATCGTCATGTCTTAGAAATATCTTTCAAGTTAAATTTCCGCCAACTATGGAGTTCCTTAACAGAACTATTTAAGAATTTTATGCTGAATAAACAGATTCAAAATTTCAGGTCGACAGTGAATTTAGTCCCACTTTATAAATAAGTGTCACCTTATCAAAAAAGTTTTATTGTTCAGAAATAATTTTCCCACAAAGAGAGTTAAAAGTCGTTTTTTTAATATAAAAAAGACCTATTTGAAGTCGCATCAATGATAGAATGTTCTTTTTGAATTCGGATATTTTAAGATTGTTAGAACGTGGATCAGCCAATTTTCAGGAATGATTCACATACATGAAAAAGCGATGAACTTTCAGCTACGAAATAGAAATTCCCAAGACTAGAAATCGATAGCTAATGCGCCTGTTAAAAATAAAATGATCCTACAAATATATATATATATACTGTAGCTATATAAAGATTACATTTATGTGCTTTAGTGTTTGAATGATACATTTCTTATGAAATTATACTTTTAAAATATATTCATTTTTGGAAGTAAGTCATTTCACATCAGAACTTGGGCATTTGACACCAAATCTGTCAGATAAATGTCTGATCGAATTTAAGATAGATCTTATGAAATTGAAGATTGCAAAAAAAAAATTTAACCTGAGTTTTTTCCAAACATGAGAAAGGTTAAGAAATTTATTTAGAAAATATAAATCATTTCAAATAAGAAGATTTTATCAAAGAAAATAGGTACAGTTTTGTTGCTGCTTTTCCAGGTAAAAGGCTTAATATCAGAGAAACTTTTTTTTTATTTTTGAGAACTAAAATAAAGTTTATTTTTTAAAAAAAACATTTCATTTAACACAATTGGCACACAGAAAATTTTAAATTTTATAAATATCGCACATATATTGCTGAAAATTCTGTACTGAAGATTTTTTAGCATTTAGATTTCTAACTTTTAAACTATCAACAATTTGAAATAAATAAAATAATCAAAAATAGTTCTGCTTTAAATTATTTTATATTAATCTGAAGAATTAAACCATTCTTTATACTCACATCTTTTTTTTTTGTTGGAAAAGAAATGTTTTCATTCAATATGTATGCCTGAATTCGGTTTTATTTGCATTCGATGTCACAATTTTAATATCCTAATTTTTATCCAGAAGGAATAGACTTTGGTGGAATCGTTCGAATGTTTCAAGTTCTCTTGTAAGTTCCAGATCACAGTAGAAGGAAATTAATCAAACATTTTCATTTTGCTGTTGAAATGGAAGTTTGAAATCAGACGTAATTCAACCTACTACAAAATTACGAACATCGTTCCAGAAAAGATTTACTCACTCTATAACGGAATGGCGATATATATAAAATTAAACTTTAAGTGTTCTTATTTTATTGGTACTTTTCATGCAAATTTTATCCAAAAAATATTTGTGTTTGTATTGGTATGAAGAATTTCAATTCTTCTGCATACGAAATTCTCAATTACTGGAAAGTAAATGGCAGTTTAGTCGAGCCATTTTTAGACCATTCATCTCATGCACAAACTCACCCATAAAATTAGTTAAATGCAATTATAACATTGAAATCTATCAATGTTTGAGAATTTGGAGTGCTTTTTGTTTTAAAATCACATGTGGTCGACTATTTGATTTTTTTTATATTCAATGTAACCAAGAAGGAAAGGTTTTATTTAAAAACATCTTATGAAAACTTCTTCATTTTCTCCAATACTCTGAACGCTTCAAATATTAACTCCTTGCACTCGAATTTAATATGACACATACGATTTGATGTCGCATACGCTGTGACATACGAGTGAAAAGGGTTAACATATCATTGCTCTTCGATGCATAATATTTTTAGAAATCATTAACATAAGTTTTTTTCAATAACATATATGCGCTAACTTAAAAATCGCGATTACTGCAAAAAATATTTAAAAATTTACTCAAATATGCGTAAGTTTATTTGAAATTGGAATAGAAAGTCCCTTTATAAATTTTACCTGAATTTTAATAGAAATTGTCACTTACATTGTGCCAAAGCAAATAATTCTTGACTACTTTCTTTTCAAACTAAAGGATGAAAGAAACGTCGAGTTGAACTCTATTCAAAGAGACGGGAAGATTTTGATAATAATTATTTTCTTTATAAATAACTTTGACAACAACAGGAATCCCTTTTCTGCTTTGAACATTTAAGTACAATATTTTTTTCCTTTCTTATATTTCTTTCGTTTTCGTTAACTTACAGATCAAAATAAAATTATTTTGTTATAAAAATATTTTGTTGATAAATGTTTTGAAATGGATATTTTTATGAAATACAACTAGTTATCATTTCATTTGGAAAACACGATTGAATTTGACTGCCGAAAATTTGAGGAAACATTTTCTTTTTCGAAGTGTTCAAGATGTCTTTAAAATTTGGGGAAGGAGAGAGGAATAGAAAGGAAGAAACCAAATTGAAATGGATTTAGATACCCAGAATAGAAGAAAAAAGCGAACAGCTCATATCTTGTTTACTTTAAATAAATCCGGTAGTTTTCAAAGTGCTATTTTTATTAATATAAATTCTTTCAACGAATGTTGTTGCCAAAATCATCTTTTTAAGAGCTTTTTTTAAATAAATGACAGTGTTGGGGTTACTTAAAAATGGGATTTAGTATCTAATGAAATCGACTGATTTATTTTTTCATTATCTCATTCAATCTTTAAATTTCTCATGCGGATTTATGCACAGATTAACCTCATATCCAGAAAAAAATATTTCAAATGCTTGCAAGGCTTAAAAGAAAATCTGTAGTTACGATGAAAATTTCTGGTGACCTAGTGCGGTTTGGTTTCGAAAAGCATAGAACCGAAAGTACGTCAAAATAAGAAAACTTTACAAGACAAGAACATGTGATTTGGTGGTGGTGGGGAGATATTATCTTACAGTTAGCCAAAATATTTCAAGAGTTTATTCTATATATCATTTAAAGTTCTTAAAATAATAAAACGTAATATATTTATTCCAGATGGAAAGTATAAAAGATCAATAAAATGCGTAAAACCTTTTATTTATTATACAGGCTTTATGTTCTTCCGTTATGTTATTTCAGTGGATTGTCTTTTTTATATCTAAAACTAAAGATCCCACTTTTTATTTTACAAAAACAATTAGTATAAAACCATAAATAGTGTAAATAAAGGCCATTATAATGACAATAGATCGACAAAAAAAATAAAGTGCTCTCACATTCCACTTCTATAAGGGTTAGCTACTCATCTTTCTTTATTAACAAATATCTAGCAATCAGACATATTGTAATGTAATAGAATAGGAATAGTTTTTCGATTACATAACAAACAGCCGAATTCTGAGGAATAGGCAAAATGTTCATAAGTTAGGGTATACATTAGGAAATATTCTTCATATAAAGTGTGTTTCAGTGATCAGTTTCATAACTTCTAAGAGGGGTAGGGTACATCCTGACAACTCGAAATCATAGAGCAATGCGAGATCGGAAATGCTTTCCTAAAGCGGTGCTGTACACAGAAGCACCATAAAGAAAAAAGATCGTAAATGAGAAATCGTTTTAATAACGATACAGAAAAAGAAGCAAAAGGTACATGGATTAAAGTAAGTGTTCGAAGTTTCTTCCACGGGCTACAATGCACGCCTCACATCTCCGACGCATGGACATCCGAACATTCTGGAATACTCCAGGCATATCCCGAATCTCTCCGGAAGCTACTGCGGGTTTGTAGCCCATTTTCCCAGGTACCACTGTGCGAAAGCAATACGAGGTACATATTCCTCTAGTTTCTGTGTCTGGACACGTTGTACGTGAAACGGATGCATGTCTTCTGCTTGGAGAATCCTCCAGACGCTGCTATGGGAAACCCCGGCTGCGTTTGCTACACTTTGTGTACTCGTTCTTGGATTACCCTGTACATGCTGCAGCACATTCTGTTCAGCGTGTGCAGTCCAGGTTGTTATTACCCTGTCCCTGTGAGCTCTTTCTAATGAACCTGTCTCAGCTAACATCTGGTGAAGGCTTGCAAAGAAATTGTCACTGGGAATACGCCTCGTCGGATATCGTTCCGGGTACAAACGCTATGCGGCTCGCCCACTGCAATTTGCAGCCCCGTATGCCAAATGCATATCGGCTAACTCTGAGATCGAGTAATCATCCATCCTACTAACTTGGTGTTCTTGTGCGAAATGAAGATTCCCTGCATGAAATCTCGGACTTTTCGAACAACGCCATTTACCGCGTCATGAAAGCATTTCTGACTGCCCATGGATATATGATTTTGGTTCGTCAGGATGTACCCTACCCCTCTTAGAAATTCTGAAACGGTTCACTGAAACAACCTGTATATATTGCATTTTCTCTTTTCTAGAGGTCGGCGGTGCTCACTTGATTCTTAGGGACTGCATAAAAAATAGTTCCGTAAAATTTACCAGGATTGCTGTTTTGTTAAAAGACTAAGTAATGTTCACATTTCAACACTCTACTGGTCTTATACAAATATTTATAGTTAAAGGATGTATTCTGAATATATATTATTAATAGATTGATATCCTATCCAAGATTCGAAAAATCCAATTCATAAAGTTATTTCCTTTTCTTCATTCATCTCTAGTAAGAAATATAATTGCTGTCACTCCTAAGATGGAATCATTTCCTTAACAGAAAAGAAGAGACTTCAGAAAAAGAATGTCGTTTCACATTGATAGATCGATCCCGAAAGTAGGGAACATGTAACAAATCGAAAACGATCTACTGAGACATTACCTCTGCCAGTGACATTATCTTGTAGGTAGCTCCTCTGAGTGAATAGTCCGAATGTAGAAGCGCACGGAAGGATGGAAATGCAAGAGGATAAAAGAGAAGGTCGGTAACTATTTAGCATTGATTGAAGAGACATGTAAGCAAAGTTGATATTAACTTCCGTTGTACGGAAGAAGCACTTTATTTGCATCGGTTGAACTCGGCGAAGTTTTATTTGAGTAATCTATGAAATTTTTTTTAAAAAATAATGCATGCTGCGAAATGCAAAAATACTTAAAGTATTTTCATGCAATATACCTTTTTTCTCATCTATTCTTTAATAAATAAAATGCAAAATAAGGCAAAAAAAAATCTTTCAACATGAAATCTTGATTTATCGTCTAGTCAAAATTATATTTATTTATCCAAGATTCAGGGAATTTTGATGAATAATAAAATAAATGTGAGTTTATTTCTGTAGCCGTATTTGTGGTCAGATTGTTTGACCTTACGTTACTCAAATTTGTGACAAAGTGAGAGAAGGGGCATCTCAAAGAGATGATTTTCAAAACTTTTAATGTGCTTTTAGTTCATTACAAATTAGGAAAAGTTGTGAAGCTTTCCGTCGATAAATTCCTGAAAAATTATTGCATTTAAGTGAATTTTTTACATCATCTTAAAAATCATAATTTTTTTATTGGTACTAATTTGGCTGTCATGAATAATTTTTAGAGCTCGTACTTTGTGTTGTTGTTTTTCGTTGTTGAAATATAATAATTAAAAGATCTAGTTTAATTAATTCGAATTAAATTTTTATTTTATTTCAATTTTTTTTTGCTAATCTATGAAAAAAAGCAATTTCAATTTTATTTTATTTACGTTCCATTTTGTAGTAAGATATCTAGCTTAGAATGTACCTAGAAATTTTGAAGTAAGTGAAGAAGGTGAAAATGATAACAGAAATATCACCCTCCTGTGCAGGCTTCCAAGTCACACTAGCTGGAAAGCATTAATCCCCGGCAGATGTAGCATGCGCCAAAACCACTAGAACAGCAAATTTTTAATAGAATAAGATTTCGAACTTGAAAGAAATCCTATACTTTACTTCAGCCCTGAAAGTCTTTTCAGATATTGAGTAGTATATCTGATGTTCTTAAAAATAATAATTCCTATTTAATTATTTTGCCATATGCCAGATCAACTAAGTTGTTAGACGTGCTCATATAGCTCAATTAAAATTCATCATACTATTTTCATATTGGAATCAATTGCAAATTATGCATAATCAATAAGAAAGTGAAGCGTGGACTTATAGGGGTGGATGACGTGGATAGTTTTTTATCAAGCAAATGTAGCGTCATATTTCTCGATTCTTTTTTTTAAGAAATGCACAATAAATGTAAAGGTTGGAATGCTTATGAAATAACCGGTCTTAATATTTTTTAAATATTTTTACACTTCTAATTTGCGTTAATCATATGTTTAGGAAATTATGAATATCATGTTATACATGTGATTTAACTAAAATCTAACATAAACACCAATGAACGAGCAGGTCGCAAAAAGAGGATATTACTATAAAAATGAAGTTAACGTAAGTTTTTCTTTAATAATAAATACATTTTAGATTCAAAATACAAATAACTCGATTACTATACAAAATACAAATAACTCGATTATCGACTTTTATTGCAAAAGAATATACTTTTTCCCAGAAGTCGGCATAGCAAGATTTAAAAACAAAGAAAGTCAAGATAATTCTTCTGAAGATTCGAAATATCTGTATGGAATAAATATGAAATTTGCAACTTCTAAGTATCTATCTGAATTTATATTTTATTAAGTTTAATTAATCATTCGTCACTTTTAGGTAATTATTTTTTAAAAACAATTTTAAATCGCAGTCAGTTAAGATTGATATCCGAGTAGGTCGATAATTCATCGTAATTTCACAGCTTACAAGTAAAAGGAAAATTTAACTCATGGTTGCAATTTATATAAAGCAGGCTTACACAGTGAGTGCCTGATGAGTTATGGTTTACAGTCATTGATCCTTGTGTCCCAAAGCAGACTGTCACAGGCCCACCATAACCGCTCTAGAATTTAGGAATATTTTTAAATTCTTTGTTTATTTGATATTGTATTACAAATTACATCCTTTTTTACCTTTCAACATGAGAAAAAATATCTATTTTTAATTTGAAATATTAATTTACACACTTCATGCAATTTTAATAAATTTTATAGGATAATTATAAAAGAAAATCGGCTATTTTCTGCTAAAATTGAAAAAAACTGAAATAATTTGCATATTATTTATTAAATAAATCAATAAAATTTATGAATAAAGGCCTTTCTCTGACAAAGAATTTTAAATATTTATCATAGCTTTAATTATCCAGAAATTAATATCAGACTATATATATTATGACATTTTTCGTAGCGCTTCATAAACGCTGGATATAAAATTTAATTAAAATTTTTGAAGCTCTATTTTAGTTTGCAATTTTGAGAGTAATTTTGTCCGTATAATTAATAAAAATATATCATTATTAGACACAAAGGCTTTCCAACATAAATGATGATACTTTTGGGGGACGTTATAATTAGCTTAATGTGTGCCTACTTCTCTAACTCAAAATATCTTTTAATTCTTTAAAGATATTTTGAACAGCGAGGCTTTTAGTGAAGAATATTAAAGTTAGTTTATCAATGTTTACTCATTTCAACAACGAAAAAAATATTCATTACAGATTGATTTTTCAACATACTTTTAATTTTGTAATTTTTTAAATATTATTTAGTGTTATTTAGTGTTCAGAAAGCATCAAAAAAAGTTTTTAATGCATTTTTAATTCAGTAAAAATTTTACATGGAAATATGATTTTTTAAAAATTGGAAATTTTTTTTAAAAAAACATATTTGGATTTTGTTTGAAGATTTTACATTTTGGGCTAAACTCGCATTTATCGTTATATGATATTAAGCCCGAAAATACTTAAAATTTAAAATCTACCGATTTCAGGATCAATTAGTTTTTATGATTTTTTTTATGTACTGTTCCAAAAAAACACATCAAAAGTGAATTTGAGAAAATTTTGAATACTCTAGAATAATTCTTACTTTCATGCTTTATATTACTTGTTAGCTTCTTTTATTACATGAAAAAATAACAATAGAGTGAAATCTCAGAATGTGCATTTTTATTATAAAATAAGGGAAGGGTATCAAGTCGGCAGGAAATAGGATTTGCTTCACTGGCCGATTATTAGGTTCCATTAATAGAAAAACTTTTCAAAGCAATGAGGCAAAAGCCCATATTTCAGTACGATTTCTCAATAAGTTTATTTTAATAGATTATGTTGTTAATCGCTCTATTTAGAGTTCATTAGATATATTTCATCTATTGTTGAGAAGACGACAGTGTTAAACAGTAAATACTTTCTCAAAATTCTTGACAACGCGCTTTTGAAAGAGAAGTAGTGTATAATGAAAGGATACTTTCAATTACCCATCCTATATATAATTTTATATATAAATGGAAGTTTAGTGTTTTAGCGTTTCTGAAGTCTTATATATTTTAAATGTCTTAAAAATAATTTTTCTTTCATTTTATTTACAGCTTATTCTTGGCAATCAAGAGAATTGAATTAAAATATATTTTGAGCTTAGATTCAAAAAAGTGAACAATTTAAGCAGCTAGAAATAGGAACCTGTATTTGCAGTACGGCTGGGCGAGTCAATGAACTATAAAGATAATATATATGTACTACATTCAAAAGTTGTCGGTTTTATTCATTTCCAATATAATATACTATTTTGCTTTCTTGAATTCAACTGATTCAAAGTTAAAATTATAGGCATCAAATATTTGATCCAGATTTTGAGGAATATTCGGATTTTCGATCTGAGTGGAAAAAGGAAAAATATTTAATAAGAGTTTATGCCAGCATGATAGTTCAAAGAGTTTAAAAAATAAAATATAAATATACTCAAAAAAGAATAGTTACTATTTTAAAAGAATATATATAAAAATTATAATAAAATATTCAAAATTAAAAAAATGAAATTTGTTACTTATAAAATGTAGGCTTGTAGCTGTTTTGGTTAAATGAGACTTCCGAAACAAATAATCTATTTTCATCAGCAAAATATGAAGCGAAACGTAAAACTTCTCCAATTTAAATAAAAATTGGGACACAAAGTAAGGGAAGAAGAGCACTCCCAGTTTCATTCAATTGAGTTTTTCTTGTCCATAAACCATTCTTAATGTACGGTCCTTATATGACCATGAAATTTGTCATTCATTTAGTTCTCGCCATTCTCATTAAAGTTCTCTGTAAAAACACTAAAGTAGCGCAATTGATTTAAATTTACGACAGGGGCCAAATGCAAGGTGTGCAGTCAACGGTTCTTTAATATTATACACAACCACATGATATGAGCCCTGACATATAATGGTATTTTAAGATCTTTCTGGTATTATCCAAATGAGACGGAATATTTAGATATCTGAAACTGTCTTGAGATCGTCTTTGACAAAGGTCACATATAATTAATCGGATTTTAGCTAGACGATCAGCATGCAAAAATAACTACTTCAATGAAGATATATAAATTCTCAGAACTTCAATTTTGGAGTTTTATAAAAGGATGATTGACTGTAATATCTTTTAAGCTTCTTATCTCTAAGATCACTCGATTTCATATACCTCAGAACATTACTGGAATATCCGAATTCCACTTTCCAAGAAAAATTTCCTATTCCCCTTCAAACTTATAATGCTACCGTGCTCTAGAGGAGCTGATATACAAAAGAAGATCCAGCTTATCTGACGGTTGTTAAGCCTATACATGCTCAGAGATCCTTTAAAAATTACCAGAAAACCCAAATTTATCAAGGCAAGCGTCACTAATAAGCATGTACCACGAGTATTCAATGAATTACACTGAACGAAAGGGAGGGGGAATTTCACAATGATTTTTGTCTCAGGAGTTCACCCAAGTTTCGCTGAATGGGTGCTTAGGGCCTTTCAGTATTGAGAGAGTTAAGGAATAAAACAAGTAGTGGAACACGTTCTGTGACTGATAGAACTTACGTCTTCATTCCAGAAGCTATGAAAACACTAAGTCAACTCACATATTTCTGGGCTAATTTTATTCAATTCATGGAACATTTCTATCATATTTAGAGTTTTGCATACAAGTAAAATGATTTGTGTTCCTGTAGTGAAAAATGAATTGGATTTTTAAATACTTAGTTATTTTTTAAACATAATTAATTAAATAGATGCCGCATTTAGCACATACCTTCAATCAGTGCAGAAAAATACTCGTACTATTAAAGCTGTTACAAAGTCATAAAAGAACAGTCATAAATACATCGATTCCATTCTTTTATAAAATGAAATTTAAGAATAATACAGTCATTCTTTAAATATATAAACAGCAAATGTAGAGTAATGTATTGTTATTTTTATTTACTATGTATTGTTATATTTGCTTCAGATATTTGTTCACATATAAGTTTTTAAACTTGCTGCCCAACTAATTTTAAAATTCTGTTTATTATCGTATCTATATTCTTTCTATGTTTATCTTTTAGTCTTATCTTATTAAACATTCATAATTCCTGCGAGTAAAAGTTTCTTTCTTGACACTGAAACAACTTTTCCATATTGTATGTGCAGTATAGGAAGTTTTTAAAGCAAGTAATCCACTTTCGGCGATCAAACAAGTCAAATTAAGCTGGACAAAACTAGTGGAGTAGAATACCCTCCTTCACTAACACACTCACAAATCAGCATCCTTGTTATTGAAATGAATAACCATTTATATGAGCTGGCTCTTTTATTAAACTCATTTTGTATCAATTTTGCATAAATTTAAAATCAAATAACATTTAGTATCTATCAATATGTATACTGATGCTAAATAAATTTTCCCTATATATATATATATATATATATATATATATATATATATATATATATATGAAATGCCCATTGTAATAATAATTTGTATTCTGTCTCTGGTTTCTATGCTTGATATTTTTTTAATCAATTGGTTCTAGGGAATGTGATAGTTAAGGGGATGTGATAGCTGGAAATAAATTATATTTTAGGATGAATGGATTAATTTCTCTTACAAAGGAATTTATCGTTTAAGGTTTACACCCACTGGAAATTTCAATTGCTCACTTCAAAATTACATTCAGTTGAAATAATTTTCAATACAATGCTTCTTTTCATTAATGTTCATAATTTTTTTCCGTGTAGTTTAACTACATAAGATGCAATCAGATTTCATTACAACTCATTTTTTGAACAAGTTCCAAGTTGTCGACATAAATTTTGAAAAAGAAAGTTATTATCCATTATATGTTTCTTGTAAAATGAAATACACAGTATATAGTAATTTTAAAGTATACAGGATTTGTGAAATCTCCAGCAATCAGATTTCTTTTCAATTCATTGGTGAATGCAAAAGGTATATTTTAAAATTAAAACTTGAAATAATGTTAAGATAGATGAATGTAATTCTTCATGTTAAAAAGATATTAAAACACTACATGCAGAATCTTATTAAGGTAAATTTAGATTTCTATTCGGGGATAAAGTACTAAATATTTCCAATGCGGACAACAACAAAAGGGATTTTGTTCCGCAATTGAATTCTTCAGAATTACCGTTCCTTATACATATCATCGTGTATTTATTTATTCATTTCTTCCAGGAGTCTAAATATTTGACTTGTAGTTGAATGGTCATAAAAAGGGAATACACACATTTATCTTTGTTAATATGAATAGCTGTATTTCCGTTACATTAAGAATGTTCTTTACGAATCATTCTATACATTTCCTTAATGACTTCTGCTTTCAACCCCAACTCACTCTTACAATTCTTTTCAATTGTTGATGAATCTTCGAGGTTCTCTTGGATAAATTTATACAAATTCAAAGAGATCCTCTTATTTCGGTTACCAAATCATATCGTAGGATATCAAATGAGGCGCATCACAAATCATCAGCAGATGTCTATTACTCGATATAAAAACGAAATGTTCGGCTTAAGTCAACAATAAGATTCTTCGTGACAAATTGATTGAAGTCAAGGATAACAACATAGATTTTGAATATGAAGATATAATAATGAAATGAGAAGTTCAAATTGAATTGTGAATGTATGATCTGGAAGATGAGTAAAGTATTTTAAGTAATAAAACTATAAAGGCCATGGTTGCTTGTGCCTTTGCAAATTTTGCTGCCGAGATTGAATTTGATAATAGAATATACAGACTTTCAGTTAGATGAGATAACTTAAAAATTTTGTCCAAAAAACGTGCTGTAGAATATATAATTGAACACATGATGCATCTATATAACTGTTTTACAGTCAAGATATACTCTAATGAAATTCAAATCTCTGAATACAAGAAAGAAGTCCTTAAAAGATATTGAAATTAAACTTATTAAATATGCTGAAGTGATAAAATCATGTAGCGTTAAAGCTCGTATGGAAGAAAAAGGTAATTGAAATTTGAGAAGCTTGCAAATCTCGTCACCAAAAATTATAAATTTCAGTTCAAAATCCAGAATTTGAAACAAGAGCGTTGCCTGAAAAATATGACATTTGATCTATATTTTGGCATATATATATTTAAGATGCATAAATATGTCATGTAAATAAGTGCATGCACATAATTATGGAAATTTGTTACCGAACTAGTTTCAGTTGATTAGCTGACAAGAATTTAAGATTAACCTACACACTGTAAGCATACCTATTTTCTAGAACTCGCGATACTTCAACAATGCACATTTATATGAATTTTGCGATTTATTTTTCAGGCATATACTAAATAATTTAATATTTTTAATAATCATAATTGCCCAGATTAAATTTGTCATATTATACTATCATAGAGTATAAGCAATGATATGTAGTAAAAAAAATAATATGGATGGAAAATTATCATATGAAGATTTTAAAGGATTATTAAATTGTTTATTACGGCATTGAATTATTATAATTAAAAACTACGCTATACTCAAGAAAGATTTAAATAATGCTTTATTTATCTAGTCACATTTCTTATGTTTTGCATATTTAATGCCTTTGCGTACGTAAGTATTGAATAAAAAATGTAATCAGAAACAAAATATTTTAATATCTTGTTGATTAGAATGTTTTTCGTTACGCATCATTGGACGAGGGCGAAAACTTGAAAAAATAATTAAAATCTACCTTGTAAAGTTTATTTTTCTTCTCTTCTCACAGTTCTAACTATAATATACAATTTATTAAAGTAATTGTAATTAGGTTTATGAAAAGAAAACTAAAACGCATATAAATAAACTTTAATTTGTTCTTTCGATAAAAGTAAATTAGCAAAATATTCTAACAGTAGTTTTCCAAACTATTTATTAAGAGAATAGAGCAATTCCTAGCTTCACTCATTTCTTTTCGTATTTTTTTAAAAGCCAAGATCAGAATATAATATGAGGAGGATGGGGTGTTCAGGGCCTGGTTTGCTAAATGTTCACTCCTCTTTGCTCAGTCATCCCTATTTGATTCACTTCGCCTTTTTCTAATTAATTTCGAATTATTTAAAAATTGCATTTATAACGATTTTTAAAAATGATTTGTAGTCAAGGAATTTTAATAACACAAATCTAATTTCATTAAAATCTATTTCCAATTTTAACAAACAATAAATTTCTTCTTGCCTTTTAATCTAATATTAAACAAAAGTCGATGAAAAATAAAATATCCCACAAGATTTTAATCTGTTGAATAATCATTAAGTCAGCACGCATAAACTCGTATGGCATCTCTCACCATAAAGCATTCATGAGAAGATAATCATTTCACTGAAAATTTGACCCCTTCTGCTATTACTCTCATATCACTTGTCTTCTCAAGCCTTTCATTCGATTCCAAGCCATCTAGTTTAAGCAAATGGGTGTTTAAAATTAGTTGCCGAGATATTTGTAAGTAAATGTTTCATATTCAGTGTTTAAGATACGGAAAAGATTAAGGTTTGATTTAGTTTTGGCAATTAACCAAATAAACTAAAGGTAATCGGTTTTTGGCTGAATACTGTAAAACGAAGATTAAGGGTTTTACTGAAAATGCATCTTTCTACACTGATACACTTAATTAAAAATTTTGCTATCCCTTTGCGCTTGAAGGAAAACATAGCTTTATGATTTATTCTTTTATCTCTTATTTTTCATGCAATGTTACGTAATTGTAAGGCTCACACTTGATTTAACTATCAATGAAAAATATTAATTGGGATAAAATAGAAAGCTTTCACAAAGCAAAGCGTTATACGAGTTAGTGTCTTATGCTCATAATATAAACATGATCTTGTCTGATATTTCTAAAAACTGTTGTGCAAAAGAAAACAGTTTAATGATAATTAATCAATTAGTCCTACGATTTTTGCTAGACATTTCCAACTGTATTATTTTTTTAAATTTTCCAAGTATATTATTTTTTTTAAAAAATAACTATGAAAGCATAAATAATAAGCCATTAAGTATATATTAAAAGGCTTTAAAGCATTTATTTCATACGGAAAGAAAAGAAAACGTCTTCCGATCCAGAAATCTATATATGTTCATAAAGACGTAATATGTCAGACAAAAGATGACATACTTTTTCACAAAAAGAAATTTAAAAAAAAAACTTATTTTTCATAACTTGGTAACATTTGTTCTCCGACAATTTCCCACTTTTTTCTTAATTGACACTTATATTTATGCTGCTCAAAACGCAAATATGAAATTTTTTAGACCATTGACCTTTTTAACTTCTTCTTTGGAACAATCCTGTTAGTTCAGTCTGCGTATAATAGTGTAAAATGCACCCGAAATATTGAAATAAATAAAGAGTATCGTGATGGCTTTGCCATTTAAAGGAACACAAACCCTTTGTCAAAAAAAAGTTCATGCACAGTATTATGATAAACAACTGATATTATTTTCGGCGGATTTTATTATTAAACTGATTTTTGATAGAAACAGTTAGTTTACAAACACCACTATATTAATATTTAAAAAGAAAAAAAATTGAAAGGCTTTAAGAGTCTTAATTTTTTTATAAGTAGCTCCATATACAGAGTGTGACACAAAATCGTAAAAACTTCAAAACACCATAATAAAAAAAAAGTGTTCAGTACTTTGCTACCAACGCGCCAAGTTGGCGAGCCCCTTTTCTAGGGTTGCTCTTTTTTGGTCTTTTCCGCGGGTCATAACCCGCTCAGTGAAAATTTTGGAACGAGGAACGCGAGGCATACAGTTGGTAGCGGGGTACTTCAAGCCCCTTCTATGGATAATAAACCGCATTTATAGAAGCATCACTGTTCCTTAGTTCATCATCAATTAGCTACACCTCAATTAAGAGTGCAATAATCTCTTAGTTTATCATCGATTAGTTACACCTCAATTAGGAGTTCAATTCTCAATTTGTTTTCATCCTCATTTGTGGAGCGATCAACGGCCTCCACAACAATAAGTAATGCTAAAAAAAAAAGGGCAGTTTTCAGGAATATATTCCGACAGCATTTGGATTTTTCTCCATTAAAATCTGACCTACAGATGATGTTCACACGGCAAACGGATGGTTTATAAGAAGCAGGAACAAAAAACAAGAAACTTAAAACATTAAATTTTACTTTAAAGCGAAAGATCTTCACGAAAACCATGATCTCAAGGTGTTAAGCAATCGAGGCGCATAACTAGACCTATTACAACTGAAAATAATAATTCGACACCGATAATCTGTTAAATGGCATCTTTCAGTTTCATAAAAATGATTGGAAACTTTAGCTCTCTGATGTAAGGACTGGAGATCTTGAGAATCATTTAACATTACTTCTTAGGTTTATTTTCATTATTCGGCCCTTAGTGTACATGTCTAGGTGAAATGCCTTGATGGCAACGTGAGACGTGGCACCATAATGGCAGTATGGTACCACGGTAGGTAACGCACGTCATTGCTGCAAAGCAGGCGCAACGTGGTCTAGCAATAGCGTAAGATATCGTTCTACTCTGACTGAATAAGCTTTCCATCCGGATACAGGATAATGTTCTTCAAAAAAGAAAAGGCCGAGCACGAAAGACGTCGTGAACACAAGTGGAGAATGCAATGGTTTGATCGTGTACTCACGAGGGTTTTGATGTCACTCAGAAACGATGTTTTTGCGTATTGACCATACAATGAAAAGTGGATTTCATCTATCCACATGATTTTCGACAACCGATGTTCCTCCCTTTCCTTTCCTGCAAGAGTCCATGTTGCAAAGGCTTGTCTTTTATCGAAATCTGATGGTGATAATTAGAGAAATGCATCCATCTCGTACAGATGTAGTTTCAAGAATCCGTGCAGAATGCGTCAGATTGACGTTTCCGGAATTCTCGTTACGCTTTAAGCATCACGTGCTCTACTATTGCCCCGCTCATCCCGCTTCCAAATTTACCATAACACTTTGCACAACAGGGATGCAGTTCGCACTGACGGATGATCTACCAATTCTTAAACGATCCTCCAACTTACCCGTTAAAACGACGTACTAAAATCAATTAAACCCATTCAATGAAATGGGGCTTTTATTCGCTTTGATTCTTTTCAACTGGCGGAACCTTCGCAATAGTTTAGTCGTGGATTCACCAATCTTACAGAAAACATTAAGCCCTAATGCTCAATTCGGTAACTATAGCGTGCTCCAGGCATCGAACGTCAGTTTTCCAGTCTTAATATAATTAATAGTTATATTAATTTCCATAAATCATCTCAATTTGACATATGAGCGCCGACTATTAGTTATTTTTAAAATCTAGTTTAATAGAAGAAAATCTGAAAACATTTTGAACGTAATCCCTCAAACCACAATGTATTCGGAGCATTGCATTTCATTGTTTTATTTAAAGTTTGCCCGAATTTGTGGTGTACCCTGCATATGTACCATAAGAATTGGCATAGATTTAGACCAGAAAGCTCATTTTTTTTAATGCCAAATTTGATATTTTCTTATTTTCATGTTTTCAGGCTTTTCTAGAGAAAATAATAAAATTTTACAAAGTGTCAGATCTTCAGTTACATTCTGACATTTACTTTGAATAATCCAGCTAATGAAAAATATTTTAAATAATTAAAAATATTTAAAAACCTTAGAAGAAAAGAAAATACTTTCATCAACAAAATTACGAGTGTGAGAAAAGCGCACTTAAAGTTTATAAAGAATTGCAAACTATAATACTTCCAGAGCTTTATTTCCAACCTAAAATATTTTTAACTCAATTTAAATTAGTATATTTTTTCTTATTCAAATTATCTTTCTGAACAATATCAATTCCTTCAGTTACGTCAACAGCAGATTATAAAATGCAAATTTCATGAAAGTTTTGATCATGATACAATTCTATTAAATAATAATAAAAAATAAATTAACAAAATAACCATATTCATACAAAAAAACTTTACAATTTCTAATTTATTGCAAATCAGAATATTTAATTACATTTTTATTTCATCACTTTATATTTATAACTAACTTCAGTTTTAACGTCCACAATAATGAATTTTGATGCAATATAGATAATTTTTTCCTCATTTCCAGCAAATACTTGTATTCATGGTATTTGAGTTTGAAATGGCATATTTATGTCTGAAAAAGTCCGTCTTTCAGAATTGCTTTTACTAGTCTATCAACTTTTCAAGATATTAAGAGCCTTAGTAATATTTGAGAATATTTAGATCATAGTATTTGCCCAGCAAAATAAAGAATAAAGAACATCAATACAATAAAATGCAAAGTCTCCAAGTAAACAAAGTTATAAACTGTAACAACTAATATTAGTCTTGAAAAATTATGGTTGTTAAATAATAATGAAAAATCAAATGAAAGATAACCGTTTAACTCAATTCATTTATATTCAAAATATTTCAAAGGAATTAACTTCAAGAAAGGAAATTTGCTTCAAAATGAAAACGAAATTAATTATGTGACTTCTATATGAGATGATTAAAATCACCCTGAAAATTTCAAGTACCTTCAAAAACTATATAAATATGAAATCTCAAAATTAGATTCAAGATTCCCAATTACTCTAAAAAAATAAGATAAAAAATGTAGTCGATATTTTTTAAGGAAGTAGAGATTTCGGTATCAAACGTCGAAAGCTATTTTATTTCGTTCTTATTCACTAAAATGAAGAAATTCCGATATCCAAATTTAGCTACAAAGATTCAAGCTTTATTGTTCAGAGAATTATTATTATACATGTGCGAGCATAAGGACTCCTTTTAATGCTTAGAAATTTCAGAAATAGTTATAGTTTTGTAATAATTCCTAAAAACTGATGTGAAAGCTTTCGTCATTATAGGGCTTTTATAATAATCATTAACAAACAAGAATGTAAAAAGCAATACATCCTACTTAATGACTACCAGAGTGCATATATGAGTATTAAGGTTTGAAAGCTTTTGATTCGTTGTAGTAGTCAGTCATTTTTTAAATTGCTAATTATAAAAGCTAACACATTGAACCGAAATATATATTTAAAATAAATATTACCTATTTTCTGCAAGAATCTTCATAATCTGGAACGAAAACTTAGGTATCTGACTTTTAATAATTATTAAAGTAAGTGCTTCAATTCATTATCAAGTGACTCAGAAGACAAGGAAGAACATTCGAAGGTATCCCACTCTCCTAATTTCCATGCTACATCAATGTGTATAATTATATCAACGTTCCGTTTTAAAGCAACACTAGGATTGTTTTGGAACAGGCTTCGCAATTTTGAGCCACGGTCAAATGAAGAGGACGAAAACCCCTCTCTCCGAAACTTTCATACCATTCCAGTGGGTGAACATTTGGCCCACCGGATTTAACATGCACCAGATCCACTTACACGACGGTTCTTCGGTGGAATCGGGTCTTGAACCTAAAACCCTCCGACTCCGTAATCGAGATCCCACCACCAGATCACTATGGTCCAACTACACCAATGTGAGCCCATTTAAAATGGGCCACTTATTTGGTTCATTAATATCTTGAGCATGAAATTTTATCTCAAACACAGGATTTGACATTAATCCAAATCAAACCAGAAATAACAAGTTTCAAATTCAAAGGAGAAATAGCTGAATATTTGAGAATTTGCGATGTTGACTGTGATAACAAATTAACACAACTGCCCCTTAAATAAATGTACTTATTAGCTGAAGCTTATAAAAGGGGTTACTTTTGTTGTTTCCATTTTTTAAACAAATATTTCAATACAGAGCTAATATTACTTTTCTTTTTATCTTCGTTATTACTATTGAGTAATAATTTTCAATCTATAAGTCATAAAGCATAATTAAAATTTTCTAGGTATTTTTTTTTCCTATAATCTTTAGATTAGACAAGAATATGTTTAAGACAAAGAATAAAAAATTATCTTTACGAATTAACTAGCTTGACTGGCATTTCGGTTCCCCAAAGAAAATGAAGCATCAATGAATTTTCAATTAAAGTTAATGAAATCAAGATATAAGCATTAAGGTTAGTGAAGAAAATAACTCATGCAAGCGCTTGAATTTATTTTTTAATGAATTATTGACCTATGAATGTTTTTTGAATCCATAAATTCAAAAATAATGCTTCACTGTTAAAGATCCTTGGAAATCTATACGTTTTCAATAGATAATTAGGATTAATAAAAAGTATTAATTTAAATAACAAAGGATTAGCAAAAAGTGCAATATCACAAATGAAAATGCTTCTAATCAATATTCTTCGTTTTCTTTGCATCTTCATACGAGGAACTAACTGTTTTGCAGCTCCAATAATTGAGAATTGGAAAACGATACTTTAGATAGTAAAATTAAATTAAGAGACTCGGTTTTAACTGGAAGGCCTCAAACGAAAACGTTAAAATTGTGCTTATCTATTGACTCTGTGTTTTGAGTAAATGCCTGACGAGATATATTTTTTGCATTCTTTCATATATTCAACTAGGAGATTCAAAGCAATAGCATTATTTTGAAAAATTTGAAGAGAAGATAGAATCCATACTTTTAAAGGGATTTAACAAGTTTCTATTGAATATATGAGACTACTTTATAACACATTATAACTTTTACTTTCCTGACTTCCGATTCTTTATTTTCTTACATCAGGAGATTTAACAAAATGCTTTCAGAAAAGAATCAGCAATTAACGTAATGAATAAATAAGTTAATTGTTAAAATTTCAATAAAGCACTTTCTTTCATGCATTAATATTTGAACTTTCGTTCCTAACCAAGAATCTGCCTTGTATATAATCACAATTAATATAGTTGAATTCATTACCTTGGAATGAATCACTCGCGCTCTTAATTAAAAAAGAAAAAGTGTGATATATAATAAGTGTTCACAAATATATGCTTAAATGTGTAATAATATTAAATACAATATATAGTAACGAGAAATATTTAAGAACCCATAAACGAAACGCTAAAGGCGATGCTGTTCATGAACTCACTGAAGTAGAAACTTCCAATTTTCTCATTCGAAGTGCAACGACGTAAAGAGAGAACACCAAAGTGTATGAACAATGAAAGCAATGGACGCACTCGACGAATGTATTGAGAACGTTTCAAACTTAGGTATTGCCAAAAATATGTCCATTTTTTAGTGATTATTTGTCACTAAGAGTTGGTAGAAAAAAGGAAGGTTGTTGACGATCGATATATAGATACTCCCTCTGAGAAATAAAATGTGCGTAATGCATTAGAAGATAACATTAATACTAATGTGCATGGCTGAGAAATATCTAATTGCAGTGTAAAGTGTGTTTTGCATGATACCTTTTTTTCATCTCAAGGAGTTTAATTCACTATTCATTCAATATATCAGCCTGCTTTTACTAAAGAAATTATAGAAAAATTCGATTGTGAACGTTCCATTGGTGTCGTAAAATCGTTTCAAGTAATCGTTGCGCTTAATTGCAGGTTTCAGTAATTCTACGCACGTGTCAGACATGTTATTCTAAGCGAAGGGATTAACCATTGTTTCGACCCCTGCTATCCTCCGCCATTTTTATTATCTCATATTTACCTACTTATATTTATTTTATTCTTATATTCTATTACTGCTGTATTTAGCGTTTCTACCAGGAAGATTATTACCTAAAATAGCGTCAAATGAAAGTAAAATTGCGATAGCAACTTACTCTCCTGATAGAAAGGCAACCGATTTCACATAGGAGAATAAATTGTGTGAAAATAAAATATAGAGGCCAAATTTAGTCTTTTTCTCAGCTGTTTCAACCATGTAAGACGGCACTTTACCTTAGATTTATGGGTGCTAAACTGTGTTGCTTCTCTAAAAGTCGTACAACCAGCTTGAAGTATTGAAGTGCATCCAGGGGTATTATTGTTGCCTACTAAAAGAAATTTAACGATCACACTAACCAAAATGCATCTTAGGAAAAACTGGCGGGTCTTATATGGGATACAAGTTTTGCACATAAAACAAACTTCATTCATCCAGGGTCAAATGTTAAAATTATTATTTCGGAAACAAAAGAAATTTCCTTTATTCTTATTTTCAGAACTTCTATGTTCTTCGGAAGGCGAATTTTTCCCTGCAATTATAATATATACTATTTTTTTTCACTGCTGAGAGTTAAATTATAACACAATGGTTGCTCCTAGGATAGAAACAAAAAATTATGGAATGCTGAATATATATATTCAAGCGAAATAACCCTGATTTCATAAGTGAAATGAATACCTAGTAGATGCTAAAATCCCTTCTTGATAGTTTATTTTAATTTAAAACAAATTTTGACTAATTTTTTATGTTGTACTGTGTTTAATTATTACACTACGTTTTAATTTCCTCAATTCCAAATAAAATAATTCAAGTAGACTGAATAATTTGCTATTAATCCTGCTCTCATAGTTTTTTATATTATATATATATATATATATATATATATATATATATATATATATATATATATATATCATCTATATGCAGCTGAAGTCAAAAATTAAAATTGTAAAAATGAAATGAATAAATTAATGGATAAAAATCTGAACTACAAGTAATTACGAAAGAACTGCAAATGTCTCAAATATTCATCGAAAGCAGTTCGAGAATAAAAATTTCAACAATCTAAAGAATCTTGTAAGAATAGCGAATTTTTAAATTGGTGTAAATAGCGAATTCTTCTACACAGTCAACTTTTCAAGCTATTTATTCTTGCTTTTAAAAAGAAAGCTTTAGTAACGTAATTATTGAGGATAACTTGAATATTCCAACCATAAGACTCCATTCGTAATTTTATTTGGATTCCTAGTAATAAAAAATAATTAACTTATTCAACTTTCCACTTACGATTCGGATACTTCGTTAATTGTAGGCATTTCCAATATTCTTAAGAATGGAAATAGCTTGATAGGTTTTGGGGCAAGTTACCAGAGAGTTAAGTTTTGATAATACTAGATTTATAAATTCAATTTAAAATGCATCAATAAATGAACTTTTTAATATCAAAATGTAAAAAGACAATTTTAATTGCTTCGTTTAAAATAAATGATGATATACTAACACGAGTTCAGACATAAAATCAGGTGCAGTCTGTCTAATGAAAATTATTAATAATTATAAAAGTATCCGTAAAATGAAATTCAATGAAATATAAAGGACAAAATTTATTGCAACAGTGAATTAATTATTAAGGTGAACAATAAAACATGCCAAATAATTATATACTCAATCTAAACATATGGAAACTGATCCCATAAAAACTTTAATTAGCCAACCTTAAGGCATGTCAATCCTTTTCTCCTACATACTTTTATCCATTTATAGTACAATGCCTATTCAATCGCTAATTTAAGTGTTCAAAATATCGATAGATGTCTTTAGAAGCCAATATCATCATTGCTTCATAGTTTCTTATTTTATCGTTTACTTATTGGCCCGATACCCACGCATGGCTAATTTTCATTAAAAAAATATGACAAAGGAGATAAATCTGGTGAGTAAAATAGGTGATCCAACAGTGATGAGGTCAGGGTTAGAAACTTGAGGATAATCTATGTAAGTACCGGATTAGCGAACCTTTTTTTGTAACACTAAATAATTTGCCAGAGTTCAGTCCTTAGCCTTTTTCACATATTAAAGAAATCAGAAGTCATCCGAACAACCATTTGATGATCAGAAACCAAAGAAATCGCAGAGGTTTGATGTTTTCATCACCTCGTTATGGGGACACTCGTCTGAAAACAACGGCTTTCTTCATAAATATACCTTTCAAAACTTCCCAAATTTCTCGACAGAAATTTTTTTTCCAAAATTCCATTCCATGTGGGGCTTTATTTCAAATATTTCATTGATGCATGCTCACCTTCTCAGAAAAATGCAAGACCTTCACATATTTTAGGTACATACATTAGGGTGTTTTCAAAATGGTGCTTTCTGCACCTCTGCACTCTCTTAAAATCACATTTTGGTTTTCCGCCTTTGATGCGGAGTGTGGTAAGCATAAATATTGTTTCAAAAGTTGAAAGCAGCATTAAGGAAATAAAATTTCATCTACGTCCTTCATGTTCAAGAAAATGGTACAACATGAAATGTCTCATTAAATATAAGTAATAAGTTTTTATATATGATTGATGAGCTTCAAATAACTTTTGGCAGTCTCCATGGAGGCCCTGTATATCTTTTCTGAAGTTTAAATCAGTTGAAATATAATTTTTCTTATATACTTTCATGCAAAAGCAACAATCTTTAAATAGAATATAATTCTAAAAAAACAAGATCGATGCAAAATTCGCTTTTCTAACTTGCATATCAAGGCATAATTTTTTATAACAAAAATATTCAAATAATGAAACACAACATGTTATTCTGCTTTTATTTAAAAAAATTTAATGTTATTGAAAATATTTGTTGCTTGTTATTACAATTCCTAATCTCCACTTTATTATTACTAAGCAACATATTATTAACTGTAACTACATTAACAAACCATTAATCTGTTATAAGACGCTGTATTAATTAATGAAGAAATTTAACTTATTTAGGTCGAGAAGATGCTACACAGTTGTACATATCAGCAGATACCTTTTCTACCGATAGATGAATAATAATAATTGCAACATTCTAAAATGCGTCCGATTTTCCAGGGGACTATAATTCAGCGAAGAAATAAAAATTGAAAAAAAAATTTATGAATTATTTTTGTTAAAAAAATTTGTATCCATATTCTGGTAGGGAATTTTACTTATCAATAATACAACATTATCTATTTTTATCTGATAATCCTACGATACAATAAATAAAATAATTAGAAATCGTATGTAAATCTAAAATGCTAAAAGATCATTAAGAGAGCAACACTGCAAATATTCGATTCATTTTCAAAATAAAATAATGTCCAAATATTATAAAGTTTCCCTTCATCTTAAGAAGTTATAATATTTTCAAGCTGATATTTTTTACAACAAATGTTTGTCATTTCAATAACAGAAGCTCTATTTAGTAGTTAAATTCATAGTTCGAAAAATAGTACTAGATTCAAAAAAAAAAAAAAATGTGATATTTTTTTTTCTTTCTGAATCCAGATTCAGAGCAACCGACTGAGGGAAAATATTTTTATAAAGAAAAGAGAAGAGAAGAGAAAAGACAAAAAAAAATCTTTCGAGAAAATGTGCTGCTTTAAGAAACAAAAAGCAGGGCCTCATTTAGAAGTAAATACAGAAGTAAAATTGAAGATATAAAGATACTATGCGAAGAAAATGTGACATCGAAAAAGAGTGAATTAATCTTTAAAAATATAACGTACTTTTATTTTTTAAATTAAAAAATCAAATCTAATTCACTTTTATATTTTTAAATGAAGTTCCTTTATAAAGTTATTTATATCAAAAAATGCATATACATTTTTAAAATGTGGGGAAAAAACCTAGTTTCTTCTGAGATAAACTGCCATTTTCTCCATTGCTTTAATTTCCTTATGCTGCAAAATGTTTGTCTGCAATTTTTTTGGCTTCACTTTTTACTCCAAAATGTGAAGATAGTTAAAGGGCTTAAAGGAGAAAAATTTATGAAGATATTTGCCTTATGCTAAAGTATTCTTTTGACCAACAAGCAGTTAGCAATCAAAGGCACTACTTAATTTTTTCGCATTTGAAATCCATATATTTGATCAAATTTTTTAAATCTCAAACCGAAAAGCTTTAGACACTTTAAGCGAAGGGGAGAGAAACCTGTCGAAGATACAAATGTTAGCTGCCAATTGTTCCTATACACCATACAGCAGAAGAAAGTTTTATAATCTTCAAAATAGTTTGTGGTATGGAATAGCGATTCTTCACTAAAAAAATTTGAACACTTTCTACGCAATGATAAATATAGTTTAACAATTTATAGAAATATTTTATTTTAAATTCATTTGATGTTATGAACTGTTTAAAATTAATGTAATAAAAGGAAATATATGATACTTTCGACTGCACTTTGATCATACTTTAAATTTCTTTTCAGAGAGCAACATAAATACTTTAATCAAAACTATTTGCTAACACTACAATTCTCAGTCACTTAATCATCTATTTTGCTTACCTTATAAGGGAAATTGGCATTTGAAATTAATATTTCATTTCTTAGTGAAAGTTGTTTTGCATTGATTCATTTTATCTCTCTTTGTTTCAACTTCTATTATCAGGGTTTCTTTGAAATTTTTTTTTCAAATCAGACTCGTCCTAATTTTTCAAACTCCAAAAGTTCACATTTAATTTTATGCATAGTTTCAAGTGGGCGTTTTTAAATTATAATCTACTCTCAATGTACATATTCAATTTACTTTCTGCACTTTAAAATTTCAAAAGAATGTTTCAAGAAAACTGAATGCTTAGCTCGCAATTACTTTTCAGAGGTCCTCATAAAATCGAAGCCTTAAAAATTTATCTTTGCCATCCTAGTTTTAAAAGAAGATTTGTGAGGAAAATATTTTTATCAACAATTTTTCAATATAATTTTATTCTATTTTGTAACTTGCGTTATTTACCTGTGTAATGAATTCACATATAGAGCTCAAATTACATTAAAGCAGGTGTATAATAATCAACATTACATAACCATATTCCTATTTCACAGAGAAAGTTATTATCAATTTGGGAAGACTTAGTTTTGTTAAGTTGACGCAAAGTTTTAAAGTCATAAGATGCCTGTATGAGGACAGATAGGTAAATTTTATTCTAAGCCAAATAAAAAGGCAAGAATCTTGAGGCAGCATATTCTAAATTTTCAGTGGTAAAAAAAGTCGTCCTTGACGAACTTAAAGCGGACCAAATTCGCTTATATATAAAGCCGGAAGTGTAAATGAACTTTCTTTTTCTAATTATGGTTTGATTAATGGAAAGGCATATTATCATTTGGACTGATTTTGAAGTCAAAATTATGAGGAAAATATTTTCATCTACACTCTACTTTCCAAATTTCTGATTACAAGCAGCTAGAGAACGATTTTTCCTTTACGACAAACTTAATGCACTCAGATGTACATTTGAAAGGAACTTTGGTGGAAGTAAGCTTCTATTCAGAAATCACATCAAAAACTGACATCAAGGTCATTGAGCTCCCTTACTTCTCCCCTTCCTCCACAACTAAATCTTTTTACTGTTTCTCAAGGCCAGATTCCACCATCGGTCCAAAAAAATCTTAAAATTAAGAATGTAGTTACAGTTCTTATGCAGACTTAGTTCAATAGACGGATCGGTTCGGGCCTCCATCTCAATAAAAAGTTATTCAGAAAATCTTGAGAAAATTTTAATATAAATATCTTGCTGTAAATATGAATGTCAGGCAATTGAAACCCAGTCCACACACCATTAATAACAGGCAAATGAACGTGACAGAATTTAATTGCTAGAAAATAAATGAGTTTGTTACGGTGATTCTTCCCGCAGTTATATTCTTAGACACTGGAATTAATGTAGTTTGAAATGAATAAATGTTAGCTTTAAAAGCAGAGTGAAAAATAATTCCCAATTACTGCAAGAAATAATCTTGGTCAAAAAAAAATTCTGCCTTTTCATGTTTAAATAGTTGTTTTAACTATTTAATCGTTACATAAAATAAAAGTTTTCCCCAATCTCATTATTTAATTTTGAGGTTGAATTTGTGTCAAAGGCTGGCTTGTTTTAATGTCCAAACAGCATTTTCTTCATCAGATGTTCTCATATACGATGACATCAAATGCCTGGAGATGATCACCAAAATACTAAAATGTCTACAATACTTTCTTTTTGATACACAAGAGTATGGTGTTTTTATTTGGGAGAGGGAGGAAAGTATAAATGTTACAGTCACTGAAAGCTCTTACTATGTTTTAGACGTTCTGTACCCAAAAGATTAATGAATATCGTCCCCATCCCATGGGTAAGATAATTACAATTAAGGAATATGATCCAAAAAGAAAGTTTACCATATATGGGAGAGAAACGTGCATTTTAAGTATAAATATTTATTTAAATAAAGTTACCTTAAAAGGTTGCTACCAAGTTAAATTAAAATCTATAATATACTTTCATATCAATCAATCTATCACGATTTTAACCTTTTGTATAAACATTTAAATGTATGCAGTGTTTGCCTTTTTCTTGTCACAGGTTGGTTAAAAATTAAAAAAATTGTTTGTGTTAGGATATTCTTAAAAATTGAAGAATCAGATTTTGAGCCATTTAGCAAGATGTAAAAATAAGTAGAATGTAATTAACAGCACGATACATACTGTACATCCACAATTTTCATTCTCGTAATTTTTCGAAAATATTTTATTTTTGTTTATTATATAAAATCTCAGACATAATTTACTTTGTAAATCAACTTTCTCAAAAAGGAGTCGCTATTGAAAACATTAAAGTATGCTCCAACAAACAATTTAAGATAGGTTATGACTATTTTAAACAAGTAATTATAGAAGGAAATTTCTTGTTTACATGAAATATAATAATGTATTGATTTAGTTTGCATGAATAAAGGAATATTGATTCTGAAGGATATTGCATTTTGATGGGGGCAGGATTGGAAAGGAATATTTAAAACTATTAAAGGAGTGTGTATTGAAAGTTTTACATTAGTTAATCATAACCCTTGCATTCATGATAATTAATCATAATTTATTATAGGTAATGTTACAGGAACACTGTTATTTATTTGGGTTTTTATTTTATGGTATATATTTCTTTTTACATTGCAAAAAATATTTCTTGAATTAAATGTTACTCAGAAAATGTATCAAGACTTCTGGATTTACAGAATACATACATTAAATAATGAAAAATAAATTTTCTCAAATTCCATAACACACTTTGATAGTAAACAAGCTTTCAATAAACTTTAAATATTCACTCCACTTGAATTATTTAATATTTTCCAGTCTTAACAGACTAATATTTCCAAAAAAAAATATTTACAAAACAATTTGCATATTTTGCGCTATACAAATGACTATTTTCTTTAGAGTGACCTTTTAGAGTATTTTTGGTTTGTTATGAATAAATCCTTCAACTATTATGAAGATCGACAAATTATTCTGGAAAACATAATGAATATATATGAACATAATTTTGGGTTTCCTTAAAAATTAAATTTAAAAGTTGTTCTTCTTTTAATTATCATAAAATTGTACTTTCGACCCTTTAAACATTTACAAATAAAATCAGAAATACAGTTAAATTTTATATCCCTTTACTTAATATTACATAAAGAAGGAATCGTTTAAAATTTTGCAGTATCCAGGAAAAGCAAACAAATTTCGAGGTTTTTCATATCCATTGAAAGCCCTAAATTTAATCTTTAAATCATATTTATTCTGAAATTTAATGGGACACAGAAAGAGTATGCAGAAAAAAATCAATGAAAAGGTTTTTTTTTTTTTAAATTTCCGTTTCAGTCTTTATTTCTATTCTTAATATTTTTCCAAACTGATACTGTACATATTTATTTAATCTTCTCTCTCGCGCCTTAAGATGAAAATTCCTCGCTTCATAAAAATCATGGTACAATTTCCCGATTTTGCTCTAACGGATAAAATAGAAAGATAAAAATTCAATGTACCTACCATATCGAGCAAATTTCTAACGACAGCCCACAGCAATATCACAGTACCCAAGTTCAAAGCGTTTTTATAAACTTCTAAACATGAACAATAAATAAATCATCCATCATCTCTTCCCTGTTTGAAAATTTTGTTACAAAATATTTTCTTTGTATCAATTCATTGTACAGCGTCTTTTTTTCCTGTATGTATCAAGATTGAATTTATTGAATACTGATTAAAAAGAATGTTTTCTTTTGGATGAAAAATGAAATGTGAAAGTTTATACCATGTTCCTGAGTTCCCAGAAACCATTTATAATTATTGTCAAGCACACATTTTAATAAAAATTTTAGATAAATTTTTGAAAAAAAACATGTTAAAAGAATTTTTACTCTAAACTTAGGTTTATAAACCATGTCAATAGATGTACTGCAGTGTTTTAATGTATTTTAGTACAGTTTTTTTGTATTTTATTTTTAAAAAGGCACAAGAAATTTTGAGAAGTTTATATTTTTTATTCACAGAAACACTTGTGGTCTATTGCGTAATTCAGTATATACATTTAATCAGCGTGTCTAATGCTGGGAGAAGTTTAAAAAATTCCCACTGATGTCGGATCCAAAATTCTGTTACGGCTTTAATCGACTGTTTTCTTTTTATGCATGTGAACACGTTTTATGCTTGTATGTATATATATTCTACAAATGGATACTTGAAATGAGCTAAAAAAATTTACGTTAATGCTGTGCAAATAAGTTATCCTTTTTTGCAAAATAATAAGCGTTTCGGCTAAAATAAATTATAAGAATCATATTTAAAATTTCGGAAAACAGCTGCTGGTTAGTTCTCAGGAGGAAAAAAAACCTATTTTCAAATCGAAAGTTTTAATAATTACTGAAATTCCTTCAAATTTGAAATACATTACTTCACTTTTTAAATAATTTACTGTCAAATTTAATTATACATAATCTAATGTACCACAAACAATATTTAAATGCAGCATCTAAACGTACAAATTAAAACGCTTAGTTCTCAGATACAACATCATGTGCTAAAGTTTTATTCGCAGGTAAGTATGTAGTAAATTTCTTTCTAATTTTCTTAAAAGCGCTATCAGTGATTTAATACCAATTTTGCTACCTAGATTTGAGCAAGAAATAAAGCTTGAAATTAAATATGTTATTTTATATTTTGTTCATTCTTTTTTTTCTTCTTTTTTCGTCCATGAATTTCTTTCCAAAAGTATAGATTCATGTAAATTGAACCTTTATTGTGACCGAAATTGAAATTATAATAATAAATGTTTAAATATTAAGGCGTAAGATAAGACTATTTTCATACCTATGTCAGTAAGGTTTCTGAAGTCACCTTTTTTTCTAAAAAGCATTGTATCGTTGCACTTAGGAATAAGTTTTTTTCTTTTTTAAATGCTGCATCCAGACATAGTTCGAATTACAAAATGTCATTAAATAAGGTAGGCAATTAAACAAAAATTTCAAAAATATGAATTTTTATTTGTTTATCATAATTTTAAGTGTGACGTAGTACAATTTTGCTTTTATTTTCTTTTATACGTACAAAATTTCACACTTCTATCCAGGAAATTTGCAAATATGCTTAGTTTTAAATTTAAAAGCTCTGGTCATATATATATATATATATATATATATATATATATATAAAGAGAGAGAGAGAGGGGGGATGTTAATGATTTTTTTTATATGCAATTGTAATGCTTTCTTCGTTTTAGAATACAATGACGCTTTTAGTTCCCAACATTTTAATAGGCTTAATGGTTGAAATTAATAGGATCCTTATTTCAACCGGACAGAACAAGTGAGAATAAAATGTCATATATATGATGAAAAAAATTGACATTTTTCTCTATTTTTTTAGGTTACTGTTTTGCAACATTAGAAACAGTCAATTTAGAGCTCAACAGTCCAAAATTGATGGTGCAAAAAATATTTCAGGTTTTAATAAGTGGTATTCATACAGAATACACGATCTACGTCTAATCTAAAAGCAAACAAATAGGGAATTTTTCAAGCAAAATCAAATCTTTCTTTTACGGAAAATGTTGTTTGGAAAGACAAATGTTCCTTTGATCTAACTAGAAGCATTAATTTAACTTTTAGCAAAATTTTCCCGTTTAGAAAAGTGAAAACATTTCTTCTTGCAAGAAATTTATCATCACGTGTAGTTTTCTGTTCATATTCTGCATATTTCTGTTTTTTAAAACTTTTTAGTTGGTCCCATTTTCAACAAAAGTATACAGTATGGTACCGATAAATTCAATTAATTTTTAAGGATATTATATCTGAACAAAGAAATGAATTTATTTTATCAGTGAATATTTGATAAATTTTGGGCCCGAGGAAAAAAGCGAATATTTCGAAGACAAGGAGCTTTAATTATTGCGCTTAATCTTATCAACGTGCAATCTATATAGCCCCTCTAGATGCACGCCAGGTTTTCCTGCTAAAAGCGATTAAATCCCAGTAAACCTACCATGTGAGCGCAAAAGACACCATCTAATGAGACTGAGCGCAAGTGACACAATCCCATTAGGGTTTGTTTTGAGAAACTTAATTGCAAAGAATTTGTAGTGTCGGAGGTGGGATGTGAGTGTGATGTTTTTTCGGTTGTTTGCATTTGAGTTTTGAGCTTGTGGTATAGTTTGTTGTTTTCGTTTGCGAGTTTTAATTGTGTTTTTAGATGCGTTATTAGTCAAATTTGTGTGATGATATTTTGAGTTTATGCTTGCCGGATAGATGTTAGCGATTTTATAGATATTTTTGTGTAATATGTGCAGAAAATGTTGTTTGGAAATTTGAGGAAGGGTGAGTTGAGGTTATTTGCTGTGGAGATTGGTTTGAATGTTATGGAGGACCTAGAATTAATTTATTTGAAAAATTTAATCGAAAAGGGCGAGGTGTTTAAGAAAAAAACCAATTTTGTACAGGTTGCAATTGATAATACAATGGAGGATTTAAAAAAGGGGAAAGGAAAGTGAGACAAAAGAAAACGACGCAAGGAGGTTGGAAATGGAACGGGTAAAAGTGGCACAATTAGAAAGACAGTAGGAATTGCAAAAAGGGTTGAATGGTTCAGGCCAAGGTTATTTAGATGCATCAAATCAAAATTTTTGATTTGATGCAAGTCAAGAATTTGATTAAAAGTATAAAAACTTTGACCATTTCCGTACCTGCTAGAGAGTGCTTTTTTAATTTGTTCATCCAGTCGTTGGAAAAAGCTTTTACAATAAAAAACGTGGCAGATAGTTTGAAAGCGATATCTTGTTAAATAAGTTAGAAGAAGGCATTTCAAATTTAATGGTTTATGTAACTGATGGAGACATCGCTAATTACGATAAATTTAAAGCTATCGTTTTGATTGAATTTAAGTCCATCCCTCAGGATTGTTTGGATCACTTTCACCACTCGAAAAAATATCCAAAAGAGAATTATATGCAATTTGAATCTGGATTGAGTGCTGATTTTGAACAATGCTGCAGCGTGACAGAAGTTGAGAATTTTAAATCGTTATTTCAGTTGATAGTTTGGTGAACTATATAGTGAAATTGATCGTGAGTTAAAAACTCATATGTTGGTAAAGCAGGGATACACATGGTTTAGACCTCAGATTTTAGGCAAGGAATGGGATATTTGGCTTCAAGTGTGATATTGACAAAATGTGAGAAAGGATTATACGTCTACAAGACCATATTCTGGTGTTGGAGGTGGGAAAAGGGGTGTCTTTGGCTAGTCAACACTGTGATTATAACAGTA
This sequence comes from Argiope argentata, assembly GCA_026289955.1. Taxonomy (NCBI): domain Eukaryota; kingdom Metazoa; phylum Arthropoda; class Arachnida; order Araneae; family Araneidae; genus Argiope; species Argiope argentata. Next base: position 3,622,569 of record JAOUZG010027617.1, read on the forward strand.
AAACTATATCAAAAGTTTCACTCGTGTGTTATCTAACGGTATCGAATTTAAAAGACTTTCAGTGTACGATAAGGCAAGTTTTGTGAAAAGTAATGATTGGTGCTTCAAGTGATTTTCTTCGGAATGTTGATCGAGAACTTGCGAATCGAGAAATTGATTTTTTGGTTGTCCGCACCACACGCTTATTCATTATAAAAGATGATAATGAGTGTAAAAGCATGCAGCCTGATACCGCAATGAGTACGCAGTGTAAATGATCTGTAACGAGTACAAGTGTACCTACAGTTTTGTTTTTTTTTGCTTACATGCAGTGTTTATGATAGTAATTCGGAATTAAATTCGAGTAAAATAAGAATTGTGCGATAATGGTAACGAAAGAAGTTGGTGTACGCAATCATTGGCTAATTGATTGAAATTAAAACCGATTCGGAAAGAAAGGTTGTCTGTTTTTCCCTTTGGTTCTGCCGAGCCTGTTGAGAGAACATATGACGTCGGAGTAATAACCCTCATTAGCCGATACGACCAGATCAACTAATTTCTTTCAAGTACTAATAGCCTATACAATTACAGCTCCTGTGGCTATTCCCAATGCAGATGTCCGGCAATGTATACAGTTGCGAGGCTTAAATCTTGTCGTCACGTGTGAAAACACGGTAAAAATTGAGATTTTGAATGGAGGAGATATCTTTTGCCGGATAATAGATACATTTCAAGTTGAAAAATTAAATAACACAGTGACCTGTGTTCCTACTGTTTTTGGGTTCGCATTACAGGGTACTCAAAGCGGAAGTAGTGGTCCTTGTTCAGCAAATTTTTTGGTGTCGGCGTCAAATGTTCAGGTGCTATGGGACTTGGAAACACTGGACATCAGAGGTGAGGCTAAAATGAATGCAACTGATATGGAAATGTTAAATTTTTTTAATAGGAACCCAAAATTTAAAATGGGAAATACAAAGGCAATTTGTTGTGGAGGACTGATCCCAGAGAATTGGGAATAACTTTAGTCTGGCCTAGAGGTAATTCGATGAATTGAAAAAAGAGTCAAATAAAAATGAGTGGATGGCTAGTGCTTATCGTGGAACATTTAGAGATCAGGAAACAAATGAAATTATTAAAGAACGTGGTAAAGATAAGAATGAATATTTCATGCCTCAGAGTAGTCAGAACGGATAAGGAGACAAAGTTCACGGGGTTTTCAATTGAGCTCCAAATCTGGACAAAATTTGTCACTTAATGCTTCTTTAGAGGCTAATCCCAATTTGAATTTTAACATTCTTAAGGTAATAATGAAATTAAAGATATTTAAGGTTGCATTTCATGGGGACATAGAATAGGCATTTTTAAAGATAGGAATGAAGTTGGTAAATTTTGGAAATTTCTTTGAAGTGAAGATAGTGATCATGAGGACTATAGGATTATGCAGATGACTAGATTACCCTTTGGATGCAAAACTTCTGTTTATTTTGAGTGCTGTAATTAAACATCACATTGCAAAATACGAGGCCAAAAGACCCGATTCAGTTTCAATAAATTGTTTGGGAAGATTGGACAATACCAAACATTGTGTTCTCCAGACTGCTGCGAGAGTTTTCGATTCTGTAGGATTGATTGCATCCTTTGTAGTAAGAATTAAATGTTTGTTACAAGAGATCTGGGAAAGAGATATGACTGGGATGATGTTTTACCAGGACTTACGACTTAAGTGAGTTACATGGTGTAATTAAATTAGGGCGTTGAAAGGAATAGTTATTCCTAGGAATCTTTTACTGAATTGTGAGAAAAGATTAGCAGAAATTCATATATTTTGCAATGCATCGCTCAAGATGTCCGAGGTAATATCCCATATAAGGTAAGTCGATAAAACTGGAAAGTGTAGTGTCCTTTTTGATGTCAAAAAGTAGAGTGGTTCCACTTAAAGCATTAACGTCACTCAGGTTGTAATTGATGGCTGTTTCAATAAGGGTTAGACTTTCAAAATTTCTAGAAGGTGTTTATTACAAAATTATTGAAAAATTCCTCTTTTGAACGGATTCTCAGATAGTTTTGTATTAGATTGAAGGAAATGGCAAGAAAGGAAAGCAGTTTGAGGCGAATCGTGTTGCAGAAGGGCAGGAAAAAGTCAAATCCGAATGAATGGTTTTATTGTCCTGCGACAGATAACCCAGCAGATTTGCTCACTAGGAGTTTCTGCTGAAGATTTGATATTCCGTAAAAAATGGTATGAGCCCAACTGGTTGTTGCGAATTGAAGTGTAATTATTAGTGGGAGAGATCAAACTCGCAATCGCAGGATGTGGGTAATTCATATATTGAGGGAGCAAAAGGCAGATAGAATTGTTTTTTTTTATTTAAGGTGGAAGTTATCGAGCAGCTTTGGAATAAAATTTCAGTTCGGAGTAGATTGCAAAATGTAGTTGCGTGGTGTTTGCGATTTGTAGGAAATAGTAGAGTAAATAGGATTTCAACACCGTATTTGGAATGTTTAAAGTTGAAGGAGTCGCATGATAGGATTATTCTTTTGGTTCAGATGGTTGCATTTTAGATCGTAATTTCAGTTCTAGGGAAAGGAAATGTGTTGAGTTATGGTAAATTAATTCAGCTTAATTCATTTTTGAATAGCTCAGGACTTCTTAGAGTTGGAGACAGAATTGGAAGCTCCAGTTTATCATCTAGTATGAAGCATCCTTTGATACTATCAAAAGAGCATCCAGTAGCAACTATGATTATAAAACTGCATCATTTGCACTATCTTCATTCAGGAGTTCAATGAAGATAGTGTAAATGATGCTATTGGACTGACCTATATGATGCTATTGGACTGATTCTATTGGACTGACCTATTGAATCTTGGGAGCCAGATCATCCATAAGGAAAATCTTAAGAATCTGCTTCATCTGCCCGCGGTTTCGTGCAGAATTCTCAAGGCAAATAATGGCCGATTTGCCTTCGTCCCATGTCATACCAGGTAGAGAGTTCCTAAGAGCCGGTACAGATTTTTGTGTACCCTTTCTGATTATTCCTCGTCGTGGAAGAGGTGCGAGACCTATGAAGATGTACGTCTGCGTCTCCGTTTGTTTCACCATGAAGGCGGTTCACCTGGATCTCGTCAGTGACCAGAGTACTGAGACATTTCTTACATCTTTCAAGTACTTAGTTGGGTTTAGAGCTCAGCCAGCTCAAACCTGCCGAAATATTCAGCTATTGTGGGACCAATTTCGTTGGGGCAAAACATGTGCTGAAAATGTGGAGTTCGGAGGCGATTAGTCGGTATTTGGCCAACGAAGGTGATGTATGGTGAACAAATGTTCCTTCAGTCCCACATTTCGGTGGACTCTGGTAGACGTCTGCGAAATCGATGAAATAGGATTTGAAACGAGTACTTGGATATCAAATCCTGACTAATGAAGAGTTTTTAAGCTTTCAAGTGGAAACAGAGACAGCACTAAACTCCAGACTATGGGCTGATGCGTCGGATGATCCCAATGATTTTTCATTGATTATGCCTGACCATTTCCTTATAGGGCCAGAATTACAGAAAATCCCGGAGCCTGATCTGACGTATCAAAAGATTCCGATTCACGATAGACTGAAATTCATAAATCAGATTTTACAGCCCTTTTGGAGATCCTGGTTCAAATATTATTTAACCCAGCTGCAAGAAATTGCAAGAGTCTTGGAGATCTTTGAGGGAACTGACGGCTACACGTTAGACCAGTTAATCTGCAATCATCATCATCATCATTAATGGTCCTTGCCATGGACAAGCGCGCTGACGGCTATTTCTATTGACATTAATTGCTAAGACTTCTTAATGACATTGATTTTTTTGTAATTTCAAAATATTTTAATGTTTGTTCTATTTATTTAAAAATTTGTTTGATTATAATTTTTTGGACCTTTTGATGACATTCATCATCCGTATGGCAGGCGATAGTACAACAGAAACTTCCAGAATGTTTGGTGTTTCAAAAAGTACTGTCTCAAAAGTAATTACTGCTTTTGAACGAGAAGGAAAAACGTCTTCAGTAAAACTCTGATATCACGGAAAATCGAAGTTGTCTGCGAGAGACCGGTGGACACAAAATCGAATTGTCAAAGAGGATTGAAAGATCATGACTCCTAATATTACTGCAGAAATCAATGAGCCCCTACACAACTCAGGTTCAACAAAAACTGTTCATAGGGAGCTGCAGAATTCTGCATTTCCACAAAATATCTGCAATTGGAAAACCTCCTTTCTCAAATACAACTGTTTCAAAGTGTTTAGAGTGGTGTTAGTTTACATTTTTTTTTTTTGGGGGGGAGAACATTCATTTATATGTTCTTATTTTCTGATAAAATTAATAATAATGAATATTTTCCTCAATATAGGTTTAAAGAATGATTATCGTCCATAATTCTAAAGCATTTTATATTTCAAATATTTGGAATTACTCTCGCCTTTAAATTGGGCCTCTTTCACCATATATAGTAAAATCAAATATCTTGAATTCGTTGTTTGCTTAGAGAAATCATGGTTTATTATGCATAATCAAAAACGAAATTGTACTGAAAAAATATTGATCTTTTTTCAATAGTCGCTAAAATTATTTTAACATTAATGTTTCAAAATATTTAATGAGAATGTAGAATTTCCGCGTTTTAGATCCCCTTTACTCCAACTTAAAATAAATAGCAGAATATTCATTATATAATTTATGAGAGTTTTTGAAAAAATTAGTGTTATGATCATAGTTATTCTAATATTTGAAAGGCATTACAGAACTTAAGAAAATATTACATATCATCACAAATTTGAATTATTAAGTACACATAATTGATTTATTAGTCTTAATTTTCTAATTTTGTAAAAAGTCAGAAAAAGTTGATTTCTCCAAAAAAAGGCAAAAAAAAAAAATCACGTTTGAAACTTATGTTCGTTTTTCGTGTTCATACGAAACGTGAAAAAATTATTTCCGCTATTAGTTACGATAAAAATTAATTTTTCAATCCATTTTAAAAAACTTAAATTTGAGATAAACGGTGTAGCTTGTAAACCGATTATTTATGTTGCTCAAAAACTTGCCCCACTCTAAGTTTCAAACGGAAATTTTAGAATGCATTGTTTTCGATTCTATGACGTAGTGAAAATTTGAATGTGCTTCAAATGCACGAATTTCATTTCTGAAAATATTGCACTCGTTGCATCGCCTTTATTTTAAGACATGAATTAATTTACTCCTTTGAGAAAGTTTCCTTACTGGTACTACACTCTTTTGAATTGTATTGTTTATGTATTGTTACTGCGCAACTTTTCAAAATTCTATTCCACATTTTAAAAAAAATCTGATTTAGTGCAATAATTTATGAGAAATTTTCGTGAAAACGTCGCTTTGAAAATAAATTCTAATTTTCGAACAAGAAACTTCTTTCTTTCAACTTAATTCTTTCTGGTTCTCGAATACAAAGTAGTCTTTAAAACAGTATTTTTTCCATTACTTATACGAGGTATTCATCTATGTCAATATTTTAGACAAAAGCTATTCAACCATTAAATTGCATTACACATTTAGTAACTTCCCATAAAAGAAATATAAAACAATCGTTTATTTGTAAAGCTTCAAATATAAAATACCTAAAATTGAATCAGATGAAAAACATCTTTCCGATGATGATTTAAAGTTCTTAAAACAATTGATTCTGATAGATGAAATTATGATGTAATTTTTTTATAAGTTAGCTGGCAATATGCATTTATGTAACATTCCCAAACATTAATTAAATTTTATAGTTATAATACAAGGGCTTAAAATAGGAAAATTTATGTTGGTCTTTACACAATGATTTATATCGAAAAAAAAACTAATTGGATAGGGTATAAACCCAACGGTTAAAAAAACATTTTTAAAGCTGTTAAAGAGAGCTAGGATGAATGGTTACTATCTTAGACCTAAAGAGCAAATGTTTAAGCACTTAAGATAATGTGTGTATAGTGCTAAAACCATAGTAAGGCTTTTTCTAAAATATCTTTTTAAAGAATAAAGATAATTTTTTTAACATTTGCTTGGAGACAAGTTTTGGAATACTTTGAGCTTTTCAAGTGGAGATCGGCTTTAAGAAGTTTTTATAAGTCAAGATCCTTACTGAGTTCAATATTGTATAACAAGAACAAGGTTTCAAGATTGCTTTGGATCAAAAAATCTCACTTCAAATAAAAAGACGAGAACAAAAGGTTCCAGAGATGAAAAAAAAAACTGCTACGTGCCTCCTTCGAAAAAATTCTTTCTCCTCCTATTGAACTTTTAAACGCAGGATTATGATATTTTTTGACATTTTCAAGCGCAATCCATCACGATTGACTTTTGGTATATAGTTTGTGTACTTTATCACTTACACTAAATGAGTACTTTTCTAATATTCTTTTGACATTTATAGCAAACTTTTCTGGTTTAGATATGAGTAAAAGAAAATTTTGAACATCACGGGATTTAAGTTTTAAGAGACTTTAACATTGTAGTTAAAATACGTTTTGACAGGAACATCTTTTGCATACGAAAGATTTTTTAAAAATTTAATAGTCAATTACTGATCATGTCTGTAATGTAAATGATGACCATCGTTAAAAATACTGAAGGCGTAACTAAAGGGTGTGGCAGAAAAATAAATATGAAACAGAGAATTTCTAAAACTTACAACAAAATTATTTGCTTTATTTCATCTTATTCGTTTTTCTGACACTGAAAAATATTTTATTTATAAGAATGTAAACAGATTATGTTTTGAAAATTAACATCTACTAGTAGTGAGTTATATTTCTTACCTCAAAAGAATGATTTACTAGGAAAAAAACGAGGGAAGAACTTTAGTGGAAAACACCAAATGAAATATTTTTTATTATGTTTCTGCAGCAACATTTTGATTACAATATCTGTTTTTATGGTAATTTTTACTAAATTGTTTTGTTTGAAATCTTATAACCTTCTATTGGGGCTATGAGACTCGCATATCTCAAACTTTACACATCCATTTCTTAAGCTTCATTTAATTACATTGCATTAAAAATTTAAATCTTCATGAGAAAAATTTCTCAAAAATAAAAAATAAAAAATACAGTCGATATGTATCAATTAAAATATCAACTAAATGCGGTGTTTATTATTTAGTAAAACAAACATCTGTGAAAAAATGAGAAAAATGAGTTTCTTATCGAGCAACAATTGTTTGTTCATTTGCTCAATAAATAAAAGAAACCTTGGTGAAAATGGGAATATTAGACACTTCAGCCAATTTCGACGATTAATTTCTTTTTCTACAAATAATATATTTACATTTATTATCTCTGCGGACAAGTTTTATTACTATAATATTAAAATCTAATTAAATAATATTCTATAAAAAACAAAACAAAACTGTTTTCTATTTTTAACACAAACCACCAATTTAAATATATTTATAATTCATAATATATTTCAATAAGAAATATTTTTATTATTGATTCCTTTTGAATAATCGTAGTAGATCATTACATATTTAAATCACATTTTCAAAAAAAAAAATATTCTCAGCGTGTGCGCTACTATGAAAATAAATTAATAAGTAATTTTAATTAATTTAAGGAATAAAAGAACCCCAATAATTATTTCTCTTCGCCTTTTTCGAAAAACATTGATTTTAACAAAATAAACGAACAAAATAGAATATAGAAACCATGTTATAACAATACACTGTTTGAAAAAAAATTCAGTTTGCAGAAACAAGAACTGAGTAGAACGAAACTGCACAAAAGGAATAGGTGTTAATCGTGTACTGGATGGTACAGGAAAATATGTCCATATACCACTCTCATTCCTCTACAAACTTTCAAGTTGAGGAACAGTGTATTCACCATCAGATCGTAATTGATCAGTTGCGATACTTAGAGCATGAAGCCTTATAAAGTTATTTAAGTCATTCAATATCGCAACAAGATATACCGTCAACATTGCAGCCATAAACATTGACATAAAACATGACAACGACTGCAAACGTTTCTTACCCTAACCTATTTTGCATAAAGCTTCCTCTTCTTCGCAAGCCTGCAAATATCATTTTTTTCCCTAGAATTGATAGCTTTTCCCTGTTTTACATTTTATTACTCATATCTCTTGTTCTGGAGTATTTATATTGTTTCTACATTCTGTTTTCTGGAAATCAATCCGTTCACCCGTTTACGTTGCCTTTTAAAGTTCAATTATAGCAACCCTGTGTGTGTGTGTGAGAGAGAAACTCAATGTGCCATTTTCTAAAACTTATTAGTCAGTTATTTAATTTGAGTGTCCTAATTTATCAGGAATTCATGAGAGCTATAAAAACAATAAGAACACTACTAGAAGTAGGTCTTCACTTTTCACGAATAGCATTACTGTTTTCAAGAATTTCAAATCCCCAATGTAGAATATATGCTACTTAATTCGATAATTTAGGTCTAATTAAGTTATATTCTCTCTCAAAAAAAAACCCCAAAAGATTACCGGTGAAATTTTGAAAACTAAACGACCAAAATGTTCCTCAAATGTTTGCGCAATAATTTCCCTAGACCAATAGTTTATACCTTCATATGTCTGAAAAAGAAATTTAATTTTCTAAAAATGCCCAACAATATATCTTATCAACTACATGCATCCATTCTTTTATCGCTTAAAATTGTATGACGGATAGATAAAAGGGAAGTAGGAAAATAGAAACAATGAATTATTTATTCACTTAAGATTTTTATACCAATTTTATTTTTAAAATTCACAGTAACTCATTGAAGAAAAATGTTTAAAAGCGTTCTTTTCATTTGGATCGACTGTTTTTGACTTGACATTATGATAAATATTTCATAAAACAAGAACAGTGAATAACTGCACTCAAAAAAGCATTTTATCATCAACAAATAAAGCCATTAAATTCGATATTTGAAAGTAGAATAAATTGTATCTTCCCAATGTACTGCATTTCAAGTTACAAAACGTTCCATTGTTGATGGGAAACATTAAAACATATTTTTTCATATTCAGATGATCTAGAAATGTTTTGTTAATTTTCTTTTATTATACATTTAAAGAACTTATGTCATTATGAAATGTTTTGGAAATAAAATGTAAAATATGGTATTCCAGATGACCATTTGTTAAATGCGTTTGTTATTCACTTCAAATTAAATGAACAATGAAATGTTTCAAGGGAAATATTCATTTTCTTTTGTTAAAAAGATTATTTTACCACACATAATGGGTAGCTATTTTAGTTTGAAGGATATATAGAAATATTACAATCTTTTTTTATCTATTGTATTTCGAAAATATAAAAATATCTCGAAACGTTTTACAAATTGATACAGAGACGAAAATACAGAAAAAAAAATGAATTTCTTTTTTTAAAACTAAAAAAGTCAAAAATGAGACTACTTTCCATATTTTCATTTTGTTTTCATTTATTTATCATATTAATAATAATAAGTAATAAATTTTAAAAAAATTTGCGACTAAATATTTCTATATGAAATGTTTTCCTTTATATTAATATAAAGGATATATATTTAGGTTTATAAACTGGAAATATGTGAGATCAATAATATTATGGCTAATGCCTCAGTAAAGCAGTGAATTTCGGAAATTTCAACTGAAGAAAGAAAAATGAAACATAACAAATAAAAAAAATGTAATACATTTTTTCCAACAAATATATTTTTTGTACAATACTTATTAATTAAATTTGAATTTTTTTGAACTCCTAATCTTTATCAATTAAAACTACTTAGTACTTTTAACACTTAGAAGAAATATGAAACTCACAAAAGACAAATTATGAAAATACATTTTGCCCCAACGCTTAAAAAAATCTCTTCCTTGGTTTTGAGAAACTCGTAAATGTAAATAAAATAATTTTTTTAATGATAATTCATCGTTGGTATTAAAGAATATTACGATTATATTTAGAAAATATGAAGAAATGAATTTCAAGAATATATCGTGTACATGACTGAGGTTCACGTTCAATTCGTCAGAGATTTTATTATTTTCTGACTGTGTATTGAAATCTAGATTCAGTAACCTTATTATCCAACAGCATCTGCCAAAGAGCCAGCCTGAGAAATTACGAAGCTGAGATGCACCTAATGAGAAAAAAGGAGTATTTGGGGTACTTACGTATTAGACCGTCGATATGACAACGGTCACCAACCACCTCTAGCCAATTTACTTAGGTGGCCAGAACTCTGATACATTACACCGCCATTGTTTGTCCCTTTTTAAGTATAAACTCATCTCATGTCTACTCAAATATGTATTTTTAGATGGAATAATTGCATAACTTTGGAAATACGTCACTGCAGCTTTTGCGTTGGCAGGCAAATATCAAATTTTAATTATTTTAACGACTCAAAAAATCAGAACAGAGATAGCACTTAATGATCTGCGAAACTAACAAAATGACTGATGACAGTTAAGGTTTGCACAGTTTTTAAAATAATGACGGTTCTTTACCATTATTGGCGGTTTAGCAACTAATTGCTGACGCCTTCGAATTTGGCGATAAAGATCGACGTTTTAATAAATAAGTACCGTATCTGGTTCGTCTGTTCTACAGGTTACCGATTCCTCATTTACGATGGGAAGCACCTCCTTGAAGAATCCATATACAAAATATTTGTATAAGGGGCTATTTTGCCTATTTCTACTATTACTTAGAGTGAACCAAACAATTAGTTTATGTATACGGGATATTTCATAGACTAAAACTAAAATTATATTTAAAAAAATTGAAACTTTTATGCCGTAACCGCTTAACTCTCGCTCCCGTGATATTTCCGGGCCGGTGTGCTCAATAGTAATGCGACAAAACGATTAAAACCAATTCAATTATTTTGCCCGGAAGACATTTTATATCTCATTTGATACAAAAGTGGCAGTACCTATATATTTTAAATGTAATTGCAGATTAATTTTAAACCAAGAGATAGCACTACTGGAATATGTGTACTTGTTATATGTATTTTGCAATCTTAGCCGAGAGCCCCCCTCCCCCAGTTACTTCGTTACATGTGGCCCAGTTGAATACGCGTGGTTTGTGTTCTTCTGTTAAAATATATTTTTTAATATTGTGCTCATTATGGAGTGCAAAGTTTGTAGTCCCAGGAGAGACGAAAACCATAAGAGATGAAGGAAGGAAATTCGGTACTACTGTCCAGATCGTGACGTTGGCCTATGTATTTCATGCTTTGAAATTTACCACGCAAGAAAAACTGAATAATCTTTATTTATATTAGAAGATTAATAAAATCCTCTTTTCATGTTTAAAACACATATTTCTTAAATTTTCGCCGCTTGCTGGAAAATCTACATTCAGTCAAAACAAGCCTGATTGTTGACTTTTCATAAAATTAATTTTTTAAAATTCAAACTAAAAAATATCGAAAGTTAAATATTAAATGCCTATTTCGTTCGCTCCCCTATTTTTTATATAATTTTCTTAAATAAAATAACATACTTATGATCATTTTCTTGAAAATTATCCCATCCTTAAGCGGTTAAGTATATATCCTAAGGATTATCTAATTGCTGTTCAAAGTAACAAGATCCATCCTAAAATATCTTCTTGTAGTTCAAAAGCAGGATTTATTCTAATAATCCAAATCAGAAATTATTGAATTGAATAATGCTTTAAAAAATATAAATACAAAGAAATCTACCAAAAATTACAAAGTATAAAAAACGATATTAATTGCCCTTTCACTGCAGTGACGAAAATACATCACAAATGATCAATATCTCATTTAACCCATTCTCAGAATGGTCGTTTAGCAACGAGCGTCTTATCCATTCCAAAATGATTTATATGAATATTGTTGATGCCCGTGAGCCGAACTATCATCAGTCGGTCTTATTATTCTAGTTGGGTCATTTCATCTAGAATAAAAGGAATTTATCTCCTTGAAGAAGGAAAAGAATTTGTCAATAGCTTTTGAACTCAAGGCACTTTTCTCCATTACTTCAGAAGCATTGCCAATTATGAAAGAATAATTTAAAAAGTAAGGATTACTTCAAATGTGTGTCACAAAATGTATGTGTTAATAATTGTTCTTCAAAATATAAACCAAAGAAAGAAAGGAAATGATGGCAGTAGTTTATAATAGATACTTCCGAGATTTTCTACTTTAAGGATTTCATTCAAAAATTGCGGACAGATTTCAATCAAAATTTCATAAAATATACAGATTTGTTGTGAATATAACATACGAAAATAACATGTACTAAAAAAGAATTATGCAAAAACATTTTATTCCTAATTATTACATTAACAAAGATAGTGGGGGAAGAAACTTTCTTTGGAGAGTTTCAATATTAAACTGACGCGAATTATTTATCCTCTTATTGGTTATTTTATAAATTACTAAAATAAACTGAAATTTTTCAGCTTGCAATTATTCAAATATTTACATAATTTGTTATGATAGAATCAAAAACTTGCATACGAATTCTTATGTACGTAGTAATTTCAATTTGCCCAAGTCCTTAAAAATTATTTTCTAATCACATTAAACTTTTTCAACTTATTAATTCACAGCTTTACTTTCTTGCGTTCTGAAACTTACACGCTTGTAAATTGAGTACTATATAAGTAAATTTAGAGGTTAGTCTCTTTTGAAGCTATATAAGCTCTAAATATGTTTCCACCTCTTCCGACAGATTTCTGTCTTCCTATTCGGAAAATTATCTCCCTAGTCATAGTTTTAACATAGAAATCTCAGTTGCTGAAGACTGAACTCTTCCCTTATCCATGAACAAAAAGAATAAAGATGTGATTCCTGTTAACCCACCATCTGTTTCTTTTGCCAGAAAATGTATCATAACACATAATTATATTGAGTCTTACTTCAGTAACCTTTCTTCGTTTTGTTAAGAAAATGTTTACTCCAAAACAACAGTATTTCTCTTGGAAATCGCCTTCCTCTACCTTAAAGCATATTTATATTTCGGTGTAGAAGTAAAAATAGAGTGAGACATAGTTACTTATTTTGATTCATTCCTTCCTTTTTTTTCCTTCGGCTGAAGGCATAATTTAGTTCGAGTTTCGCATTTTGTCTAAATAAAAAGAAACAAAATAATGGAAAGATACAGAAAATGGATAGTTCTCACACTGTTATTGATGACTGTAATACTATATTCAAAATAAAAATGTTCTCTAAGAAAGAAAATCTAAATTGATGCATGCATTTGCTTGCGGTCGCGAATATTTCTAAAAGGTAGCTCTGAATATTTATTGAGACTGGCTGGATTTAAGTAAGAAGAAATACAAATGCGCACTGTTGAAAGACGATTGAGTTCGTATGTTTTAAAAAAGCGAAACGGCCCCTTTCTTTTAAAATATATAAAACAATTAGAATGAAAAACCCCGTTTTCACATTAAAATAATCAATTGTTGTGGAATGTATTTAAAAAAAGATGCAAAAACATCCAGAAACAGAACGATTAAAAAACATGATAAATTCCTTCGTATTAGGTTTCGAAAACAAAATTTTTAATGACTTGTATTTGTCTTCGTTCTTCTTTTAAAATCAGAAACCAATTTTTCCCTTCTTATTCCTATTTTCATTTCATTAAAAAGAAAATCAAAACCTAAGTGACTCTTCTGTTGGGGAGGGAGGAATGCAAATATTCTTATCATTTGATGAAAGAGCGGATTCTTAGTGACATCTGAATGCGCCGTTCCATTTCGACAGGATGAATGCAAACGCCTTTAAAAAATGCATTAATTGAATGTTTAATCATTAATCTAAAACCATTTTCAAACTTTCAAAATTACACATCGTGTCTAAATATTTCCTAAGAAATTTAACATTGCGTTTTTAAGTCCAAAATTGACGAAAACAGATAAAATGGTTTTTCTAATTATAAATTTCTCTCTAATATTCATTAGGATGAAATAATTTTGTATACAATTAGATTACCCTTCTCCTGTGTCAAATAGATTTCTGTATGTTCTAAATAATTAGTTCTTTGCATATCTGAATTATTTTATTATAACATTACAAGTGATTCCAAAAACTGTATGACCCGATTTCAACATACAAAAACTTCAAACTCATAAAGATTTCAGAGGCATTTTAAATTAGCCATTTAACGGCTCCATTACCATTCGGTCAAAGCTGACTGAATTCCCTTTCAGATAGGAAATATGCACGCTAAACTCCCTTTTTCTAGGGATAATTAAACATAAATGACTAAGTAAATTGAATTTAACAATACAGACAGTTTTTGTCATTTTATCCCTAGCTCAACAATCCGAAATATATTTTAAATAAATTAGAAAGAAATATACGATTACTTTTGTATGAAATCTTTTGACTATTTTGATTTTGCCTGTTTACACTTTACTTTTAAGTTACTTTAGGTTTCTAAATCTTGAAAGTCATTTTGTATATTTTATATTATATATAGAAATAAAATTCAATTTCATTTTTGGGGAATTATTTTGTACAAGGGGAAGAAATCGATAATAAAGTGATCAGCAAGAGCTAAGTCATATAACTTTTTTCTGAGTGATTTTTCTATGAAATTCCAAGGATTCTTTTGATACGTGTCGACTTAAGAAAAGGAATCTTAGGCGTTTTTCAAAGGAATGCTTAACGTTTGGAATTTTTATCCCTTCGTTCGCATCCTGGGATGCAAATAATCTTCAATTCAATAGAGCGTATTACATTCACGCGTATTACAAATAATTAAGAAAAAGTGGGATTCGGATCAGGAAATAGGAGAAGATTTCAGAATAGCCCTTATTATTTTGTAATAAAGTAATATGCGCTAATTTAAGATGAGAATTATGAAACTAATTATGATTTTAATTAAATTAAGAAGCATCACACACATTATATAAATCCAATGAATATACGCTACAATTAATATGTTTTGATTAACTAAACTAAAATTAGTTTTTTTAACATCTAAAATCATTTCAAACAAAGTGGCAGATATTTTAGGAATTGTTTCAGTATCTGCCATTCGTTGAATCTAAAAAGAAATAAATAAGCCTAGCCATGAGCTATGTGAAATCATTGTAATTTTTTATGTTTCGTAGGTAATTCTGCTATAAGATAATTTAGAGTATAAAATAATCCAATTGATTATTGATTTTACCTTTCATTTTCATCCAATATTATTTCAACTGAGACAAACAACCTTGAAATTGCATAATAAATACAGCTAAAAACAATTAACATCAAATTTCAAAAGTTCAAAGTTTCTGAATAGTTTGTCACGAAATTCATATTATACACAGTATGTATACAAGTGGATATAATAAACCTATTTAGAAAATGAATTGTGTGTTTGTTTACTAATTAAATCATTTATTAATTTTTTTATATATATACGAGTCTATTTTGACAGTCATTTGATTTCTCAGAATCTTTAAATTTGAATTTTATTCGTTGAATCACTCGATTGCCCAAATAGAAAACCATTTCTAGTCAATAAATATAGAAATGGAACCATAAATGCATTGAACCGAATAAAAATAATTAAAGCATGGAATAAGATTCACTGAACAAATTTGGAATGAAATATCTGATTATATATATATATATATATATATATATATATATATTTAATCACTAATTTTTTTTCAATTTGACTATTTAATTTAAAAAAGCGTTTTATTTTATTTAAGAATTTCAAATAAGATATTTTTTTATAAATCCCAACTAACACAAAATTTAGATAATACAAAGAAAAGCGATTAAAAATATGAAACTTCTATAAGAAATATTTAACATAAGAATTTATATTACCACGATCAACTCAAATTATAAAATATGTGTTATAAGAATATTAATTGTAGTTCCCATACTTTTTAGTTGCCGTACTTTCAAAGCTCACACAGCCTTAAATCC
>JAOUZG010027617.1:3645572-3695000 GCA_026289955.1 Argiope argentata
TGTGTGTGTGTGTGTGTGTGTGTGTGTGTGTGTGTGTGTGTGTGTGTAATATATTTCTAAAGTCTAATTAATTTCTTAATTTTCAGCTTAACTCAGCCCATATTACAATCATTTAAAATATTCTCTTTTTTCCTGATCCCATTCCACATTTTCTATTTAATTAAATGAAATAAAGCTTTGTAAAATACATTCATCATGCCGAGTGATCGGTGATGTAAATAGATTCTTCTAAATGATTCCTGACTAACCTGGTCAAGGTCAATTCGTGTCAGATTTAGGGGAATTTCATGATATATAAGACCAGGGGTAAATCATTTCAAGCCTTTCTACCTTAGTCGGTTTTTGTGTCCGAGCTGTTTGTACATGATGCTTACCTCTCAAGATGGATAAAATCAACTAAAAAATTCAACCTGTCTTTTGCCTGATTCGGCCACGGCTCTGCCTTCTACTTCAAATCAAAGTTATTATGTGCTTACATGTATCTACACGTAATTGGCTATAAATATTTTTTTTTGTTCCAATGAATATAATTTTCATAGGAAGATGTCATAGGTTGGTAAGTTGGATAACTTAGAAGATCCATTTGAGCAGAAAAGATACTGTGCTGGTTAAGACAGGGAAGTCCCAAAACCTATTCTTGACTAAAGTCTTATAGTTTAGATACAAAACTACTACGCTGACATTAGAATGAATGTTCAAGTTTCCTGATATAAAGTTAATGTGGGTTACTTCATAAGAAAAATTAACCTGAAAGTCTTCTGCAGCGAGTCAAACTCCTATTAATATAGCATTTATTAAACTTATAAAATCTCAGCTTACATGTGTTCTCGAACATATAATCTCCTAGTGGCTCATGCTCTGGCCGTCCCAAAACATTACTGCCAATTCAAGTTCGAAAGCCGATTATATCAAAGAGCTATCGTCTAAATGAGTCTGTGTGCATTAAATCTGTGGCCTGGAGAAGAATGCCCTGCTGATAGTAGGCAAAAAGGCCAGAGGAATACTCAGAATAATTTTAAGCTGAAAACTTTCCTCCAACCGTGACTCACAATTACATGATAATGCAAAATTCTATAAATAGCTCTCATGCTGTACACCAAAAACTAAAGGTAAATTGCATTCAGAATATTTTTCACTTGGTTATATCTTGTATAAAATTTCATGCGTCTTTCCAATAGAAAACAATGTATGGAGTGAAAATTGTGTGGTTACTTAAGGAAAGTTATGTTTCGCTATGTATGGATTGAAAGTTTAGAGTATGGGATGGCCTATATGACACTTACACTCAGAAACGTGTTTCAAAATCTTGTTCTTGTCTCAATAAAACAGAATGTCAGACTAACAAATATTTCTTACTTCGAAGAGGTAATCAATAAATTCAATCCAAATATGGATTCAGATAGTTAAACTGCTTTTAGATAAAAAGAATAAATACAACATTCAAAAACTAATTTCCCTTATTCATACATTTAAGCTAACCTAAGAAAGAAACAACACGAATGTTTGTTAAAGTCACCACGTAAAAGAATTGGTGTAGGGAACTGATCAATTAAATATTCAGTTCATTTTGATTAATTGGTTCATTTGACGGTAAATAAAGATAGCAAACTGGAACAAGAGTTCTGACTTGAATTTGAATAGCAACAACCAGCAGGATAGAATGCAAAGGTAGCGTTGTACTGGGATACTGCTTCGAGGTCAAAATACAAACTCCACCAGAGTAATCCTCGTATCAGCATCTTTCCGCACAAAATGATGGCAAGCATTCCATTTAAAATTCGTGGCTTTCAGGCGAATTTCCTGAAGGGCGAAGCAAACAGGTTGAAATTAATTCAACAAGGCCTTAATGTCTGCAGTCTTGTACCTAACGCCCTGGCATTCACAAGAGAAAATTAACCATAAAGGAGATCAAAAGGAACAACAAAAATGAAAAAGAATTTTAACTCGGTTTTTTAAAGAACTTTGATTTGAAAGGCTTCGGTGAAGGTTTCTTCGAGTCCGGTCGAGTTCTTTCTCGGTCTTGATCCATGTTACTTAAATTGTCATCAGATGGACGAATTGTAAGACCGAGGAACTTTTCATTATCGTCATTTTTATTTCTTTGTTTCTAATTATTAATTACAGAAATTTTTAGATTCTTTTCTTTTCTTTTCGTGTGCTTTCCTTTCTTTTTGGCTTTCTAGAGGAAGTGGTTGTTTCTTCCGATGACTTTTTGAATTTAATAGCGCTAATCAATCGCTCATCTTAATAGCAATTGTTTTCTCTTTTCCTTCAGAGGGACAAATAGTAGAAGTGAAAGCTTTAAGGTATCCGACTGGGTAAAAATCGTCAAATTTGACAAAACTAACGAAATTTTTTTAAATGCATAATAATAAAGAATGTTCTTTTATCTTTCCAAATCTGTCCTTTTTTTGTCCTACCTACTTTAGAAATAAAGTTACGGCCGTTTTAAGTTAGCATAGTGTGACAAAAGTGAAACCGGAAATGGCATTTCGAAACCGGAAAGTGATGTAAATATTGCAATCTATCGAGAAATGTCAATGTTAAAAATTATTAAAAATGATTAAAATTATTATTTTATATCTTTTATGCCTGATAATAAGTATATGTAGGTATTATTTCAAAATTTGTCTCATTAAAAAAGAACACAAATGGGCTTAGTCGAAAAGGAAAATTAACCGATAAATTTATAGATAGACTGCAAAACTATTATGGAATCGCCATTCGCAGTAATGTGGGAAATTTGGAAAAAATGCTAAGTGGCGTCATTGCCTCTTTTTTTCACTGCTGTTCCGGCACCAAGTCCCATGCATCGCCAGTGCCCTGAAGGACCAAATAGTTGGTGTAAATTCCAGAGAGCCAGATTTTCAGGCATAGAACTCCAAGAAAAGAGACCATGCCTATCATCTACTATCATAAATAAAATAAAAGGATCATATATGGAACTGTGTGACCAAAAATTATAACAAGAATGTCTGCATGGAAAAACACAGAATTGTAACGAAAGTTTTAACGGTGTACTGTGGAATGTTGTACCCAAAGAAACATTTGTTGAACTGCAAACTATTCGCTTAGGTAAATATATTGCTGTTTTAATTTACAATTCTGGATACACTAGCTTATATTGAGTCAGAACAAGTCAAAGTTTTCATCAACATTGATGATAACAGAATAGCCGATTCAATTCGACATTCTTCAGTGTCTGTAAAACTGTCCAGAAAAAAAAAGAAGAGCATCTAGAAAGAATAAGTCAGTAAAGGATGATATAAAGGAAGGTCCAACTTATAAATCAGGAGAGTTTTAGACTTATTGAAAGATAATAATTTTGCTTTTTTTAAAATGAAAACTTTAAAAGCCTTTTCTGAAGAATTCAATTTTTGCACTTTTTGCATTACCGTAAACACAATACCTCAATATGTTCTAAATATATTCTTATGAAATTTTGTAGAATTGTTTAATATAATATTTTTAATGCTCTGAACTAAAAATTAAAATATAAACGCAGTTTTAAGCATTTTACAGGGATTCATAGACAAATTGAACACATTTTTTCAAAAAATTCTTGTTTGTACAATTGTTTTACCATATCTCAGAATATATTATACATATTCAAAAGATTTTAGTTCAAAGCATGCATATTGGTTATTACAATGTTCTTCTAAAATATTTTTGATTTCTCCTTGTAATTTTTTCTTTACGACTGTTGGTGTAACAGTTAATTTTTCTGTTTTTTAACTACAATTTTCCCTTTTATCCAAAATGTTATGAAAATATTTTTTAATTTTTGAATATTTTTCTTTATTCTTTTACATATTCAAACTAAAACTAGAATAATAACAAGCATTTGAAGCATATTTTTTAAAAAAGGCTCCGTACCCAGTCGGATACCTTAAGAAGTTTATTTACTGTTGCCCTTTGTTGCTGAACACTGTTTACGATTGGTGTTTTTATACCTAAAAAAAGCAGTTGAAACTTTGATGCAGGAGTTCGATCTTCAACGAACTTGTCTCGCTTCTTGGTAGGATAATTTTTGATGAACTCGGATCGATTGAATTTGTTTTTCTATTGCCCATTTGATTCAATTCTACGAGTATGCTGAATGGTTTCTTTTGCAGTTGAAACACAGATCGGAATTCGTGCATGACGCATCCTTGTAACCAGATTCTAAGCAATGGGCTCAGTTCACAGTTTATCGACACCTAGTTTTGGAATACCAAAACCTTTGACATTTGAAGCAATGTAGAGTATTTGGGACATATGGACGAACTTTACAATTTAAGTATCCCGCTTTAATAGAGGTTTAATGACTAGTCGTACGGAATGTCAGAATTATATGTTTCGTATCAAAACATTTCAGAGGCTTTTTAAAATTTTTATGCGTTTAATGTGTTGTTATCCTTAGTTAAATAAACCTTGGAGGATTTCAGCTTCGAAAGTGCCTAGCAGCTCAGTTGATATAATTCCTCCAGCGGTATTCAACGTATCACATTAACTGGATGATCTCGAAAGGTTTTAGCTAGAATAAATGATTTTGTTTGCAGAAAAGCAACTGTTTTAATTAAGAGGTCACCAGTTCGCAACCTTTTTACAGATTTCGGCTCACCACCTATCATTTTAATAGCTTTTTTTAATTATGAATGGCGATTTGCCATTTATCTTGAAAGGATACGATTAAAAACCGAGTGTAAGAAGCTAGTTCGTCAAAGGTAAATGCTGATGAATCGTGATGAAAAGACCCCATATGATATTGGAAAAGACTCAGAGCTGAAGGTACCGCCTACCATGGAGCCCAACAAGGGATGGCCATTTCCAGCCTCGGTGTTTCCCTTGGAAACACCGTAACCTGTACGATGGGAGTCAACCCCGGGAGCAGTGACCACCCTTAACGTTAAGCCCAAGGACTGATCCCTTCGCTTTGATCCCCTTCAGCAACCCAGTCATGTGTCTAGGATACCAGGCGATTGATACATCGGGAACCAAAATGTCCTATGAGTCTCCTCGCACGGCCAACACTTAGGGTTATTGGCTGTCCATGAGAAGCAAGAAGTATTGAAAAAGACAACGACTTCTCTTGAAGAACTCCGTCGAAGGAAAAAACAAAAGCCACAATTAATATATTCAAACAAAATATTAAAAAGGACAAAAAATAACCATCCAAAAGGACTAAAATAATTTCAGTTTGGAAAAGATGGAAAAAACAGATGTAAATATGAAAATGCAAAAAAAAAAATGTATAATCTCGATATAAGGGAATTAAGACTTAAAGAGAAAAGATCGCTAAGGCTTCCCGGGGTCGCGACGCCTGTATTTGCAAAAGTAAGTAAACCCTTGGAGATAGGAAAAGTTCCCCGAGTACCTCGGGGTTGGGACACCCGTATTCACCTAAAGAAGGTAAGCCCTTGAGGGGTCTGTGCCAACGGAATCTTTAATTTTGACAACAATTACTGTATCAGTAGCTGATATCTATTGGGTGTTAAGAGCTAAATTGCCTCCTTTATACAAATGTTTTCTTGTAATGTCAAAACTGCGTGAATAGAAAATAGTTTAACAATTCATTCAGTAGTTTACGTTATTTATTATTTTATTTAATATTTCCTTTCGTTATTTGGAACCTTTACAAAGTATTAATATAAATTACGGCATGAACTTGACAATTCAATGATTATACATTTTGAGGCAAAAATGTATATAATTTTTAGGTAATGGTCAGTTTTTAAATTCAAATTTTGATTATACACTCATCAATATTTATATAAGATTTGGTTAATGTTCGGCATCGAAATTGAAAAATTAAAAAAAAAAGTCTGGCATAACCACCGTTTGTAACCCACTTGCATTTCGCTCTAAATAAAATTTTATGTCACACCC
Organism: Argiope argentata; assembly: GCA_026289955.1. NCBI lineage: Eukaryota > Metazoa > Arthropoda > Arachnida > Araneae > Araneidae > Argiope > Argiope argentata. The sequence goes on from JAOUZG010027617.1 coordinate 3,651,441, forward strand.
TATTGTGGAAGTCAGTGCTTGCTAAAATAATATTTTTACATGTTGCATTTTCTTTCATTAGGTCTTTATCCAATGAATATTTTCAATATTCGTTTTATGTTTATAATGAAAAATATATGTTTCTTGTGAATAACCAATCACTTTGGATTCTTGGGTTTTAATACAGATTATTTTTCAAGATCAAAATTTGGCAATTATTTTAAAGATTCTCATTAATCTTACTCTATTCGAATGTTACAAAATACCCTTTACAAAATTTGCTTGAAGAACGGAATACAGGGTAACAAAAGTAACAATTTTCAAAAAGCAAACTATTCAAATATCTTTTGAATAGCGCATTAGGGCATTTTTAGTAAAAATAATAAACTTTGCTGTTAATGAGGTTACTTCATTGTTAAAATATAAGAGTGACAATGCAAGAAACTTACTATACGGAAATGCAGCTCTGTTCTTTATTAAACCCATTTGCATTGTTCCTCATACTATCTAACATCACGATAAAAATGATCAAATATTAATGATCTAACCTCTCAATTTTTTTTCTTATCTTCTCTTATTTTTACACCAAAAACTAAATGAATTCAGGTCAAATATTGAGAAAGTAGAACATTCAGCCAAAAAAGCCTTACTGTCTGGACATTAGACTTTGCATCATTTTTTTATATGAAGTAAGTTTTATCATTTGACTTTAAAGAGAATGGGAACATTGGACATGAATAATGTGTTTCTTATAAAAGTGACGTCTTTCAGTTTAATGATTCGAAGACAGGATTAATTGCTACTTTCTCTTTTGTCGTAAATACAGTATTCGTCTACCGAATTTTAAGCTAAGCTAATGTGTTATTTCTTAATAAAAAATTCAGTATACTAATTAATTATATTGTTTATCTTAAGCTTTTACGTATTGATTCATAAGTTGACAGAAATTTTACTTATTAAAATTGTGTATTAAAGAAATTGAGGTGTATATAAAAAAACTTAAAGAAATTTTTTAAAGAAAATTTTTATTATTATAGATATCAATTCATCTTTCACATAGAGCATGTTGACACCAACTTAGTATTGAACATAGAAGCAAAGAAGTTTTTGCAATGGAAAAAATACTATTGTTTTCCAGTGCTGCAAAAATTCGAAAAAAAAATTGAATGATAGTTATCAAATATGCATATTACAATCAAGCACATACACTTCAAGTAAGTAGAGCTATAAGTCATAAGCATCACTTGGGAAAAGTAACTGCTATTACGCACTGATGAAGTTTCATCGAATGAAAAACACTTTCTTAGGAATACATGCAACAATGACAAAAATACTTTCTCGTTTTCAACAGTGTAATTTTATAACATTTGTTTACTTCATACAAAACTGTCGTCAAAGAATGAGGATTTTTTTCAGTTTTCGTTCAACCTTTTTTTATGCAAGATAAATCGCTAGGTTAAATATTTCTTACAGTTTTAAGATATAACGGCTGTGAGGAAATTTCAGTTTTTGATTTTTCTCCTTTGAAACGATGTTCTTAAACCATTCCTGATATTTTTTAAGGGTAATTGAGAGAAGTTTTTATTGCAATGAGAACCATTTTTGTATTTGGAATAATTTTACTATAGAAAGCAATGTTAAAATAGGAGCCCAGTACTGTTTCAGCACACCGATAATGCTTATTCTTTCGTAGCTTATTAACATTTTCTTAAATGATAAAATCTCTCATGTGACTTACACATTTCTTTTGACATATGAAACCAGTTGTTAATGGTTTCAGATGACTTTTTAGGTGAAATCAATGTTTCAAAGCATTAAAAATATTTGAATAAAATTACCATTGTTCTAATAAATAATTCATTTTGAATTAGCTTCGTTATCTGATACGCTGTCTCAAAAAGACAGTAGAAAAATCTTGGATTTTTTTTTCATAAGTTTATGGGTTGAAATTTAGAAAAAAAAAATAAGATAAGAAATGCTTCCAAATATTATACTTTGCTTCAGCAGATAAAATATTTTGAACTCCCTTTAATTCGAAATTTCCAGTGGATCTCTTGTGGAAAAATATTTAAGATATTCATAGTCGAGTAAATTAAAATACAAAATAAAAATAAATGAGTCTCAAAAAGTAAATTCTGTAAATAAATTCATTATGTTCGTTTATAATACACGATATTAAACAGTTTTACTCATAAGACATTCAGTTTTACAGTTCACTAAACCAAATAATAAGACCTTTTTAAGGCACTATGAACAGAAAATTAAAAAATAATCCTTCCTGGCAAAACATAAAATATGACTTGCCTATTAAAAATGAGATTGCTTGCTTTTAATGCAATAAAATGGATATATTTATAAACTTTTCTGTCTATGCAGGAAAAGGATGAAACTATGATATACTACTTTACCCTTCGGTAATTATTAACAAAAGAAATTTTTTTTAATATTTTCAAAGCACTAGTAATTAAAAAATTTTATGATCCATATATAAAGATGTTTATTATTTATCTTTCTAAGCTCTTTTAATAAAATAGGTACTTGTTTTATAAAATATTGTTTATTGGCAATTCGTTTAGAATTACATAGCTTAATATGAAAAATTCAAAGCTAACAAATAAAGATTTGTGATTAATCTGGTTTTTTAAGTAGGTATTATTCAGAGATAGTGATCACTGTTTCTGAATAAAGATTAAAATTTTTTTAATGCAATGCATATGAATTTATTGAATTGATTTTCATATTAATGCAGAATGCAATTTTAAAAAAAACGTAAAATTTATATTTATGTTGCTTGTCATTTTAAATTAGAGTAAGATATGCCAGCATTTTGACTAAATATTTCTTACTCCTCAAAAATGTTCAAATCCAAAAACTTTATTTAAACATGGATCATTTTAAATACATACAAATAACAGATGTCTAGAGATTACATATCATATATATATATATATATATATATATATATATATATATATATATATATATATATATATATATATATAATATTAATATTTAATTTTATATCTTATATTAGACCTACAAATAGTTTCATTCTCCTAATTCTAATCAAGAATGCCTTAGATATACGAGTTGCTAATTTATTCTGTGTAAAATAGCCTTAGATACCAAGATTTAAAAATTATTGCAATATATCCATATATTATGTCATCCGAAATACGAAACTTTTTTTTGAAATTTTTTCTCAGATTCCTGCGTAATGTCCTTGAATTTTGATCAAATAAATTATGCTTTTAAACTCAAATTTTAATGAAAAAAGTAGATAGACAGCTAAGGCACCGGTCAAAATTGATAAGTCATTTAGTAATTTAATCTTCACTTACATTTTAAACATAGAAAATTTCATTATTCTAAGATTTAAGCTGATTAAGTTACGACACTTGATAATTATTTTAAATGAAATTCGATACAAACAAATACAATTCTTCACTAAATTTAAAGCCTTTCTTAATAGGAAGTATATGCTTATCTCTAACGGTTAAAAATTAGATACTGGTCATGATCATTGCTGACATTTTGTATAATGCGTTATACTTTTCCTGAACTTTGTTAGGATATAATACAAAACTTATATTAATCATGTAATTATTAAAATAAGTTAACGTTAATAAATGTAAAAATATGTTTAACACCAAACTTTACAAATGTTCTTTGGTAGATTTAGAATAAAAAAAATGTTTTTCACCAAAATAATTTTACACACAATGTTTCCTTTATAGTTATATTTGAAAATACACTACTTTTCACGCTGAGAAAAGCAGAGTTTTCATTTTCTTTTTATCCCTATACAGTCGTGTCGATCGAAATTCTGACCATTGAGCAGAATAGATTGAATTTTAAAAACAAAGAAAAAAAAATGCTTCTAAGGCGATGTAACTGTAAATGGCTGAGTAGCAGGCATTTAAAAAAATACTCTCTGCACAATGCAGATACAAGCATTTGTTCTGCACGAATGATTATTTTGCTTCGGTTCAAGTGAATTCAGTTTATTTCTGTGCCCCAAGCCAAAACAAATAACGGGAATTTACTAACATTTATCATATATCTAAACTGAAGACTGAAACATATTCTTCGCAGTATTTGAATAGTGCATCAAAGTAAATTTATAATTTATATTAACTGACTAAAATACTGTAATAGAAATTTTGCATGCACATGTTTTTATGATTAAAAATAAAATAAACGTGCAGACTGAAGATGGCATTTTAGAAATAAATAAAAGCTTTTTCAAATACTGTTTGTTCATAACCATAAATTAGTAACACAGCAATATTAAATAAAATGGTTGGTAAACTATTAGTATTAGACAATATTCCCTAATTAATTGAAAAATTAAAATGTTTTAATAAGCTTGAAACAGCTACATAATTTCGTAAAAGAAAAAGTTTTGTACCTAAATGGAACAAACATTGTGAAAAGTATTTACGTTTTGAAGCTAATATAGATTATCAGAATTATGGCATTATTTATATTTTGAGATGAGATAATAAATAAAAGAATTTAAATTTTTGTCAATTTTATTTAATTTACATGTAACTGTACAAAATTCTTTATGTTCTTAGAGATATTTAGAATAGATTTTTCTTATTTCTTCTTTCGTTATGCTTTAATGCAGTTGAAGTTATCTAATTTCAATTATGAAAAAATAATAAAACAGATTTAAAATAAAAATCTTAAATGTTGCTCATTTCTCTTGCTTTGTAATTTAAGTAAAAGTTACGATTAACTTAAGATCAACATATTTCAGTTGACCAGAAAAAATGTTTTGAAAGAAAAATATGATCATGTACTTATTTAATTACATCATAAATTGTCTTTATTTAAACAGTAAATGAAGTGAATGATTCAAAAAATCCGGCTATTTTAACTTTAACAAAGTATGCATAAATATCCTTGTTAACTCTTTTATTTTCATTTGAAATTGATCACAATATGCTTAGTATTAAGAAAGGCCAAAAAATGCTTTTCATAAGTTAAGAATCGAATTAAATTATTCTAAAGTTATTTTAAATTCTAACCAAGTAACCAGCCTACTTTTCTTTGAACCAAACATTAGAATTTGAATTATCTGGATTGAAGCCAGGTCTGAGAACAAATGCTTAGACTAAATCCCTCATGATGTTCTATCGAAAGTTTCTACTATGCTAACATTTTGCATTTTTTTTCCATTTTCAACTCTTTAGATAGTCTCATGGCGCTTCGAGCGCATTTAGATTACCTATTCAGATTGCCTGCATATAACGAAGCTCCTTCTTTGCTCCAGAAACTTTAAAATAACCAAATGATCGGAATTTTCAAGAAAGTTGATTTTTTTGCACAGTTTTCGCTTTAATAATAGCAACATGAGTAGACGAGTTTCCTTATACTGCATACACTGAAAAAATAGAAAAATAATTGAAAACGTATGCTTCAATATTAAGCAGTCAGAAATAATTTTAGTTTTTATTTTCCTTTATATGATTTTTTTTATATTTGACCTTTTGAGATTTTTTTTATTAAATCGCTCTTTTATATATCTCTTCTGCATAAATTTTAAATATATTTTTAAAATTTCCTCTGAAATAAGAGCTTGAAACTTTAAATATAGTTTTTAAACTTGATGAAAATATAATAACTCGCTTTCTTTGTTCAGTATAAATTTCATCATTGGGTGTAGCTCCTCGGAAAGCTTAAAATCGATGGTAAAATTGGACGACCATGACACTAAGACGAGAACATAATTGTGTAAAAAAAATTCATATACTTTGTTTTGAAAGCAGACTCAAAAGTATAAAATTACTTTTTTCTTATACAATGATGATACCATACACCATACAGATTGTCATAAAAACTTGTAATTGCGAATTCTCAAATTTTACAAACGAAAGTTTTCTATAATTCAATCAAAGTATAGAAAGAAATCCACCTAGGATCTTTAAGAATTAAACCCTTCCGAGTAAGAAAAAATTTATCTGGTTATTGCATCAATAAGCCTTCAAGTGGGTAGATGATATTTTAATAAAGATATAAATGTTAATTTTAATGCTTAAGCAAATAAGGAGAAATGCGTTGATTTTTAAAGGCACTACAATCGTCTTAAATATAAACCTCAATCAAGTCAGAGTGGAAAGTTAGTTATTTTAAGAATGTTTTTCAAAATTGAATGATTTAAGCAGATACCGTTATACATTTTTAACAAGTCTATTTGGGAAAGATGCGAACCAGTCTTGCCATATATTCTCTTAAACAGGTGTAAACAGAAAAAGCTTAACATCCTTTAAAAATTGTAAAAAGAAAAACATCGATAGCAAAAAGATGAAATAAAAAAAGTTAGAAAAAATTTTTAACAAGATAATTTGTACCTCACAAAATCATCGAATACGAATGTTAACATGAATGCATTTCAAATAAATTACACTAATTAAAACCTGACGATTTATTGATCCTTCATTCACTTGAATCATCATGCTGGTGTGTAGATACATTGGACAACATGCCTTCTTAAATTGTCCAATTTGACACCAACTGATTGCAGGTTGGGAAATTAGTTGAAAGCATGAATTCCATCATATAGGGGGAAAGCTACTCGACCGGAAATGTGGAAAAGTTTAACTCCAGGCTTCTATATATTTCTTCTTCCTGTCAGACTAACTCTTGAAAAATATGTAGTAAAATGGACGTCTATAGAAATATTGCTATTTATTTTCACTGTACCTTCATTTCTATTAAGCTTCTCTCCTTTTGAAAGCGACTATGACATATGTCTAAATTCTTGATCTTTTCATTCAATTGACAGTTCATTTAAATAAATCCTTAATATGCAAATTTCTCTAAATAGAGAAAGAGGTGTGTACGCGTGTCTTCTGCAAGGTAGACCGTTTGGGAAAGATGTTTTTGGTGTGGACTACGAGGAGCGATAATTTGAAATTTCAATTAGAATTAAAAATCAAAAATTTGGTGGAATTGATATTTGTTCACGATAACTTCAAAAATATAACAAAAACTAATTTTTTGCTCCATCTAAAAATTTAATTCTTTTTCAATGATACCAATGTATACGCCTTGTAGTCAAGAAGCATTTTATTTAATTCTTAAAAATATTGTAAAATATAGTTTCGGTAATATATTTAATTTCAATAATGAAATTACATTTATCTTTCCTTTATGATTATTTAGTCGAAGATTTCTTTTATTGCTGAATTTTCGAAATACAAAATACGGTTGTTTTTCTATTTCTGTAAATTTCTTCAGCATTTTCTATTCAGTTAAATTTCTAATTTAAAATAAAATCGTTGATTTTTTAAATTATATCATAATTAAGATTTAAAGTTTCGATTTTTGCAGTTAAGTCATATTTTTAAAGTTTGTATGATTCTTAACATTGTGGAAAGCAATAAGGATTGCATATTTCCTCAAAATTCGAATTTTAAAAATAATTTGCTAATCGAAGACATTACAAACCTAATAAAATAAGACGATTGATATTTTATGTTGCAATTAATTTCAATGAATTAGATGATTAACAAAAGCGACTAGTTTGTAAGCTCTTTTTTTATTAATGACGTTATTATTAAATTCGCTTTAATAAGAACATTTTCAATATATACAGCACTTTGCAAATAATTCTCTAATGCATTTTTAGTATTTTTATTATCTTTTTGCCCACCCTTGAATAATTTTCTTTTAACATAATTAGATTTTATTAAAATTATACACTTTTTATTCGCTTTAATTCCGTGGAAATATAAGGGGGGGAGGTAAAATTTGTAGACAGTTTTTATTCAATAGAAATTAAATAGTGTGCATTCTGAAAGGAAAGAGTAATACTATTTGGTTTAATATGGTCGGAAATTTTATATAGATACGATTGCTTAAAAATGAGAAAATTTCTGAAAAATATTCTCTTTAAAATTATGACTGCTTATGCTTTAAAAAGCCATTTCAAAATAATCAGCATCGTTAAAACCTTTTTCATGCACTCGTTAGTTTTGCTCATTTTAGTGTAATAAACCTTCCACATAAAACCTCTAGTTTCAAGATAAATGGATAAACTTAGTTCTTAAGAAATAAAAATGTTTGATTGTTTAGTTTGCTTATTATCGTACATCAAATTTCTCATATTTTGGCTATTTCATTTCAGAGGTGAACTACTTTATTCAGTTTTCGGGTTTTACAATAAGAGCCTCAAAATCGATGCCTAGCAGCCCATTCTTCTCACGAGAAATACGAATCTTTGGTCCTTAAAACAATCAAGGTATTGTTAGCCTTTGTAGTCTTCCCTAAGAGTAATCTTTTGTTAAGCTAAGAAAGTATAATTAACATTTCAGAACTCTAATGACGATTCCAATTCCATGCGAAATAGTAAATAGTTAGGTAGAGAGGATTCATGATACAACCTAATACTGATTTGTATCCCACTCAGTTCTACTGTTCTAAAACAAAGCACTTCAGCTGATCGTTCCATTCGTACTTATTTAACACCTCTCCATTCTACGAGTTAATGAGGAACTCGAATTCAAATAGGGTCACACTTATCTTCTATTGGTTGTTGCTCATTGGTTTAGAAGAATGCTGGTCAATTTGTATTTATATTTAATTGTATTTAATTACAATAGGAATTAATTGTATTAATTTATTTAAAAATGGAAATTAATCAATCCGCCAACACACGCATGTAGTCTTTCTGCCCTCGATCTTCCCCGTTTTGTTTAGAAAGTCGACGAATTTATGGAAGTTTCCACCTGTTACTTCCTGGGAGTGGGCTAGAAGAAGATTAATGAGACAAAAATCAATGAAACAATTTTATTTTTAGGGCATGGGTAGGGTCAGAATGACCCCCGAGATTTCTAGTGTATTAGAATTTTTTCTAATGTTATGACTCGGACAGAGTATAAATGAGAGCGGCAGAGGTTCAAACATTCTCTCGAAAGTAGGCTTACCGATAGATAAAATATCGATAGCTCATATCTGTCAAACATTGAAGACATTTTGGGAAGCAATAATGATATAGAATTGGAACCAAACGCTGATCAAGAATAATCGAGAAAATCTGAACGTCTTTTCCTGCTAGTGAGAAAAGTAGCAAATCCTGATATACAATGTATTACATGAATAAATTGGTATGAACTTTACGTTAGGAATTCATTTAATTCTAACTGAGGAATGATAAAAGCGTTTTTGAGTGCATTTATAAAAATGACAATGCATTATAAAAATGAATTATGAAAAAGTTAAATTTTCAAAGTTCGATGTTTATAGGCGATTTTTTTTTTTTGAAAATGAAGCTTAAACTATTTTTAAAATATAGATTTTCTAATTCTTTAAAAAAATTTATGTCGAAAAAATGCCTCTTACATGAGAAAGAATTAAAGATTGTAAGAATTAAAGATTGTAAGAATGAAATAGGAAAACGAAATGAACACAGAACAAAAAATAAATTCTATCTCGTGTTTTTTTAATTAAAAATCTCATTTGCTTCATAGGTAAAATATATTTGCATGAAAACGCACTGGCATATTCTGATCATATTTTTATTGAAATAGTCAATATGATAAGGAATAAGTGGCTAATAATTTGAGGTTGAAATGTCCTCGAGCGTTTGTAAATGTTAAAAGAAATAGATGCATGTGCTTAAAGGTTAAGACGAATATCTGTATCGGAGCTTAAAAGTAGTTCTAAGAAATATTTGGTATTATTCTAAATAATATAAAGCAGAAATTCTGAAATTTTGTATCACGACCTGAAACAGAGTAGCCTAAAAGAATGCTACGAGATCGAATGATTGAGTTTTAAATGTCAATACTTTTTTTATTCAAGAATTCACACAAGAACTTTTTGCTCAATTCGTCATCTAACCATTTCAATTTGAATATCTTAACAATTATTAACTTTTTAACTGAAGTACAGCTGATTAAGCAATTGAGTAAACACATTAATAAAAAATCCAAATTTTAAGAAAATAAATATAGACGTGTGCAAATTAAATAATTTTTCTGCTTTGTGTAAGAAATAACCCACTAATAGGAGGCATATCTTTAAGGTACTACAATCTGAAAAGAAATAAGTCAAATACAAATTTAAAACAAAGACGTACAATTAATAATCTTGCATACATATACAAATTAAATCTTCCCATAATAATAACATCTAGATGACACAAAATAAAATGGCAATTCTACTATTAATTACATTGCTCATTGGAATTGGGCAGGTCAGATACTTTCAAAAAATATTTTTAAAATGTCATGTACGTTAACTGATACACTCGAACTTTAAACATTCGGAAAATTTCGCTCATTTTTTATCTATTTGACACAAAAATACTCATTTAACTGAAACAAAGTTTCTTCTCATTTCGTACATCACAATTAACTCGTTACTTACAGCCTTGGCAATAGTTTTTGTTCGTCAAAAAATTCATTATTATAAACCGTAAAGTGGAATTGCGGTTTTACTCATCCACAAACTGAGTACTCAAAAGGAAATTTGAAAAAATGTTGAAATCAGACAAACATTTATATAAATAAAAAACTAAAAATGAAACATCTTATGAAGGCACAGCATGTATCGGTTCCACTCTCACAAGGGAGTTTAAGATCGTTTTACTAATCAATGCACAGCCTCCTTATGGCAATTTTTTTAAGGTTCCTCCAAGCTAACCCCATATTAAGACAGGAAATGCCTCCTATGGCAAGTAAAATCTTTCTTTTGGAAAATCTTTCATCGTCAGATGTCTCTTTACTTCGATGGACAGAATTTTTATCCTTCCACTTTACCATGGATTTCATCGTACTTTACCTGCAGATTCACTGCCGCCATTGTAAAACACATAGCCTCCATATTAGGAGTTCCCACCGAAGCATATGGCATCCAAAAATTCTATGCAGTTCCGAAACGCAAATAAAAGTTCGTTACTTCCCACTAAATGCCAAGAACTGCCTCCTCTGGATATAATTGGGTGATACCACAAACTACTAATATAACGAAGACTATTTTAACTCAGAAGAGAATATACCAACTTATTTTATTTAATAACTACAGGGTAACGCATTTAGAAACAATACATAATCTTTTTTTAAAATAACTGGCGTGTAAAAATATTTAATCCTATTAAATGCGTAAACAATTTACCAAAAAAAATATTTCATGTTGTTAACTGCTTGAAATTAGGTCAAACAAAGTCACCTCATTTAAAGAAAACAAACAAAATTCAAATAGAATGAAGCATTACATTTATTTATGACAACCAGATTAATGTACCGGGACAAAAACATTTAATTATTGAACAATATTTTGGAACAAAATACTTTTTGGATTCCTTTTAGACTGAAGTATAAACGCACAAGTCGAAATAAACAAATTGTACTTATATTTCTAACGTTTAAAAATTGTCAAATAACATAGCTTCATACCTACTTTTCTAAATTGTCATTTTCAATGGAAACGTAAGGATAACATTTGGAAAGAATTGTAAATATTTAACAAACGATTTTTTCACTTTCAAAAGTCATCGCGATTCGAAAGTTTAAGAACATACCGTAAACAAAAAGGAAGCGAATTATACGAAATAATTTTTTAAACTTTAGATTTTTTTAAATTTTATACTATTTTTTCTTTAATTTAATATTCCTTATTAAAAATAGTGAAAAACTCAATTTTACATGAACTCAAGAACTTCACATGAGCAAAGTATAAAACTACCAAATAAAGATCATGCATAAATTATCAAATTAATGGATTAACTTACAATTCAATTTTAAAGATATTAAAATATTATATTTTCTACCAAGAATACACAAGTCAATAAAACTCTAAAATTCCATCATACAGCGAATGAAGAAACCCTTTTGCAATACAAGTATATAATTTTTTTTCAATGCTAACAAGTTAAACTAATTTAATCCCTAAACGGGGGAAAAAAGAAAACCATCGAGTTTCCCTAATTGGCAATTCAGAAGTTTCATAGATTTCTAGAAATAGATATTGTGCATTGTGTAAGCATATACTATATGCGCTATTCTATTGAGCTATATATTTATAAAAATTACGCAACAAAAAATACCCAATTATGTATCTTGATGGCACCTATTGATTTCCCAGAATACCCTATAACTCAGAAGATCATAACAACCGAACATTTACTACGTGGCCTTTCATCGTTTCATATGTGGAAATAAAAAAAATATTTAAAAAAACGAGCTATAATTCTTGCATCTCTTTTTATTTCCTAGAGCATAGTATATCAGGGCTTGGAATCTGAAGCATTACCTTACGTCGAAAACGTGTTCACGTGGAAATAAACCCGATGGAATAAAGGAAGTGTTTCACAACCTCTTATAGAAAGTTATATCAGATTTTTTTTAGATTTGAATTGTAGATTCATTCTGCTGCTTACAGAATACATAATATCAAGCTCAGCTTCTGGATTTTTCTCTTATCTTAATCTTTCCCCTTATCTTAAAATCTATTCCTGTTCAGAATCAATGCCGAGTTCTATCCAGACATACACAAGAATGCAGCGTAACAACAGACGCAAAACAAAAGGCACACCTTGAACGTTTACTATGAGATAACGTAATTTCATTCGCATTACATAAATTCAAGCAATCTAACTTTTAATATACTGTAATTGCACAAATACCAACGTTGCATAACAGACTTCATTACAGTAAATTAATGTTTTCCTTTATCAGGTTAACAACCGATTTTAACACTCCAGATTTAAATGTCCAATTATTTACTTTTTGATTTATGTGAGGAATATCGGATGTATCCAAATCTCTAGCCCTTAAGGATATAACTGTTATGGAACCTTAAAATCAATTTTTTCTCTAATTCAGTACAGATGGTGCTGAGAGCGAGAGAAAACATATCCTTAAATATATTGATACATTCTAGAAATATTAAAATTTGACAATTTAAAAACTGACGGAATGAACTAATTCTGAATATTCTTAAGTTATTTGCAATATTAATCATGATAACATCTGAGGAAAAAAAACGGTAACAAAATTTTATATATACAAACACTAAATACCAAAGAGAAAGTCATAGGGAAATCAGTGAAATCACTATAGTTAAAATTCTTAAGTTAGTTCTGTGGTTAAGTTTATATTCTTTAGTTAAGTTCTGTCGTTAAAATAAAACTAAGCGCATTTTTTAAAGGGGGAAATAATGCATAGAAGTAAATAATAGTCGATGAAGTTTTCCATACATTTAGACAATGCAATGGAAAAATTGAGATCATTAATATTATTTTAAATATTCATTAATTACGCCTTTTATTAGATTCGATTTCATAGGCTTGATTTAAGATAAACAGTAAGAAAATAAAGTAAACATAATGTGGTTTGATGTCGATAGTAGCTATCGTTTAAATCTGTACTGTTTTTGACGAACAGTAACCCCAAATCTCCATTATAGAACTCAGAATTCGAGTTTGACGTGTTTCATGTGAATGTATACATTTATTGGATCCCTCGTTTTATTTAGAATCGTAATCAGAGTATTATTCTGCAAATATTTCCGAGTTTCTTTAACTACCGATCAATATCCTACAAGTTTCGCAGAAATAATTTGATATTGTTTTCATATTGCTTTCTTTAACTATAAAAAGTAAATATATCTTTTACTAGATTTTACTTAGTAAAATCCATTATATAATATTTCCAAAATATTTGGTATAGAAAAAATTTTCTATTCAGGAATCATTAGTTCATTTTACATTATCGTTATGATTTTACGTATATATATTCGAAGTCCCTAAAAATCTTTTTTGGCTCAGTATTGAATGAATAAGGAACTTATAAGCTACTTATCCAATGAATTCATGAAAATCGAACCACATTTTTCTGGGCGAATGCTATTCTGTAATGGCATTTCTAAACTAAACAGTTATAATTCTAAAAAACTTTTAAAGTATAGATTTTTTTTTATTTAAAAAATTATATACAAGCATATCATTTTTCAAAATAATGAATACAATATTTTGTGGATATTCTAGAATATAAGGATATTTTTCATTGTTATTTTTACGTGTCGTATATCAAAATGAAACAATTTTTCTTGTTGAAATACCTAATAAAGGAAAATACTTGCCACTGTATACCACAGCTAGTAAAAACTTAATTTTGTCTATACTATCCTTCAGAATTTGTTTCTTTCAGATATGCAGTTTCTATTTCGGTAACCATATCTTGGCCACTTCTATATAGAAACAATTTTTCTCTGGTACTAATACTGGATTTGAAGTATTTGGCAAGACATGAAACTTATCTTAATCAAATCTATGTGCCCTTTATGGTCATAACTTTCTGTAGTCCTAATTGAATAGCCTCTGTAATAAAATTTGGGGATCAATTATGATTTTATTATGCCTCCTTCCCATCTACGTGATCTTTTCGACTTCCACTATAATGTTTCATAAATCCTTTGAATTGTTACTATAGTGAACGCAATTTGGTTTAAACTTTCGTTATTAAACAATTCTTTAGTAAGTTAGATAGTCAAACAAGTTCATATTTACCCTTTTAATAGTAAGCAGTTAGGAAGTATAGTAAAAGATAGTTATGAAAATAGTGCAAGGATTACGAAGTTGGAACAATTGCTACATAATACGAGACCAATAAATAAAATTTTACTTTCTCTGCTCAGCGATTACAGATATTCAACTACGAATTCTGGGGGAAAATTGTCTTCTGAGGATGAAACGTGTATAATGAAGTAAAAGTAAAAGTAAAAATGGTCTTTAACTATATTAACTTCTTTTCTCAATATCTAAAATATTTCCAAAATACATAAAATCATTTTTATTCGAACAATCCACATTTACTCTAAAATGCTTTTGCAGATACAAATTAAATATTTTAGATTCACATTACTATCCCATAAAAGCTAATATCTGATGCAATTATTTAGAAAATTCTTAAAATATTTCATTTTCACAATTTTTTAAAAGCATTCACTTTATATAAATTTCGATGCCATTGATATGGTAACTTATTTATTGCATCTGCCACGTTTGTTCTATAAGAAAAAAATTATAAGCGACTATACAGAAATTATTTATCGATAAAAACTCAAGCATGTGTTCTTGTTTCACATTTTATCTACCTTTGGTCGTTGTAAGCTTCTGGACTTTCCAGCCCCTTTTAATGTAAATACATAATGTAAGCTTAGAGTCTTAATACATACTAAATTGTTGAATTGTGAGTTCTAAATTCAGTAAGTTGTTAAATAAAGAATTACAAATGTTGATTTAAATAAAAATATTTTACGTTTTATTCTAAATTGTAAGAAAATGCTAGGTTAAATCAAGTAACATACACTGAAGATTCCAAAAAACTGGTACAGGCATGAGTATGCAAATAAAGACATATGGAATCAATCAGAACACAGCACTGTAGTCGCCAACGCCTATACAAGACATTAAGTGTCTGGTACAGATGTTAGAGTGGCTACTGCTAAGACAATGGCAAGTTATAAATATTTAAGTGAGATAATGTGGTAGTACTTGGTGCACGAGAGATGGAGCATGGCATCTCCAAGGTAGCGATGAAAGCGGGATTTTCCCGTATGCCCTTTTCACGAAGGTACCGTGAATATTGGGAATCGGGTAAAAAAAGTCAAATATCCTACAAAATTCCGACCAGAAAAATATCGTGCTAGAACGGGATCAACGACGACTGGGGAGAATCATTAAACGTGACAGAAGTGCAACCCATCTGCAAATTGCAGCAGATTTCATTGCTGGGTCAACAAAAAGTGCCAGCGTGCAAACTATTCCAGGAAACGTAATCGATATGCTTGCTTCGGAGCCAATGTCACACTCGTGTACCCTTGATGAATGCACGACACAAAGATTTACGCCTCGCCTGGGACCATCAACACCGACATTGGAATATTAAAAAATATAAACACGTTACCCGGTCTGACGTGTCTTGTTTCGAATTGTATCGAGCGGAAGGTCGTATACGGGTATTGAGACAGTCTTATGAATCCATGGACCCTTTATGTCAACAGGGACTGTTCAAGCTAGAGGAAGCTCTGTGATGCTGTGGGGCGAGTACTGTTGGGATGATATGGGACCCCTGTTATGTCGGGATATGAATCGACTCGTACATAAGCTTTCTTTCTGATCACCTGCCCCCATTCATGTCCATTGCGCATTCCGACGGACTTGGGGAATTCCATCAGGACAATGCAACACCGCACACTTCCAGAATTGCTACAGAGTAGCCCCAGGAATACTCTTCTGACTTGAAACACTGCTGGCCACCTAAATCCCTAGACATAAATAAGATTTCTTGCAACGTGCTATTCAGAGATCTCCACCCCCTCGTAATCTTACGGATTTATGGACAGCCCAGCAGGATTCATGGTGCCAGTTACCTCAAGCACTACTTCAGACTTTAGTTGAATCCATGCCCCGTCGTGTTGCCTTTCTACGTGCTCATAGAGGCGCCACACGATATTAAGTATGTGTAAAAGTTTTTTTTGGCTTGTCAGTGTATCTAGCAGGTCTGTCTAAAAAAGTGTTCCTATTGCATATTTACAATAACAAGTTTTATTGAATGAAAAGTTCACTAATTAAACTCAATCTAAAATTTCCTTTGATTAAAAATGACATGTCATAGAAACTTTCGACTAATTAGTTATTTAAAAATCAGATTTCAACCAAATATATACAATTTTTTATGAAGACATTGAATTTACTATTAAAATTCATATTTTTTTCATAAATTTGAAAATATTCGATATTGCTTAAATTTCTCTGATCATATTCAAAAATATTCAACTCACCGATAGCACATTTTAAATCCAATAAAGCTTCATCTTGGTCATATTAGCTTATTTTAAAAGCTTTTCTCAGTGAAATGAAAACATACCACCCTTTAAGTGGAAAGTGCTGTAACAACTAGCTATTATTAAATGTTCACAAATTGAAAACTGAAGCGACTTAAAGTAAAAATCAATCCTCGCGATATTCTCCATGCGGAAAGTCATTATTATTAGAAAACAAGTGCGTTATTCTAAAAATGATACTTAAAATCTAATTGTGTTTGAAGTAAAAGAAGTTCTTTTTAATAAATTTTCCCGAGAAGAAAGATTTATTAATATTGCTTTTCATTGCTGAGTATCTCTGTTCAAAGCAAATATTAGAGCATATCTCCAAATGTTTATTAAGAATTTCGCAAACACTTATCTTTTCAATGAATAGTCTCAAGTTATTTTTATTTATGCCTTTATAAAGATATCCAGAATATTTTTTATAGTTATACATTGTGTTGTAAATAATGGATGAATTGGATTTTAATACGAAAAATAGCTGCCATGTTTTCTATTAACATAAGGGTTACATCTTAATCCCATCAATTAAAAAAAATCGACTTTAAAAAATATCTTTAGAAGGATATATCAACGTTAGTAGGAAATATGAGTTATAATTTCAGGATAGTAAATAAGAAACAGATGTAAACAAATATTTTCATTCTAACTAACCTGATAATTGATATAACCCATGCAAACAAGATTATACAGGATTAACGCATCAATCATTGTGCACCCAATCTAAAAGCAGGACCCAGAAAAGCAAATAATGCAAAGGGGGGAAATAAAAAAATATCAAGTAAGAACGAAGCACCAAGGTAAATATACTCTGAAATATTATTGGATTTTTAAATTTTTTATTTCAACTTTTTATGCAGTAACACAAATAGAGTGTTTTCCTGATAACGTTATCTTTTGTATCTTTGTACAATTTTATAATTTGTAATTGATTAGAAGGATTAAATAAATATATAACGACAACTGAATTGTTTTTATTCTAATGAATGTTCCGAAATTATGTTTAGATTTCATTTGGATTAAAAGTGCTTTGAATTTAAAATCGCTTTCTTTTGAACTAATGTTTTCATTACCATGCTCTAGATGCTGATGTTTTAATTCTTATGATATTCTAGCATCGATTAATAAATTGAAAGATCAGAATATTCTCTTAAAGTTATACTAAGACGCAATTATAATCGAATTTGTGATCAAAAAATAAACTATTCGAGCCTCGTGTCTGAGACTAAAAAAAAATTCACACAACACTTAAAAGGTTCACATAATAGATATTACTCATCAAGTTGAAGAATCTTTTCGTCACTTTGAAAGCGATAAATAAGATTTTATTTAGATCCATGGTTTTAAATTTGAAAAAAAAAACTTAAAAAATTATTAATAATCATATTAATCTAAAATAAACTTTGTTTAACAATCGGCAATGCATATAAATTAACGTTGAATGCACGTTTAAGAAATCCAAACTAATCGACATATTTTCACTTCTTGCCACAGATATTAAGATGCATTAGAATGATTTCAATGAAGTTTCGTAACAGCTATTTAGCTCATTTGAACGAATTTAAAAAGTTTATTTCTGTATTTGGAAGAGGTTATTTCAAATGTAATCATTCTAATTGAAAAAGAATACTATAGTTGTCTTATTTTTCACCGAGTTGTCACTTCTAATGTTTAATTTTTTTTAATGATAAACTAAGGGTAAAGGAGCCTTTTTTGCATTTCAAAATCCTTTTTTAAAATCCGTAGATTAAGATAAAATGAAGAACCGTTTAGCGCAAAAGGTATTTTTATATTAATGAAAAATAAAGCACCATATGGTAAGCGATATATATTATATTCTGCATAAAACATTGTATTCATTTTTAAAATATGCGTTTAGATCTGTTGTCATTCCCGTTAAATCGATAGCATTTTTTCAGTACATTTTTATTTTTTCACATATGATCATTACACTACATTGTCGTCAATTTAATTTTGAAATGTGATCACTGAAGAGTTTTCAGTGTTATTTATACTTATTGTTTTTTTTTAAAAAATGCAGCATAGAGAATTTATTAGTGAGTTTTTATTGTAGTTTATGCTATTTTATAATAAATAGCTTTAAAAGTTTCCCTCTGAGCCAAGCAGCACAGCCGAATATATCTAGCCTTGAATAGATGGAAAATGCAAATAATCAAAAGTATGAATGACAGAAAAAATTGATTATTATTATTTAACTTATTTTGAAGTTTATTTGTTTGTAAATAATTTTTGCAGCCTTGGTAAAATTCCTCGAGACGATGCATTTTTCTATTCATAGAATGAATATTTCTGGAAAGCAAGGTTCACAAAATTACAGCTCTTTCCAGTATTTAGCATCGAGGAGAAACAAGTGACGATACTCCTCAATTTGGACAATATTACAGTTAGATAAAAATTAAAAAAATTAAAAATAAATAACCGATTCTAAAAAACAGAGTTTTGGTGATAGAAGACTCTCGAATCTACAATTTTCTGGTAATCTTGTTCCAGTTACTTGGAGAGTAATGTAAATTTCTAATCCGTTCAGTTGAATTACTGCTGAATCTGGCAAAGGAAGATAAGAATCGCTATTGACATAGAAGGCTGAAGTTGCATAAAATTGAAAATCAGAGAGATTACCGTTATTCACAACTGTGTTACATTGTAGGGTAAAAAATATAAAAGAAAAAAGAAAATATACTTAAGTATAACAATTTTTAATGCAAAGTTTAAATACTATATTTGTTCAATGAAAAATATAATGAACTTTTAAATTTCATAATGAAGATTGAATCGTATTATGCCATCGTAGTTTTACGCCGTAATGAGTCATTCTCTCATTGAAACATTTCGCAAATCCCGTATTTTTCCCTCTTTGTTTCTAGTAAGTTTATGTATTTAAAAAGATTTTAGTGTTTTACTACGCGCTTTGTAATTTGTTAAAAAAACTGCTGTGCATTTTGTGCAGGGATTTATATTATATTCAACAATACAATAACTTTCACCATCACTTTGCTGCGACAAATAGTTTTACTCGATTAATCTACCGAGCCGGTATTTAGCATTAGTTTTTATAATTTGAAGAGTTCAAAAATATTATTTCACTTTCCAGGCTTTCATTACCAAAAGCGTTGTCCTTTGCTAATAGAAACAGAAATTCATATCAGCTTTTATAAGAATTTCTATTATTTCCATTAAAGTTAATCATTAAAATAACTCTCCTTCAAGCATGTGAGCACCGTAATTAAAATATCAACGTTTTGAGTTCATGCAATAAATTCCGTATAAGGCCAATAAATCTTTTGGGTTATACTTATTCCATTAGAGATAATTTAAAATTATATTTCAACTTTACTGTTTCACGAGATTTATTCAGTATATGAATTATTAATAACTTAAATAGAGGGGTCAAACTCGAGAGATAAGGCATTAAATGAGTAATTGTTTACCAGATTCAAATATGACAACTAATAGATGGATTAACTTTGAATTGCGATAAAATCATTAATCCTCTATGCAGAAATCTCGGTTCAAATATAATGATTAAAATAATAATGACAAATTCTGAAACTTACACTGCAGCTCAATTATTCCTTATCAAGCATTCTAAAATAGGAATCGCAAAATCAACAAATCATTACTATAAAGCAGGTAAAATATTATGGAAGAATACATTTTTTTTATTTGTTAAAACTTTTGAGATACTCTGCAAATAATTTATAAACTGAATATTTAATATATCAAACACTTGCATATTATGCAGGAGAAAAGACAAATGCTTTAATATTTTTAAAACAGATCCTAACTTAATGGTTTTATTCATAAGAAAATACCTTCAGAATAAAAAAAATTTCAATTAGCACGATACAATATAAAATCTATTTTCAGCAATTTCATTCGTAACAAACATTATAAAAAACCTTTTTTTTAAATAAATTCCTACTTGGGTTATTTAAAAAAATTTGGAAGTTATAAAAAATATTATTTTAGTTATCTTTTATTAAATAGTTACAACTGTTGTTCTCGAATTCCACTTTACAACGGAAGGAGGGGTGGTGTAGCTTCTTAGAGAATGGATCCCTGAGCACCCGAGGACAGCAGTCTAACTTCCTGCACACATACGTCTCAAACCATTTTTACAGGTTAGACTTTATTAATACATTTCCTTCAATAATCCAAAGATCGTAATTCAGATTTGAAACAGAACGATCACCTCTACCCTAGTACCCCCAGTGGTATTATTCTCTACATGGAGAACTTTATGACCACGTCAGATTTAACGTCCACCACACACGGAGTCTTCGGCTGGCAGGTTCGAACACGCAGCCCGAGGAAATACAACGCCCTAAAAACCGAGCTATCCAGGCCTAAGAATTACAATTACTATAAACATTTGATCAAGCATTATACTAGCAGTAAATTTTCAACGTCCATTGAGGATTCATAGCCAATTGGGATAATACAAAATGCGTGAATTTTCTACACAAGTTAGAAATTTATAATCTGTATAGCGTTACTATAATTTTCTTCATTCTATGTTATTTTAATTTGAAGGTATTTCAAAATGAATTGGAAATATCTATTAACAATGTTTAATTTTAGATGCATTAAACACTATGAAAATAAATAGAATCGTTTAAAATAATCTGCCGAAAACATGTTAATCCTAACCTCATTAGTATAAGGGAAAAAACTGAATTGCATAATTGGCGTCGGGGAAATGATTTTTTTCATGAGAAAGTTAGTTTTTAATTAATTAATAAAAAACTAATGAATTCATATTTAAACAAAATTGTATTAACATCAAATGTCATCCAATACAAGTTTTAAAAAAAATTATTTTAACTTGACTGGATAAATAAAAAGTATTTTATTGACGATTGAAAATTTGAAATGTATATATAGGGAGTGTGAGCTAATTGTAGGAATTGAAAAATATACGTTCTTCAAAACGAAGACAAAAGGGTTTTTTTTTAAATCCTAAGATACAATCAGATTTATCCACCTTGTTTCGTAAATAAAATTTCATCCTAAATATAGAGCAGCAATTAGAAGAAAAAAATTAATGAATATTCAAATCACACTGTGCTCAATATCTAAACAGTGTTCAAAATATGTAGGCAATTAATATTTTCAAATTTATTCGAAAGGATTAATGGTCGAAAAGGAACAAAAGGTTAACACAGAAAAAAATAAGCCTCAGTAATAGTGTAATTATTATGTTCCGACAATCCTTTCAATGACAAAATGGATATTTCCTTAACCCATGTGCTTGAATACCGTATTTAAAGTTGAAAATTAAAGAAGTGATAAAAATTTATTGATAGGAATTCATTATCTTTAATTTCTTTTTTACAATGATATTGTTAGTGTAAAATGAAGCCATTTTCATTTCGCCAATCATCCATTAATTCATTTAGTGTCAGTTTTTTAAAACATTCATTACTCAAAAGAATTGATCCTATGGGAAGATATCAATATTTCTTATCATTTTTCATGAACGAAAATGATACCTTTAAAACGAGATACAATGCTTCTGATTATTTTCTTTTGTTTATGTGTAATTACCATTATCCTTTTAAACATTATCTTACCTGGTGTCATTCTGAAATTTTCCAAGAATAATTTAACTTTTACGTTCATTTTTTTACTCATTTCGGAAGCCAGAATGCTAATTTAAGCACAATAAATTATATCGTTACATTTACATTTCTAATTACATTTCTTTACGCATTGAAACGGATTACATTCATACGCATTGAAAATTACATTCTATACGCATTTCTATAGGCATTTACATTTCTATACGCATTCTCTACGCATTTCTATACGCATTCTCTACGCATTTCTATACGCATTCATTTTAAAATCATTATCATTACACAGTAAATGCACAAATGCAATTAAAAGAACCGAGCTTTTTAAACCTTTTTATCTTAAGAAGAATGGCAAAAAATGCCATTAATTCTTAAATTTCGTTCCCGTTTCAAGTCCTTAGTGCTCACTCCAATTATAAACTAAAAGTTAGTAATACAATACTTTAACATCGTAGAATTTTGGATCCACCTTTCATTACAAGACAATATTATGAAAAATTTAAAAGAGAATGAAATCTTAATTAAAATTTTCATTGCACATATCTAGATCAATTCTGAAATTGCAGGAGTTTATGAATACTTTAAAATATTAAATTTGTAATATTATAATGTAAATTTCTATTATTTTTCACATAATAGCTGCTTTCGTCAAACAATGCTTCGTCATTTTTCCAATATTAATAATTAAGTTTATGAACAATTTTTTTTAAAAAAAATCTTAAATAATTTCAGTTATATCTTATGTTAATAATTTGGAATGGAAGCTACATAGCATAAACAATTTCCAATTAAATATAACTATTTAAATTGCATTTAATGAGTTATTTTAGAAACATAATAGATAAAACAAATAGATAATTAAGTGCATTTTGTTGACATGTTTGCGTTGAAGCATGCAGAAAGCAACTATCATGCTTGTGCAACTTTTTAGAGTAAAAAATGTAAAGCATTATTTACAGTAATTTAACTTCGACTTGTATTCACTCATAATCAGAAAATATATACCTCCGACTAAGGGGTTAAATGATGTGTGTTCCTCTACAGGGGATATTATATAGGAAACTGCATATTAAATTGAACTATATAAAGGAGCTTTTATTGAGACTAAAGCAATCACTAATACATATGAATTCTAACTTCAAAGATAATCAGTTGTTGAATCCTGTGTTGGCAGATTGTAAATGAATGCAGTTATTACCTAGTATTTCTCGAATATTGATTGGAGTTACTTTCCACAGAATTCAAAGAATTTGAAATACATTTGGATACTAAATAATTATATAAAGACATTTTTCAAGTGAAATCATTGCTATAATCTGCATATCTCGAACAGTATTTAAAAGGAAATCATGTGTAATCAGAAAAAGTTTATAAATTTAGGATTTCAGAGAAAACATTTACATGTGCAAAAACGATTCAAACGTTATTCATTACAAACAATTATTTTCCTTTTGAAATTATTCTGTTTGGTAAAAGTTAGATTTTGGCATATATGATTTTAAACGGAAATAAAGTTGATAAAATACGCTAAAAAGTGGAATAGCATTGTTTAAGAAAAAGGAAACATTTTCCGTATTTTAAAATTCAAAAAATGCTCTTTTCATATAAGATGTAATTAAAATATTTGAAAATTCTTTAAAAAATCGCTAATTAACGTATTCTTATTATAAAATTTCGGGAAGAAAATCTTTCTCTAGTAGCAAAATGCATCTCCTAAATAACCTTGACAGTGAAAAACCACAGTCGTTTGTTTTGGACTTCTTTTAAGCGAAGCCTTTCTAACAGCATAAATAAGGTTATTGAGAGAAAGAATGGCATGAAGATTGAAGCATATTATCAACCTTCTATCATGGCTTAAAAACACTTTATATTTCTTTGTACCTTCAGGGTACTGTAAATCTCGCATATGAAATGTATAACACAAAAGAATCTATAAACCAATCGTTCTTTTTACAGTAAGTATTCAAAAACGAAATAGACTTTAAATAGCAAAAAATTTTCAGTTCAAAAATTTCATAAGAAGATCCAGATAAATACAAATTTAATTCAATAGTAAGTGTAGCTTCTTTAATGGAAAAAATTGCCTTACTAAAAATGAATAGTAGAAAAACAAAAGTCATTGTAAATTCAATAAAGGAAGCCGATTTTTTCTGTCTAGCTTGGTAAACTGCAACTCCTAAATAATTCCATGAAAAAATAACACTATCTCTTTTTAATCTAATACGTTTCGTTTTTCTTGCTGTTCTTGTAAGCTTTGGGTGTGAATAGCTGAAAAAGTTTTCACCAACTTAACTACTAAGGATTT
Organism: Argiope argentata; assembly: GCA_026289955.1. Classification (NCBI taxonomy): domain Eukaryota; kingdom Metazoa; phylum Arthropoda; class Arachnida; order Araneae; family Araneidae; genus Argiope; species Argiope argentata. The sequence continues at coordinate 3,676,164 of JAOUZG010027617.1, forward strand.
CTTTTATTCATATGCAAAATAAACATGTAATATAAAAAAAAATTAATCAATTCCTACTTTTAAAAAATTCTTTTTAACCAAAGTACTTTTTATTAAATAGATACAATTGTTACTGTTGCTCTCGTGTTTCAATGTACAACGGAAGAAGTATAGTAGCTTCTGAGGGTATGGCCCCCTGAGCACACGAGGGCAGAAGTCCGACTTCTAGCTCACACATGCCACAAATCCTCTTTACTGGGTGGTCTGCATTTCATTTTATTTCTTCATCCACTGATCGTAATTTAGATCAGGAACAGAGATATATCCCTTCTGACTCAGTACCTCTAGTGGCATTACTCTTCACGTGGAGGACTTTGTGCCCATGACAGTTGTAACGATCACTTTACACGGAGAGTCTTTGGCTGGCAGATTCGAACTCTCAGCTCCAGGGATGTGAATCCAATTCCCTACCAGGCAGGCTTTTCCTGATCTAATAATTACAATTACTATAAATAATTGATCAAAAAAATTATACTAGTATTGAATTTTCAATGCCAATTGAGGCAACTCAAAATGCCCGAATTTTTCACGCCACTTGGGGTAACGCAATACTGATTAGAAATTTGATTTTCTTTATTTTAATTCATAAATACTTCAAAATGAATCCCAAAAAAAGATTAATTAGCAATGTTTAGTTTTAAATGAATCAAAAATTAAGAAAAACAGAATCGTTTGAAATAATCGGTCGAAAACATTAAGTCTAACCTAATTATTGGGGGGGGGGGGCAAACTGAACTCGTTACTTATTTGGCTGTGGAGAAATAAAGATTTTTGGATAGAAAGTTAGTTTTAATAATTAAAAAAATTAATTATTATTTGAAAAAACTATATTGACATGCAATGTCATCCTTTACAAGTTTTAAACATTTTACTTTAACTTGAGTGGATGAATAAAAAGTAATTTATTAACGATTGTAAATTTGAACACACCCATATTATATATATAGGGAGAGTATGAGCCAATAGGAATTGAATAATCGGGTTAGTACATTTAAATTTCAAACAAACAAAACTTCACTAATATTTTTTTCTCGTGAGTATTTCATTTAGAAATGCAGAACATCTTTTATATAGCGCATATGGCTCTTATCAATATTGAAGAAATAAAAACTTAATGATGTGGACGTGACTCCTGATATCAGTCTTAATGCTTAAAACTTGGCAAGAAATCACAAAAAATAATTTCCCTGTTTGCAAATTAATACTGTCAAATTATCTAAGAAATTTTCTGGCGATGTATTTTCTGGTTTTATGACGCATTTTCTTTTCAGTAATTGTTCACAGAATCTATGTAATATTGCAGCATAAAGGAGACGGAATTGCTAAAATAGATCAACATTTATATTGGAACTAAATTACCATCAGCCTTTTTTAAAAAAACTTTTATAGGAAATATTGCGTCAAACAGTTGAACCCTATCCATGATCAGTATTATTTACAAAAAAAGAATTCCTTCGTAACTTTTTTAAAAGGCACTTCAAAAATACTTTCTGAATAACAATATCTTTCAAACATTAGTGAATCCGGCCATATTTATCACATATATATTCTTCAGCAATCTGGTAACTGAGGAAATGAGAGCTAATCTGTATCATTAGCATTCAACGGCACGCCTACCACTCCTCTCCTAATGTCTTTTGGAAACTATTTTGGACCTAGTGATGTAATTACCATAAGCATGCAAGATATTCATTCAGAGATCTATCGAAGTTGCAGTTCGCCTGTTCACACAAATAAAGGCTAAAATCATTTTTTTAATTAAATGCATGTATGATAATGTTTGCATTCAAGAATTTTAAACAACCATTTAATATACATAAATGTTGCAGGACGCTTTCTTTTATATTTAGTTTCTAATTGTAGTTGTGTTTTTTTTTTAAATTTTGACTTAGTTATGCTTTTAAATACAGAGATAAACTCCTCAAAGAAGATACAAATTTAATTTGTGTCATTCTTAGGCCACTTTACTGATAAAATATATAAATTAAATATCATCAGGTAGGATATGCCTGTGTTAATTGCTTACTGTTTTTGTGGAAGAAAAATGGGTGTTTAAAATGCCCTTAACAAACGAAAACAAACATATACTTAAAAACCAATACCAAGAGATAAAGCTATTAGCAGAATTATTTACCAAAACAATTAAGGAAGGCATGGTTTAATTTTAATGCTCCTTTGCCATCCAAAAACTAATTAGGTGCTTATGATAATGATTTGCTGGCCGCGTTTGCCGATTAAACTCCTTAAAAGATAAAGCAATTACTTTGATTAGCACCCAATTGCAATTTTGGAGGTTTTCTCTATTATTGGAATAAAAATTGCATTATATGTTTTAAGCTTTATATAGACATTCAACTCAATTTCCTGGTAGTGGAGCTATTAGAATGCTAAAGATTAAAATCCATCATTCTTGGAAAAAAGCATTAAACCAGATGTTTGGTCTTCGTAAAGGATTAATTGACTTGAATTTTCAATTTTGAATTTCAACGCATACTCAAATTGCATTTCAATAAACTGGATCAAGCTATTTAGCTTTATTTAGAGGCTAGAAACAATGACAAAAGGAATTCGAAATATGATTTGATACAGCATAATTCGTGGAATCCCGTCATCAATAATGTGTTGAAACCTAAAATCTGCGAAAAAGGTGATACATTCAAGATAATTACATTATACAGTTTTTAAAAAATATTTAGAATATGTTTGCTTACAGTCTATTTCAGAAAACCTAATTTATTCATAATGTTAAAAAAATTCTCAAGTATCAAATCAGTATGAAAATTATAGAAAAGAGAAAAGCGCAGAATACTGAAATATGAAAATGCCGAAATTACTATTGAAACAACTGAAAAATAGATATCACTTATTTAAGTATGAATACTTTAAAAATGATTTACAATTTAATGTTCAATTAAATTAAGCAATTAATTCAATTAAAACTGACATGTTTTAGAAAACTTAGAAAACGAGGCAAATTATATCTTTTTTTGCTTTAATAGAGCAGGATCTTTAAGAAAAACTAAATATCAAAAGGCATAAAAAATTACGAGTTAAATACAGGAAAATGAGCCATTATTCATGATTAGAGATCGAAAGGAGATTCTGTAATAAACATAGTCGCAACTTTTATTTATTGATAGAGGAAAAAACTTCCCATGGGAAAGGGGAAGTAGAATTGACAGGAACTGAACATGTTATATTCATGGGTACAAATTTTAACTTATGTAAATTTAGATTGACGAATCTCAGACGTTGTAGCATGTGCCCTTTATAAATAAAACGAGTCACTTACACATAGGGCCATTAATATTACTTTTGTATATATTTCACAGAATGCTACATTGCCATCCATTTCATATTGTTCTAAATACTGTAAAAGCATAATTCGTGAAAATTTATAGTAATATTAACAACCCATTTTTGAAGCTACACGAGACTTATTTTTGGAAGGATCTCGTAATGTCAAACAATTGTACAAATATGCGTACAATACCTGAATAGGCAACCCTCTATTCAAATCTTCACTTTATAACAAAAGAAAGACTATCCAATTTAAATTAAATTGGATAATTAATTAAAGAAGTTCAATTTAATGTGCACCACCCTTACATGCACGGAGGACTATCGGTGGAGGCGAAGTTCGGGCCTGGGTTCTTCGAATCTCAAAGCAGGAACCTTACAGCAAAACAACCGTCCCTGAGAAAGACACTGGCTCAAGTGTCCTCACCATTAGAACCAGGTAGAAAATTAGACAATTAGCTTGATTTCAAAAAGAGACGCCGATTAAGTTCATTATTGATTGAGAGAGCACCTGGTCCCCTTCAAAAATATAACTGGTGTTATTAAAATTTCTAGGAAATTTATTCATCCTAATTTAATTACTAAGAATCTTTAAAAAATAAAATCAGTTTATTACTTAAAATGCGGATTAACTTACGTTTGAATTCAAATTCATTTTTATACTTTCATTTCAGACTAATTTTATGGTTTCTCATTAATCTGGAGAAACCATAAGCTTCCGCAAAAGTACGGAGGATGCAACGACGGAATTTTATGCAATGCAGAAGAAACAAAATAGATATATCATTCGAACTTTAATTTTCAGATATTAACTTTGGTTCTAGTTTAATGGAATAGTCGGATTTTTTATAAAAATTGTTGCTGATAATTTTAAATAAAAATGAAGTTAGTCGCACCTTAATGCTATTCTCTAATTCTATCTCTAAAAACCAAGCCGTAATTTGTAAATAAATGATCATTACAGAAGCCGCGAAGCCGCAAATGAAAAAATGTATTTCATTGCCTCCCGATTCAAACGAGTTCCTAATAATATTTCACTCTAGATATTTTAATGGGATGATGATTATTAAGATTTTTGCCATGCGTGCCTCTATAATGTTACCCGATTCACAAAAATGAGAATACGAAAGTATATCGAAATAATCTATTGGCGTTAAAAATCTGGATCAAAATTTATTTCGAAATGAGCATTTTTCCTCATTCTAAAAAGAATTTTAAAAAATCAATATTGCAGAACCCTTTTAATGCTATTTAAACCGCAATTGACCATTTGTCAGAAGTTTTCTGCATCTGTAATTTTTCCATCCAACCAGCTAACGTTTGGTATTATTAATGATGCGGCCATTTTAAGTAATGACTTCGATTTCAATAATTTTTAGCTCAATGAAAAAGGTTTTTCTCCTCAAAGTGGTCAATGAGCCGTTTTAAAATTAAAAATCTAAAATATCTAGATGACAGATAGAGAAAAAAATTATAACCGTCTCTCAACTCAGTCAACTCAAGAGAAATAAATATCATAATCCAGAATAATGAGGGAAAAAATCCTACGTATCGCTCAAGCATTTTTATTTTAAAATTATATTCCTTTTATTTATCCTTGCAATTTCAACCGGGAAAAGTTTGTCCTTTTTTAAATCTTACTAATGGATAGTTTTTTCATAAGAGAAATGAGTTTTTTAATATATAGAATATAGTCAGTGTAAAATGAAAAGTTTCTAATGTGGAATGTATTTGGGAATCAAAGAGTAAATTTTTGTATCATGGTGCATTTGTAGTAAACTTGCGATGAAAACAGTAAAGTTTAATTTTTTTTTTGTTATTTTAGATGAAAATGAATAAGACAGTAATTTGGAAATTTTTTAATAGTGGCTTCAACAGTTTTGAATCACTATTTAAACAACTAGAATTTACGAAATCATGTATTGAATTCGTTTATTCAAAAAAGTATCTTTTTTTTAATTTGGAAATTCCGTTTTATTCAATGTTGCATTGTTTCTGGTAGTTTATTTTGTTTATGCCACGAATTGTTTTTATTAAAAGCAGAGAAATTTCTAAATTTTTCACCTTTTCTTCTTGTCGTATGCGACATAGTTTACAAATTTTTGTTCCATTATTTATGATTTTAGATGTTGTGCCTCTAAAATATGCAGCTATCCAAGAACCAGCAAAATTCGTGTTTTTCAAACCTTGCTCGCGTATTTCAGTAATGAAGTTTCTCCCCCTTCGCCTTTAACATAAAATTGTCGACTTTTCAGTAAGATCTATAGGGCTTAAATCAAAATATATAGATCAAGATATATTTTTTTGCATTTATTATGTTCACATGTAATCGGACAGTCAAACTTACACTGAAAGGATTTCGTTCAAAATTTTACGTCAAATCTGTAGACATGTTAACTCCATATACCAAATTTCATCTGTCTAGCTGAAAGCATTTTTGAGTTGTGTCCACAGACGTAATTCCAAAAATGTGTTTTTGAATTCCGATAGGTCTGAAGCACGCTGATTTGTCGAAATCCCAAGTTTAAATGATGTGCAATACTTGCCAAGTTAAATGAAATGATAGCAATATTTTTTGGTACTCCTTTATACATGAAAGTAAAAAGGGATGCATTTAAATCCTTTAAAATTACTGTTGATAATTAACAATGCACTTCCTCGGTATGGCAGTTTAGGTTAGAGGAAGGGTGTTAGAAATATTATTTTCATAATCTATCCAATTATGGAATTCGTAGACAATTTCTTTCATACCACTACAAGACGAAAATAATGGCTATTTATGAAACAAAGTCGCTGTCTTCGCTATCAATCATACAAATCAAAATTAACGTGTCCATAAAAAATTGCCTTAAAACTACAATTGATTTCTTCAATGTATGCATGAATCATTATATATAAAATTAAAATTTTAGTTTAGTTATATTAACGCCCTATTTTAAAGCGACATTATGAATATTATAGGATATACCTCAATTTTGAACCGCTATCAGATAAACAGAATGATACCCGAGATGGCACCCATGCTGGTGAAGTTTATTTGCATTTACTATCTTTTCAAGCTGCTTCCTATTTTTACGTATATGCTTTAATGATGAAGTAGGATTTTTTTTAAAAAAAAAGCAGTTTTCTTAATGTAACAAATATTTATTCAAAATTTACCATTTGTGTATGTTTAATAACGTAATTTTTAGTTTTAAAGGCAAAAAAAGGACAGCAATAATTTTAGGGATACACAGCAAGCAACTATGATAATCTCGACATTCATCTGAGAATATCTACATTTGTCAAATGTCACAGTAAAATATATACTTGTATACATTTTCCTGTGCTGTGGGCAAATTGCTGAGTCTTAGCATAGAAATTACAAAACTTATTCTATAACAATTCATTTTTTATACTGTCCATTATGAGCGGTCGTAGATCAAGTGACACTAAAATAGTCGTGGGGCGAGATATAGAATTGTTTAGATTTATAAACTTTGCCTCATGAGTCACCCTCATCTATTTATAGCACCTTTCAGAAAACTAGCATTTATAAAGCTTTAAAATGTTAGAATGATTTAATAAATACCATACAATTTCTAGAAAAAAAGCCAAATCTTATTTTCTTTATATTGTTTTCGGCAGAATATTTTCCATACTATTCTTCATGGCGTACTTTCCTTTCCTTTAAAACTACCGACAGTGTCCCAAGGCGGTAAATATTTCCTGATAATGACGTAAAATCTTGAGAAAACGAGAAGAATATTGTAAGATATTCAAGACAACCTTAAGCTGATAATGTTTAATAATATTCACGAAAAATTTGTTGAGCAATCAATTTCCTTGATAAGAAAATAAATGTCGTAAAAAACAGCATTTTACAGGATAAGTGAACCAACTACGAGTCAATATTTAAAGACATTTTTCTTTCCATTTTCTGGCTTACAGCTTATACAGCTCATTTCTCTTCCCAAGTATTCAATTTGGTTGGCTACACGCAAAAAAGAAAATATTTGCTTTTAACATCATGGATTTTAATATCCCCAAAATTTAAATATATTTATCTTTTTTTTTCATCTTTAAGAAAATTGATTTAATAACTCAATGTAGGGTGTTAGATAACCACTAATCCAAATAATGGATTCTTTAAAAAGCAATATATATATATATATATATATTATATATATATATATATATATAAATGGTTTCTTTCAGAAATTTTAACTTCAAATTTCGATGAATGTTCAGGACATTCATTCCCAGACGAGTTGAATATCTCATGCTTTATATTCAAGCGTGTAAGTCATTAAAACTCACTTTTTAATATTAAAAAATAAAAAAAAAATATTATGTATCGATTAATTGCAATTTTGATATTAATCTAAAGTAACAAATATTAATAAGTTATATTAATAAGACAATGAAAAAAATAATCTAAAATTTAAACTTCTAATCATCCAAAAAAAATTCCTAAATGCATTCATAAGCTTAAAAAGGTATGTTAGATTATTTCTAAAGGATGTTTATAAAAACATTCGAGATATTAGAAGATGGTGAAGATTATAAAATTTCACATTGCCAGATGGCATCGAAATATTATATTAATCAATAAACAGCTCCACTGGAATTAGTAGTCTTCAAATGTTTCCAGTATATATAATGTATAGTAAAGCATACTTTACAAATCTGAATATTACAACTTTAAAAGAGGCTCTTAGATTATTTTAAGAGTAAGAAAAATTTATTTTAGCTTAAGCTGTTGTGCTTTTATAATTAGTTATTAAGTTACAATCTAAAATTTTAGTTCATTAACTTAAAATTTCATTTTGATATTTTCTCCGATTCTAAGGAATAATTTCATGTTAAATTACTATCGATTATCAAAAATAAACACGTTAAAAAATTCAAATAAAATTAATATATTAGAAATAGGCGAATATATTAGAGGATCGCTCGCCATTTCATTTTGACAATAAACTGTCTATGATAACATACCACCTTAGATTTCTTCATATTGCGCAGGATTTGCAGTCATTTATATTAATCAACAGCATTAACAATGGTATAGTTACACTCTCTTGTTACCAACCAATGAAAATTACCTTTTCAACAATGTCATTCTAGCCTTAAGTTAATAATTTTAAAAAATTTAAGTGATGTGTTTTCATTAGCCAATTTTTCATTTTTTAAGTCTTTAAACATTCTTGTAGATACATTTATAGCTTGAAAAAATGCAATTCTTTATTTCATTTTACCAATTATTAGTTAATTCATACCCAAGAATAATTTAAATGAACTAACATCTGAAGGCACACCGTTGGAGATTAATATTTCATTCTAAGGATTAAGTAGAAATTAAATTAATTAAAAATTTTCTTTCGGTAACTTGATTTCTTCTTAATGTGCAGCCAAAAAAAGGTTCACTTAATTGAAAGCCGAGGTTAGTTAACGGAACTGGTTCACACATATCCTACACTTCCTTAATGTAATTATGTTTGATCCACATGATACTAGAACTATGACTTATTTGATTCCTAACTGAAAATTAGACAAACTAATGAGTAGAAGTCAAAATAACTAAAGCAGAAATAATAAAAATATACACATGAATCTTCAAAGAAGTCCATTTGATAATTCGTTGCCAATACTAAAGTAAAAATTCATTTGAAGCATTAAAATATCAAAAAAGGAAACCCCTCTTTATTTTAAATACATTGTTGTTTCGATTTCTTTTATTCTCTTATTTTAAAATAAAGACAGTATATAATATGTTTACAAATAGCAAGTTTCAAATTTTCTTATAATTACATTTATCTGCAATATGAGGGATTGGTTTGGCTTAATAGCCCAAAAGCTATATTTGGTCATGCTGCGTCAGGCAATATGAGGGAGATAGCATTTAATATAGTATCTTAAAAGTTTATTAAGTACTTTTAATGCTATCTACAAGACAATTTGATTTCTCAACGAAAGGAAATACATTTTATATCTGAGTTTTACATTTCCCTATAAAAACTACAACAAAAAATATTTAGATTTTCTAGAGGTAACTATCAGTTTCTTTTGAAATGTGCATTTTCCTCGCAAGAATTAAGTTATTTTTTCGATTAAAAAATACTTTTAAATTCCTCTTCTTTCAAATCAATTGAGAATCACTTGAAAATAATTAAAACAGCCTGATATGCAAAAGTTATTTTTCATGTTTTATTTAAACTGTAAACGTGTCACAAATATAGCACTAAAAATTATGACAGAAATAGTACCAAATTGACAATTTCGCATTTCTTTACAAGGCTATTTTCTTTTAAGAAATCAATTTTTCTATAAATTTGATAAAACACTTAAATTTATTTCCTTCTCATTCAACGTCTTGACAAACAAATTTCTAACAAAAACAGTAAAATTAAAATGAATCCACAAAAGTAATTTTTTTCGGTAAAGTGAAGAAAGGTCAAACGGCAAATTTCAGCATTATATTTATCATGAATATGCAAATAAAATTCATTTTAGAAGTAAAATTTCCGAGAAGGAATAAAAATTCAGAGGTTTTTACTATTTTGAGCGCGAGTGAAAAGTTAAAGTGGCGGAAGACCCTTAGAGAAACCTTCCATTTATTAATCATTAATTTTTTCGTAGTTTGGAAAGCTCTTAAGTTTTACAGATAATTAGTGAAGAGCTCATTTATGTTCTGTAGTGTCAAAGAATGCTGTCACGATTTCTGTAATTTCTCTGGAACATTTTTAATAGAAAGTGGTTTAGATTCAGCTTTATTCATCTTTTTCATGCTCAAATCTTCTCATCTTTCGTTGAAAAAGAATAGGATGCTTTAACTCTTGGAAGCCATTCCGAGACAACTTGTCATCTTCGAAATTTAGGGAATCCCAAAGATATGAAGATTCCCAAACCGGGCTTTTTTTTATGCTTGATTATTTCATGTTACTCATTAATTCTAAAAGTGATTAATTAAATATTCTTTGATAAATCTGAATGATTGCACAGGGAAATAAAATTATTTCTGGATTTTTTTAATGAATAAATATATTTAATACGCTTTATTTGAACTATGAAAATAGCTTTGCTCCATTATCTGAACTTTTGGAGATTTATAGTAGTTAAGTTATAAAATATTTTTAACTCTAAACAGACAGTTATTCTTCAGAAGAATGGACTGAGAAGGAGAGGGGGAGAGGAGGTGGAATTTTAATATTTGTTCTCGTGCATACAGTTCTGTCGATAATAATAAAGAAATGGTATGACAGATTGCTCAAGTGAAAGGATATGAACATCACTGGGAAATTTGTGGACTTAAAAATTATTTAATATCTCTTCGGTAAATTGGATTTTTCCATGAAATCTTGCTTATATATGTAAGGGATACCAAACAACATTGCATGAGTATCTTCAGAAAAAATATCGCTAAAGAAAAATGTCATTTCTAAACACTTAGACGACATTGTAAATTCTTTATCTCCCCGTAGATGAAACCGCTTCCGACACTGATTTGCATTTGTTGAATATTTAAATATCGAACGATAAATGGACTATTTTTTTAGTCGCTAAATCATACGGTTCAAATGCTCAATAGAGTTATGTATTAGTTAAAAAATTTCTGAACTGCTAATCTGAAATTTTAATTCAATCAACCTGTTATCTACTGGTGCTGCTACAGGCAAAATCCTTTGCGTGCTTAGTTATTTATGTCTTAGTACAAACGTAATAATTTATTCAAACAATATAGACGCAGTTTAAGAGCGTTTGAAAGTATTAATTTATAACTACTAAAGCTGCAGTTTAAAGAATTTAACCGATGAATGTAATTAGGAAAGCATAAAAAATAATTCAGTTTCTTTGGATTGCAAAAAAGTTTGAACAGTTAAGGGTAAGCTTAATAGCTTCAGGAATCTTGATTGTAATGGAAACATATTCATTGCCTTCAAAGCCGTTTAGACAGGTTTCATAGAAATCTTAAAAGTTTTAGCAACGATTATGAGGGAATGAAAGTAAACGTCTGTACCCGGACAGGCACATTGGGGATCCATACAAGGGCAGATGGGACACTCTTAAGAAGGAAATCGCCATTGGAAGTGGTGTACTCTAAGTTCGTTCAGTAACGGCAAACAAAGGTTTTCGGTAAAGAACAGAATAATAGTTCTTTTATTAGTTTTTTTATTACGTTACTGTAAATTTATCATATACCTTTTTTTCTCAATTAAAATGTATCTTAAAATTTATTCCAGGAACAGCTTTTTAATTTAACGCCCAAAAGGTCTTTTGAACCATTACCTAAAAAAATTTGACTGTACTAGTAAATAATAAGGTGAATAACTTCACAAGGGCAAAAAAATGGAATCTAATAATTGAGCAGATAGGATACTCGTTAAATAGATTCTCAGAAACTAACTAATTTTTAATTTTCTATTAAGTTTTTAAAACTGTCAATGTCTTGCAGTGTCAGCTTAATGATAAAGGCAGTTTCTTGTATAAGAAATTGGAATTAGTTACATTTTTATATATAATGCAACTAATATTCCGAGTTATATTTAATAAGGGCTTCTGAATAATGTCTTATGGCTTCTTGAATAAAATATAAAACTTACTGGAAGTAAAATTTAAGAAAATATTTATGGTATATATTCAGCTTAAAATTTTTTACATGACAAATAAGAATACAATTTCATCATAAATTCATGAGTGGCAATTTTTGTCTATTTGATAATGAACATTTTAGATAATGAACAAATAATGAACATTTTAGATATTGTAAGATAAAATTTATTTTTTTATAATTATCTTTTATTAATCTATATTATTTTTAATCAATTTGATTTTATCTACTGTAATAAAAAGTAGATGGTGCTTTAAAAGTTATTTGCCATTGTTAAACTATATTTAGAATTCATATATGTTAATAAAACATTTAAGGAAATTAAATTTTTTATCAAATATACAAGATCTTTGAACATTGAATATATATTTAAGAAATTAACAATTAATAACAATTAACACCATATTGACTATAATATCTCCAGCTACTGCATACAACTTTATGAGAGATTCCAATATTACCAGATTTATTTTATATCCTCTTACTATAAAAACTCAACTTGCAGTTCCGATGAATGAAATTGTTCAAGTAAATACAGGAAGTTCCATTGGATAAGCAAGCCTGTTTCAAACAAATTGCATCCGTAGTAAAGACCATTGTTTGCTGTTAAATTATTCTTGGCAAGCCACCAAATACTTCTGTCGAGAAATAAAATTTTCTTTAGCTTTAAAATGCTAAAAAGATGAAAAATCTTTTGGATCATGTTGCTAGCTGTTACTAATAATCTCCTCTGCTTTTCTTTATGAGTTAAAAAGCTTATAGTTAAGCTTAATTTGACACTATATCTAATCCCGAAAAATATTACATTTTATGGATCTTTACTCCTTGAACGAAGAAAACGTCCTTCTATCACAGCAACTACCAATTGTTTAAAGGAGTGAATTTTTGAGGACTGATTATAACTGGGAGAAATGCGACGTGTTTCGTATTAGTGAACTTTTGAAACAGAAATTGTAACCGAGTGAAATTCGATTGCATTTTAAAACAAAGCAAAATATCTCATTACTCAAAAACAATGTACAAAGTTTGATTTATTTTCTTCAAATATTGTATCCTTAACCTAGCTACATTATTTTGATTGGTAAATTTGGAATTGGAAAATTGTTCTTAAACTTGTATTTTACTGCAAAAGTGGTTTTTTTTAAATATTAATGTTAAACAGGAGAGGTTCGTATGTATACCATGTCGACTTCAGGGGCATCGGATGGAGATCCACTTCCATTTAAACATTGGCCTATGGGCCTGGTGTTTAAGCAATTTACTGTGATTGGTTTGATATTGGCGTCCATTTCGCGGTAATTAGATCATCTGACTGATTTAAAATTTTCCATGTAGTTTCCGGATTTAAATTGCATTTTGTGTTTCAATTTCATAAAGCATAGGAATTTTACGAACACGAGATTGGCTATTTTGCCTTCTTTTTATATAATTTTCATTTAAAATCACTTCTTACAGACAGATTTTTCACGAAAAGTTTTTCAAATAAGCTACTAATGGCAGATATTTTCAGTTGGTTGAAATCATTGGCAAATTTATGAGGTACCATCCTTGATCAAGGCAAGTTGTAAAAATTTGTAAATAATGCACCTTTTTTAAGAGAAGCAAAAATGTATTGATCAGTAAATGAACTTTTTTTTAGAATTTCTTCAGTCACAAAAGAATTTTTAAATATCTACTTGAAGCTTGAAACTGATAATTACCAAGTTTATCATTACCATATTAATTTAAGCTCTAATTTTTTTTAAAAAAATAATTTTTACCAATTTAACAGGATTAAAAAAATGTAATAAAAAATTTCTTGTATTGAAAGCAACAAATAATCCCATTAAAATCTGGACAACTAATTAATTTCCCAAAAATTTTGAAATGCAGGTTTTAATAAGACAGGGTTTATCATCTTTTTTCTAACTTATTTCCTTCCCACAACAAAAAATAGACTTTCTAGCTCTTTCTAATTAACTCAATAGATGGAGATGAGACATTTCAATTATTACTTAAGATAACAAGGCCCTTTTACTGGGAGTTAGGAGTATGGGCTCATTTGAACACGTTGAGTTGAATGGAGTTTGACATGATCAAGTTGCTTTTTTTTAAAATAGAGTTTAGAATTTTGCTTACAACTGGTATGTTTTTCTTTCTTGTTTTAAGAATATTTTTTGGTGTTATGAGCGGTCTTTTGTTGTTTGTACTTGTTCTATTGGGGTTTTGCTTCGATTTGAAAGTATAATTTACTATTTTATTTTTGTGACACTGGTTTACCTCCAAAACCTCAATTTCTGGGTATTTTCGGGTCAAGAGGGGTCAATATATTTGCTTTTTTGGGGGGGGGAGAAATTCAGTTTCCTCACAGAAAAATAGAACTCTAGTTTGAGCCCCTGACTGAAGGCTACCCTTGATAAAGTTATCTGGCCGAATTCATCTTTTCTTTTGGATATTTTGCATTAAACATTATTTTTCTAATTTGGTTCTGTTTTTTAGAGGTAACAGCATTAGCACTTTCTAAATACAATGCATCTTTTATTAGTTTGGAATTAAAAAATTGATTTTAATTGAATTTCATAATGATTGCTTGTTAAATTAATCTCTTTATCAGTAAAAAATTTTCTTGATGGGAAGAATATTAGAATAAGACCATTCAGATGACTGTTTGTATTCCGTTTCGATTTGCAATAGAAATTTGTAACTGTCTTCCAACAATAACTTAACATTTCCTTCAATACTACAATAAATTAATCAGTTAAATCATTCTTAAGGTCAGGTACGAGTATCAAAAGTTAAAATTCATTTGAATTATGCCTTAATGAATCCATTAGATTTTAAAACTTAAGATACTTGAAAACCAATTTTTAATCCAATCATTCAAGAGTTTACAAAAACAAATTGGCGCGATTACTTCCTAGTCATTATGAGACGAAGAAATGCATTTAGTCTCTCTTAGCTTGCATGAAACCTGTTGCGATGAATAGTTCCTAGCTAGATTTGTTTCACTTGTGGATATTATACATAGCCTGTTTTCAACTTATATTTTTTTTCCTTGCATCTGAATTATATTTATAAATTTGAAATCGGCTTCTTCACATCGGTTCAATTTCTTCAAAATATAAATATGCATTTTATAACTGGAAAGAGTATTTAAAATACGTTGGATATGCAAAGAGAACTGAATGTATTACTTTCCAATAAATTCGATTGACCTCATTTCTCCAAAATATGCATAAATTCCATCTGAGAAATATAAGTATTAAATATTATATTCTATATATATTGTTCGGCATATTCTGAAAACAACTTTAATAAATAGCTGTAATTAGGTTTCTATCCAGGCAAATTCAATCTTGCAAGTTTATTTTGAGTTTTTCATTTTATCATTCTACATCATTAAGCTATTAATTTTTCTGCATATTTGGGAAATTAAGTTTAATAAAATATGTTCGTATTGCAATTAACACTTTGCATACGGAAAAGGAATTCGATGCATAATTTTTTTAATATACAAGGTCTTGTTTATTGCTCCAAATTTGTGTGTGTGTGTAAAATTGAATTTCTCCATCTTTTTTCCTATTCTGTAGGTATTTTCAATAATCAAAATAAATAAAGCATCAAAATGATGCACCGTCTTGAATGAAGCCAAAGAGGCACCATCAAGGGTAAAAGGTTAAATACTATGATATATTAGGCTAGTGTAGAATATAAAATATGGATTTTATTTCTTAATCTGACTACCCTACTGAGGATTAAATTTGCTCTTCAGTTAAAGAGGGAAATATCACTCCACTTCTTTTCAAAATTTTTTTACTAAAACTAATCAATCAGTTTCTCAAATTTTCTTTTGTTAAAAAATATCCTATCCTCAAAATACTCTATTATTAACAAAGTCAAAATAAATGAAATGCCAAAGAAAATTGTTATCAAAATTTCTATACTTTTTTTTTGTCATCACAAGAATCATATCATATTTATTTCAAACCATTGAAAATATTGAATGAAGTTATAAATATTTTGCATCCTGTCTAAACCAGATAAATCTAATTCATTTTTGGATGCATCAGTCTTTGAAAAAATAGTCTAAAAACATTGGGATACAAGATAATTGATATCTTTAAGATGCCTTGATTGTTACACGAAAACTTAAAGAAGGAATTACTTCCATCCCCCCCACTTCAAGAAAATCGCATTTCATTAATTTTCACCTCTTTGCTACAGTCGGATCTTAAAATTCTAAGCGTTTTAACGCCAACCTATAATGCTCAGCGATTTTGAATGTGCACTCATGGAGTCATGATGGCTTTACATTTTTCAACTCTCAGCCATTTCGAGTCATTCCTGAAGAATTCTATGAATATTTCTTTCGAATCGCTGTCCTGAAAGAAAATGGTTGTTTGCGGAGGAAATGTTTATAAAACGGGGGAAAAAATCAGTCAAATGATCGATGCTTTACGGAAAAATATATGAATTCCAATTTATAAATTCGGTTCAGTAAAAGAGCATTTCTAAAATAATCAAATAAATCTTATATGCCTCGCATAGGCTATGTCAAGTTCAGGATGATTGCGAATTTAAAAGAGCCATCCAAAAGAAGCACGAAGAGTGGTTACAATAAAGGCTATCTCATTTGCAATCGTTTATATATTCTGCCCTCCCGAGACGAGAATGGATTGATATCGTATATACAAAAGCAAATGCATCTCATCTTCATAAAATATGAAATCAAGACATCTGTATTTGTAATCAACAAGAATATTCAAAGTTTATATTTGAAATGTTTTTTTGCAATTTTTCGCATTCAAAGGCTTTGTAAATGACTGATTTCCTTTTTTATCTATCATGGTTTATCAAATATATCGTATAAAATATCGATTTTTCATTTAAACTCATTTCAAAAACATACGAAAACTTTGTCAATTTCTTGCATAATTTATTTGCTGCTCCATTCCGTATCAAATATTGTGTCATAAAGTGATTATCAGATTTCAATTTAGCTTTTTTCCTCATACAAGATTTTAAACATAATTAGTTAAACTATATATTGAGCTGGCAGCTAACTTTGCGATGCTGATTTTAAATAAGGAAATTCAAAATTTTAAATCAAAAATATAACTTAAGAATTTTGTTTTTGTGAATGACACTTTCCGTTCCAAAAATCCCAATTATTATGAATAAAAAATTATCAACGAAGACTGAATTAAAGTTTTATATCATCATCGTCATTAAAATATTTACCATTTAGTAAATTCTCCATTGAAAGATATGAATGGAAATGTGTAAGTCCAAGGTCAAGGGCGTATGAAGGATGTGACAACATATCCTAATCCGTTTCCAATCCATTTTGACGAGTGATCTAATTGGTGCGGATCCTTGCGTTATATTAAAAAGCAAGCCTTCACAGTTTGCCAATTCTGGTCGTTTTGCTTAAACTATAACTCACGGATTGGTAATCTGATGAACTTAGATTAACACGGCCCTCTTTTCGTCTCCAGAAAGGAATTCATTTTAAAATGGATCAATTTCATTGAGTTCAAGAACTGAATTGCAGATGCTAATGTTTTGTGTCAAATTCCAAATCCATATTTTAAAGAATCCAAACTGCTTAAAAAAATTTTTTGAATGCATGATATGATATATTGAGCTTCTGTGCTCATATGCCCTGTAGCAATATGAATTGAAAATGGCTTTGTCTGGTTCTTATCTAAGAGTACGGACGGACATTTGCGTTTTTTGATTGAGAAATCGGAACGTCATTTGACAAACCGATTTTACATTGCTTTTCTTCCAAGGCTTCAATCTCATAAACGGCGTGTAATTCTTGTATGCTTGAGATGTGTTTTTGACTTTCCGAAAATACAATCTTTGAAATGCACGTTTTATTAAAAGTAAATTAGAATAAAAGCGAAACTAATTAGTTAATTAGCGCATTTTTTTGCTAATTAAAAGGTGGGAATCCAAACAAGAAAGCAATATAGATTAGGTGCTTTGAATATATTAAGATAAAAATGTGCTAAAAGCATTAATTGATAAAATGCGCAACCATTTGATTGCCCGATCAATATCTAAAATTAAAAGAAAAAAAGCAGATAATTATCCTTACTCTAAGCCCCATAACAGAATCTTTTTCATTAGTTAAAGAGAAAAACCATTTAATAACATTTTTGTTACAATATTTACGTAAAAAGTTCAATTCACACGAGGTCATTAAAAATTGGAGTACATGAAGATATTTAAGCAAAATATGCATTTTCATATTTATCAAATAAAATTTGGAATATTAATTAAAAAATAGAAACACGCTTCATTTTAACTCGCGCACATAACATGCGATTTTCAAATTCTAAACAAACTAGAACATAAATCTTATAATTTGTAATGCCTTTTCCTGTAATCAAACTCTTAAGCGAAAGATTAGGCTTTTAATTTATCTATATAAATCATACAGATTCAAGAAATCTTTTCTAAATTAATGAAGTAATTATTTATGTATAGAACTAAAAGCCATTCAAGTAAATTCTAGAAATTTTACTATTTTGGGTGGTTTACGGCAGTTATTAAAATAAATATTGAACGGTGGTACAGTTAAAAAAATACACTGGAAAATTTACCTTTCACAATTGATTCAGAGGTTTTTAAGACAAAAAATGCATTTAAGTCGTCTAATTAAATTTTTATTACATTCTAACGGAGAGTGTTAATGTATATTTTCTATCTCTACTACAAAGACAACGAATTAAGACACTTAAAACTAGAATATAAATTCAATATGTGATCGTAAAAATTTAATTTTCTTAAAAATACAAATGACAAAGACTGTAAAAGTTTTTATACAGAATTTCCCTCGGGTAAGAGATAAACTTATTAAAAATCCTTAAAAGCTATATATATATATATATATATATATATATATATATATATATATATAT
>JAOUZG010027617.1:3709149-3729201 GCA_026289955.1 Argiope argentata
TATGTATGTATATATATATATACATACATAGTTCATAAACTGAAAAGACACTGAACATAATGGATAATTGAAGAATAAAGAAATTTTTATGGTTAATCAAAAATTGCATTAAATTGGAAGCTAATTTAAAGTCAATATCAAATTAAAATCCTTATGAATAGGGAATTCAAATAACTTTAAGTGGAAATGCATACAAAATACCTTAGTTCAAAGTTTCGTCCATTTAAGTTACAATAGTAATGGAACTAAAAATATGGTGTAAAACAACCAATTTTAAAGTATGAAAAATAAATATATCTGTGTTTCCAAAATTAATCTGAAAAATTGTATTAATTACCATGCATCTCTCAGTAGGATATGTAAAAAAAATATGCAATTTGGAAAAAGTGACAAATTGAGATTAAAATATTTAGAATTTACTAGCTCAACTTTAGGAATGCGCAATGCAAAAACGATATAATATCTAAATGAAATTCACACATTTTTAACAATAAAAGGGTTTTTCTTATAGTACAAAGCATTTTTAGGTTTTATGTATGCAACACTATAACTATTGTCAACTCTTTAGAAATAAAAGGAAACGCACACGAGTATAACTTCCCAATAATATATTTCTTAAATATATTTTTGAACAAAGCAAGTAATGAATCTGTACAGTCATCAAACTGATTCTCTAACTTTACGATCAATTTATTTTGAAAAATCATTGATGAGTCTGAACTATGGAATATTTATCACATGAAGAACAATTATTTCTTAACTCTTGTAAATTCCAAACATCCACTAAAATTTTCAGCTTTCTTTTTTGATTTAATAAAAAGATAATTGCATTTAAATGAATACCTAGATTACGTATTCAAGTTAATTTCCAGTTATTAGCAATTTTAAATAATATCAATACTACAAATGAAAACAATGCCCGATTTGTAATTATAAAAATTTAAATATCGTAGTTTTGCTTAAATTTAAAACATTGACCTAAATGTATTTTTTGAATTTCCTTAATTTCTACTCTAAATGATTACATGAAATATTATTAAAAGTTTGGTAAGATAATTCAAATGTCAAAAAATTAAAACGGTGCCTCTGTTACGCAAGTTGTATCAAAAAGAGAATACCAAAGAAGTTTTATCGTAATATACCTTATTTATATTGACAAAAAAATGTTCATCTGAATAGAAAAAACAAGTCTGAAATCTATACTCAGTTCAAAGGGAAAGAAAATTCAGAGCTGCAAATGAAAACAGCACTCAATTCGCAATTTAAAAGAAACTAAAAGGATTCGATTTTATTTAATAAAGTTTTAAATATTAATTTAAAATTACTTCATTAAGTTTTATTGATCTCCACTTTGAATGATTAAACTCTTATTAAAAGTTCGAACGGAATTTCCAAACGCCAAAAACTCAAGATGGCACCTCTGTTACGTAACACACATCAAAATGGAACTAACTTATAGCATATCCAAGAATATATCAAGATTATCATCAAGTATTTTACTAGCGAAGATGTAAAAAAAAAATGCTGATCTAAATTTAAAAAAAGACATTTTCTGAAATAATTTAGCATTTCTTATTAAAACAAAGAGAAATAACTCGGGGGGAAACTGAAAAATATTTTACTCACTCTGCCGGCTGCAGAGCCCCGCTTCTCTCATCAGATTGAAGTCTCGAAAGCGTGCGATGCTGACCAGATTACTTGCGCCTCTGGCCTCTTCGGATTCCATCGCACCCTCTGAAAGGAAGGTTGTAGGTGGCGACACTGAAAGGGTCCTACCCCCATGCGCAGGCAACTTGTTGAGTTTCCAGTTAGCGGCCGTTAAGTTTTCTACAACAGAGTGAGCCAACCAATGGCGTTTCATGGTGCACAGAGGCACGCGCAAGCAGGGAAGCTCTATTTACACCCTTTTACTCTACACAAATAAAAATCCAGGTTCTAGTCTTGAAACTAAAAGGGAGCCAAACTCTCTCTTTGTAAATCTGAAATTTGATGCTTTTCTATTGTAGAAAGATGTGATTGACTATGTTGTGTTTTACGGTGCGAGTGCCATTTTTGTCCCTACTGTGACAGTTAGAAGAATATGACTGATTTTTTTATACCGTTCTTAAAAGTGATTTTAGTCAAATCAAATTCGACTTTTAATCGCATAAAATGGAATAGTAAATGAATATTTTGCACGAAGTAGGAATGATTCGGAAACCTGAACTAATTCTTTTCATTTTTAATCTCCTTAAAAATGCAATTGTAAATTTTTTTAAGTAATCTTTATTCTTGAAAAATAACTAAATTACTAAAAAAAAACCTCATGTATTTCACAGTGTTAATTTTTTCTTTAATATTAAGCTGTTTACATGCACATCTGAAACTAAATAAACCAGATGCCTGACCACCTGCGACACTATATCATAAATTTAAAATGAATATATAAGCAAGCTTTTCACAGTTTTAATTAACTATACATGGAACATTCCCTTATACATGGTTAGAAAAATAAAAGAATGAGAAATGAAATTTGAAAGTATAGGTCATTCAAAGGAGCTTTACGTCTGCGTCATTATCTATAATAAACATAAAGCATTTCATTTTTGCTCATTATAGATAATGGACACTCAAACCACTAATATATGGGAAAAACACACAAGATTAAACGGTTTTAGTTGCACAGACGTTTCTTTTTGAAGGTACACGAGGATACTTTTAGGAAGAAATTTGAAGCGTGGTCGAATGAACAGAACGATATTTGAACTGACAAACGTTATCCAAATTTCCACACCACACCTCCCATAGAATATTTGCTCCTCTACGGATTTAGAACACAAGAGGCTGTTATAAAGGACAAATCTTTAGTGAAATCAAGTCTTCAATCCATCTCCGATCACGAACCTAACTCTGCTCAGTATCCGCAAAAAAAAAAAAATGAAGTGAGATATGATTTAAGGATAACTTTTCCTCGCTTTTTCAAAGTTCAGATTAACTGTGGTGTTAGTGTTAATCTACTTAAATCGGTTAGATTTTGCATCTTATATTTAAAATTAAAATTATCATTTAACACTTTACATTCCGAAAAATAATTAAAAGCAAAAAATTATTCACCTAATACAAAAATATTTTATTGCTATGAAAAATAAATATACATAATTCTTTTAAGTTGAATTTCTTTGAAAAAGTAATTTACATCTCTTAACCATTATGTAGGCATTTTTAACAATAATATTTGAAAAATAAATTAATTAAACGTCAAAATGATGCACAATCTTGAATGGTGAGCCAGAGGCACCATCGGAGTGCAAAAGCTTAAAGTTATTCTTCAGTGTAACTAGGGTTTTTGTGATAGAATTCTTGCTATTATATATTTTTGAGTGTATCATCACCTTTGAACTTTCATTCCAAAGATAGCTTGGGATCACCCAGATATTATTAGCACGTTATGCGGCACGTCAGTCAACAGTGACTGACACTGAATGCCCCTTTCGGACCACGCCTGTCATACAGACCGATGGATAGTCAACCTGTACTTAGATTTGGCTCAAAATTTTACAGGTGTCTACACTATGGAAGTTAAATCCGTATACCAAATTTTCTATATCTAGCTCTCACTTTATTATTATCGTGTTAATGTTCGAACAGAAGGACTTCCTCAGATAAGAATTTATTCAAAATTTGAAAATGTGGAGTAAAAACAATATATCATTCTTTCATCATCTGACTCAAAGTGTTTTTAAGTTATCTTTATTTCATACAGACAGATGGACATATTCCAAAAATGTATTTTTAGATTTCAAGGAGATCTAAAACGGGGCGAATCGTCAAAATCTCGAGTTCGAATCTTTTGGCGATTACTGCATTTTCTCTATACGATGCATATGAGAAAGTAAAAATGACACTTACAGATTCTTACGTTGACGAAATATTAGAATTTTCAACGATTCATTGAGATAATAGGATGCCATAATTATCTATTGCTGAAGTACCGGATTTGTTTTGGAGCACCGTAGGTGAAGATAACCGTAGGTGACACCGAATTCTAATATAATCCATAATATCTCTTTCAACACGGTTTAAATGCGCAAATGTTTGTGAAATGAGGAAAAGTGTCGAATGAGATATCACCTGTCTGATTTTAAAAGTAATAAGATTTTTGCAAATAATCCCCCTCTACAGGGTATAAATCTAACATTAAATAAAATGAATTCAACTCGGCATATATTGCTAGGAGCTGGTTTCCTTAAACTAGAGGGTAATGTTAAAAATCTGAGAAGCTGCAGAACAATAGTTTGCAAGGGATTTCTTCAAAATTAGGAAGTATGAATAATTTATTTACTTTTATGTTTGTTTTATGTTTGTAAACTTTTATTTTTTAAAGTAGCACGAAGGCTATTTTGAGGCGCACATAGTATTTTTGAACCGAAAAAGACGCCACTGAAGCTAACACCCCCTCTCCAAACTTCCAGATCACACCAGTGGGAGGGTGTTTGGCTCATACGGATTTCACGTGCACCAAGCCCGCTTACAAGACGGTTCTTCGGTGAAATCTAGTCTCGAACCTGAAACCATCTGGTTCTGAAGTAGAGATCTTACCACAAGGCTAATATAAAAAATTAAGGTAATGGTTAGGGTTTATAAACACATAATTTTCACAATGTTATAATTTAACTAAATTTTCAGGGTTTTTTTTTTCTTCCTTAGCGAGAAATGTTATGTCATTTTTAATTTTAAAATGTAGACACGAAAAACTTTTTCATGAAAAAAAAAACTGAGGAATAATACCTGTCTTCCAGATAAAAAGAAGTGTCGAAATGATTTTGACACTTTTACCTAGTACTACGTCCAGTCATAAAAGTTCTTGCTAATTTTACAAATCTAAAAAAGAACGATAATGTTTACTTATACTAGGATTCCAAAAGGAAGTTATGTTAAATGAGAAAAAAAATAAAGAAAAAACAATCCGTCTAGCAATATTTTTGCCCGGTATAAAAATGCACATAAAATATTTTTCAAAATTAAAGTTCCCATTTTTAAACAGGGAATTTAAAACTGTCTGTCTGTGAATGGAATTCGTTTTGGTAGAGAATATTGTAAATACAAAATACTTATGCATAATGATTCTATTACAGACGGAAATTATACAGTATAGTATACATGTGCTTAACAATTGAAATGAACCTTAATTTTAAGACACAAATCCCGATATGTGCAGCTGGAATGAAATGTTACAACATCTGCATTACATGCTATGGTAGCTAGACTACATTTGAACCTTTTGAAGAGAAGACTCAGACTGACCGAGAAAATCTAATTTCTATTGATGTTTGATTAGTTTACATTACAGAAAGAGACTGAAGTTTCTAGAACTAGAATACTGTCGGCTGCTCTGATTAAGATTTCTAGAAGTTCCTTTTAGTGTAATCTTTGCTCAATTCAGCTGCGATATATACTGCTCTAAAATTTTCTGTCTTTAATTTGCTGTAACCCTGCCTGATTTGTAACAAAACAGTTTTTTACATGTTATTTTATTTTACGACAGCATTACTTGATTTGCTGATATTAATTGCAATTTTTTATTTGGATATTCGAAGATCCTGGCAAATGCAAGATTTAGCATTACAATATGAATCTAGAAATTCATGAAATTGCAAAGCAATGCATGCAATCCTTTAGTTCTCGAATTCAAGGAAACCAGATCGACATACCTAATTAAATCTTAACAAATATTTGGAAATACAGAAAAAAAACCTACAAGTATATATAAAGATTTTCTTAAAAAAAGCAAGATTACTGGACTTATTTTATAAAACGAATCTACAATTTTATGAAAGAGGCATCAGTTAAATTTGTAACTGCACTGCTCTCCCAATTTCGGATGGCCGAGAAAAATTAAATCGGCAGCGAAATACAATCTTTATAGAATAAAAAAAACCCCAAAATAAATGTTTTTAATCAGAGGTGCTCCTTTCGCTTAAAGACACTCTCGTAATAATCTTTCCCTTCGTAGAATTAAATTGTTTTTCATCTATATGATAAGAAACTATACCCAGGTAAGCCTTCGACAAATTCATGTAAAAGAAATATGAGCAGTGAATTGCTTCTCAAAGTTTCTTCACAGGCTGAAAATTAGGGCATAGAACTATTAAGTCTACTATTTTCGAATTCTCATTTTCTAGGTATTCGTTTATATGGATAGTATGATTGAGGCGAGTATTAGCATATGGTTTTACATATGGATGATAAATTATCTCAATGTATCACTTTATTGAAGGTTTCATGGAACAGTTCAAGAGATATGATCCCTCAAAGAGGTTTTACCCCAACTATGATTACATCTCTTCGTCCATTGAATGAACATAATTTCCCACATAAACGTGAGACTGGCTGCTCAGTTCCGTCCAGATCAGATTATTAATTGGTTTCTTTTCCACAGTAAACAAAAACTCATCTATAAGGTGTTTCTAATCCCCATTTTTCTTACGTAAATACACATTTCTGGTGCCAGAAACATAAATAATTGGCCTTTGTCCATATATCTCATTATGAAACCGTTATCGTACTGTAGTGTAAAATAAACCTCTTTCTACAGTTGAAAAGTGATTAAGTGCAAGATGAAGAACAGTTGTGCTCCTTTTTTGGGTTGAAAGTAGCTGACAATAACTCTTATTATGTAGGAGACATGAGAAGGCCTGCTTGTCCCTGAATTTCTTTTGTTAGAACTTAATCGAAATCTGTAGATCAGAGGTGTTGCGATGATCCAGGCAGCAACAATTTGCAATGAGCCCATTTCCATCTACTTGATCACTCTTCATTTTGAAGAGTTACGTAAGCAACTTCATCTAGAATAATAAGTTCACTCTCAAGATTGAGAACGAACAAAAGTGATTTAGAAACAAGAAACATTCCTGATAAAGATATAATATGAAAATAAAAAATTCGAAGGACATGCGAGAATTTACAAAAAAGGAAAAAAATTTATAAAAAAAACTGATTTAATTAATGTAATTATGTTTTTCATATAAACTGTAATTTTGTTTTGTTTCGGCTCTACTTTTTGTGAAAATGGGAAACTAAAAACGAGTTTATTAATTTCTGGAGGGAAATACATTATAAAAAAGAACGAATTATGTTAGTGCTAAATTTTAGCTCACAGTAAAGAAGGCACTGTTTGCAGTTCATTCAAAATCCAATTTTTTAAAAAGCGTAAATAAATGCAATTATTTATAAAACAATTAACCACATTTTAAGACCCAAAATATATTTTAATTGCTTAAATTCAAGCATTTATTTTCATATGTTTGTCAAAAATTACAGCTTCCAACAGTTTTGAGCAGAAGTCAGGGTTTTTTTTTATTTTTTCAAATAGCATTAATGTAAAAATAAATAAACGGACAATGTGTATGACAAATATGTTATCTTCTAATCCTTCAAAAGTGAATGAGTAAAAATTTTGATAGAACTAAATGTAAATTTAGTTGATATTCATCTCTCCATAGGAACAATTAAAATTACCAGAAATAAAATTCGTATTTTTTTATTCTCCGCACCGCTGCTTTGGTGTTATTCGACACAGCAAACTTGATCTTTCAAAGGATGATTGACAATGCTTGCATTTCACCATAAAAACTTGCAAAACTAGCTACAAAAATGTACCAATCTATACAGGAGTTAAAACTAACATGGTATCATTTTTTTCCTGTCCAAATCTGAAGGAATCGTTCTTGCGCCTCATTTTTTTGCAAAACATTTCTTCGAAAACATATCAAAATGCTTCCACGTGACAGCAAATGTGACACTGGCGCTGGAGATTTAAAATTTCCTCCTGAAAAGTAACTGATAATGTTATGCTTTCGAATAATATAGAAAAGCATCTTGAGAAGTAAAATATTTTAAAAGAATTTCTGCAACTCTAACTTTACACCACAATAATGAATAATATTTTGTGAAATTTTTTTACTGTTATCATTATTTTATTATTATCATTAAAAGAATTATTATTATTATTATTATTTTATTATCATAAAAAAAAGTTCTTGTAATAAAGTGATGAGTATAAGGGTCTTCTTTAATTATAATCTTGAAAAAAAATGAATTACATTATCAAACTAACTTGTATATCTAGAAAGTTTAGAAATTTGAATGACCGAAAGGTTTCTGAAAATATAATGTAAATCTTTTTAAAAGTTAATCAAAATATTTTATTATGCTACTGCGAAAACAAACATCTTAAAGCATCAAAACCTAATGCACTATATATAGCATTAATAACTTTAGTATTTTTTACAATTTTTATTTCATTGAATTTTGGAAATTATTAAATCGTATTGTAAATATTTTCGGGTTGGTGGATGGCAGCTCATTTTATAACTCATTGTAATAATTATTACAATACAAAATAACGATGCAGTCTGCTATACATTTTATCGATTTAGTTTTATTTTTAAAATATACCAGGGATACTTAAGAACATTTTTTCAATAATTACAATGGTTTATCCATTTTAACCGGAACAAATATTTAGTAAAAATCAACTGACACCATTATTTATTATCTAAATAAGTTATTTCAATAAATGAATTGGATAAAAATGTTTCCAACATCACTAAAGTACCATGAATAGGTTATTTTTGCTGTGGAATTACAATCCTTATTTACTTAAGCCGTATGAAGTTTTTGGCTCATCATAAATATGTTTCTGAATGACATTATCTAAATAAATAAACATCAAACATAAACTAAAATCCAATTTAGATCAGAAACAGAAAATGAAAGTAATGATATCACATCAATAAACAATCCCGCATTCCAAAAGAAAATTATTTCTAAAATTAGATATTGACAAATTTCAGAGAAGTACAGGCAAAGCGCTTCTCTGAAAATAAGTAAGTACTGGTGCATTGAATACTTGGAATAAATATTTATGTTTTTAAATTTTTTGAAACTCTCTCAGTTAGGTTTTTAATCTATAACAAAGTGCCTCCGAAAAATTCTTCAAGCAAAATTCAATCTCAAGAAGTCATATTTATTTGAAATTGCGGAAGCTATACATATATACATATACATAAAGATAACATTTGTTTTTCATTCAACTAATAGAATATAATCCTATTTCTGGTTCAGTTGGCTTTTAAAATATATAAATATCTCGTATTATTTTTCCTTGGATTTTTTCTATGTTTTAGATATTTATGTGACAAATGTTTTCTTATATTGAAAATAATGCACGCATTCTATGCATTAGTAAATATTTGTATTTATCTTATGAGCTACTTCATTTTTCTGTGGATTTATTTTAAAAAATCTATGATATACCGAATTCAATTTCGTTTCATTTTTGGAATTGAAGAAAAAAAATCTTAAGTGTATAAGAAATTCACTTATATTTCTATTTGTTCAAGGATTTTTACAATTTCAGATGTAATATTTTTTAAAGTCATTGTGAGTGAAGTTAATTTTTCTGTATTCATAACTGATTAAGGAAAGCAAATATTTTTAGCATTAAATGTTACAGTTTCTTAGTTTAGTTTGAGTTAATTGACATTCAGCCATACTATTCCAAACAATAGAATATGTTGTAAAATGTAATCAAATGACATTTAACCCCTTAACCGGCTTATTTCCCTTACTATCTAATAAGATGACACCTTCTATTTTGGGAATATTTTCTTATTTTGATTCAAATGGAAATCCATGGAATACTTGGCTTATCTACGTATTCGAAGTCATTTTACTATTGAATTATAATTGTCATGAATGATTTATTTTTTGTTTACATCAAAACTCGATAAACCTATGCACGTACGGCGTACGGCAAACCAGTTATGGGGTTAAAAAAGTCTATTTATCATGCAGGAGTAAAATAGTAACAAGCAGCAAAATTATTTTAAAAAAATTCTTCAAGACATCAAATAATATCCAGTGCATCTTAGAAATTTGAAAGGATATAAACACGTAGGTGTCGTCCAATTAGTTAGTATGACGAATGGAGTTGAGTTAATGCATAAAATCTCAAGCTGAAGATAATTAATAAGGAAATGTTTCACATATTAGAATAGGAGATGCTTAATCCGGAAGATGACAGGTAGTAAATTTCTTTTGACTAATACGAAGCATAATAAGAATTGGGCCCGAGTTGCATCTCACATCCGAACTCATTGTGTTTCTTGACAAGCTCGATACTAAAAAACAATATTTGCCTAGAACTTTTTCTTTTTAGTTCTGATGCCTTTGGAATTTTAACTGCTAAAAAGAATCGGTAGAACTGTTAAGATTTCCAAATAACTTAACAGATACACGCAAAAAAAAGCAAGTTTTGACTCATATTCATAAGTTCAGAATCTGTAACGCAATATAAACCACCAGGTCTTGAAAGACAAATAAACTCATATTAAACCTTTTTATTTTCTAATTTCTGAGAAACCGCAAATATTAATCTACCCATGCTTGAAAACAGAACAGAAAAATAGTTAAAAATTATATTGAAAATATATTATTTTTATTTTTATTGGTTATTTTTATTATCTGATAATTCTAAAATAGTTATATTCATTCAAATAAAAGAATCCATAGATTTATTAAGACATATAACAAGATATGAATAATGCAAGAATCAACACATTTTGAAACAACTTTATAATTACAAATATAGAATACATGCAAGAAAACAAAAATCAAACCATCATACTTTATACAATTATGACAACGGGAGATAGCTCGCTATATTAACGAATGATTATCATAGACTGGAAAAGTTTTAAATCTCTCAAATTGCCTTGCGATAAATTTAAAAACAAAAGAAAAAAATATCAGTTAACAATATTTTACATTTTATCTCTGCATCTCCTTCACAAATCAAATTGAATTCATTATTTATCACAAATTCACTATTGAAAGCTACTAAAATGATGAAAAAGTGAAAAGTTCGAGAACCAAGGAAAGGAAGAGTGGGAAAAGACCTTATTATAATAACTTTAGAAAATAAAATAAATAGGTAATATACAAAAAATCTTAAAGTTTCATAAATATGTCGTCTCTTTTCAAAATATGCAGACATGTATTTTTTGGCTACGTACATAAAATTATGCAATCTAATGATTCACTGCATCTATTAACGCGAGTTCGGATATATATATATGTATATTTAATTTTCGAGTGGCGAAGATTAATACACATTTCCAAAAAAAACACACACTCTATAACGAAATTAGAATTATAAGTATTCTCAAAGAAACCTAAACTTTTGTGAAATATAAAAAAAAAATAATAATTTTCTTAACTGACCCTGAAAATGACTCGTAGCATGTAGCCGTAAACCCATCCAAACGAGGACAAAACTTTCAAAGTTCGAGACTTGCTTTGAATTCGAAGTAAAAGGAATCACGGAAATCTATAAATGAAATTTTCCGCGATTGACTTTAGCAGTTCTAGCATGATTTTCTTTAGCAAAGTCTAATGTTTTAATAAATTGAAAAGAATGAAAAAGATTATGATATATAATCCCGATAGGTTGGAATGATTCTTTATGACTTCGAAATTCAAAATTTCCCTATCTGAAAGTTCGTCTAACTTCATTGAGCGATTTTTAAAAAATATTCTACAAATGGTAAATACCCACAATTTTCGTATAGCTAGCACGTTTATTCTACAAATCCCGGCAGGAGGAAAAATTTCGCAAACGCAGTCCAAATATAAAGACGGACATTGGCAGCACAAATGACTATGCCCCACTGTTAGGACTTACCGGGGTAATTCTGAGAGAACTGTATTTTTTGCTAACTATGATAATAATTATGACTGAACGTTTAGACTTGATCTTAATCCTGGAGGAGACTCTGACCAGACATACGTCCATAGAGCACTTAGCCTCCTGTTTATGAATGGTTTAAATCCTTGAATACGTTGAACCCATACTTGGGAACTGCAAATAATATCAGTTATTACTTATTCTAAATTCACTTGCTGAGTACGCTGAATAACTTTTAAATTACCTGATAACGGAACAACTTGGCAGCTCAATCTAGCTCCTTAACTTTTAGAACACGCGTGTTCATATACACATTTACACAGATGCATTTCGGATGTAGTTTCTCTGAAATGTAAATATTCATCAAAATATTATGGTCCTTATTTGTCAAATGACTCTCTTAGGGAATTACTACATTTGCTAAGTTTTACCTTGAAATATTTAGAGGAAATAAAATTTTTAGAAGAAACAACTGCACAGGGAGATATGTTTCACAAATTGTTGGTACTGAGCTTTTTGAAAATGGAGCAGTACAATTTGAAAATTAACGATCTAATAGACACGAATGTGATTTGAAAAAAACAATGGAAGGGATAAAAATATTACAGAGATCGAATAGGAATGAGATTGCTCTTGAAAGCGGAAGACGGTAATAGAAATAAAAGGTTTGATAATACAACTCTTTCAGTACTTGGAAGAACCGCGGTTAAGAGCATTTTATAGACAGAACAAAATGTCATGCAAAATTTTACACTATAAAGTATATCCACAAATTATTCCAACCTTCTAAAGACACAAAAATAAATCTAAATGACTGGTCACCCAGACAACATTAGTGGGAAATAAGTCTAAGTCCTAAAGGCCTGATAGGGCACAATACAACCTAACCTTTTGGAGGTACCTGGTAGTGGTAGCCGAAACCACAACATTTCTGTATCCCCAAGAGTGATGAGAACCAACCATCATACCAGATACTTCTCATTTGCATGTTCCCAGTTGTAATATTATAAAATATAAGGTAATATTTCATTTTTGTTGGGTTTTTGCTTTTTCTTGAAATGGATCAAATAAATTTTTTATGAATGTTCTCCAACAAATCCAATTTACTTTCATTTAGCATATATTTATCAATTACAAAACTAATTATGAATGTATAAATAATTATTAAATAGTTTTATTTCATGGGAAGGAGCAATTATTATGTTTTAAAAGAATTTTAGAAGTATATAAAAGTTAGTTATTCAGAACAAAAATGAGTTGCTCAACTATAAAAGCCCTGCTTAGTTTTATCAACTTAATGAGTATTCTGTGCAGTGCTGAGGAGCTTGGTAGGGCTTTCATGGACATCATTTGAACAAATAAGATAAATAAAAACAAGTAATACAAAAAGCAATTTTTTAAAATCAATTCCTACGTAGGTTAACAAAAATATTTTTTATTTTAGTTACTCTTTATTAAATAATAACACTTTATTGAGATATGTATAGAAATATGACAAAGTCACAATATTAAGCGGCAAAATTTAAACCAAATTTCCTGATAATTTTCCATTCTTCTTTCTATACATGGTGTTTGAACTCGTAGCCCAAGGGTTGGGATTCCAACGCCATACCAAAAGGACTACCCCTGCCTAATGATTACAATTTCTATAAATAATTGATTAAAAATACTAGCATTGAATTTGAAATTTCTATATTCTGTATTATTTTAACTCGAAAGTTCTTCAAATGAAGCTGAGAAATCCATTAATTAGCAATGTTTGATTTTAAATGCATCAAGCATTATGAAAATAAACAGAATCGTTTAAAATAATCGGCCGAAAACATGTTAAGCCTAACCTCAATGGTGTTGGGGGAAAACGATTATTATTGGCGGTGGGGAAATGAAATTTGGCTAGAAAGTTAGTTTTTAATTAATTCATAGAAAATTAATGAATTGATCTTTGGAAAAACTGTATAAGTATCAAATGCCATCCACCACAAGTTTAAAAAAATTTGTTTGAGTTGATTGAATAAATAAACAGTATTTTATTAACGATTGGATATATATATATATATATATATATAGGTAGAGATTCCTACTATTAGTGTTAATAGTAGGAATTGAATAAATGATTTTCTGAATCTGTAAAATATATGGTCATTCTGAAGCTTTTTCAACCCCTATGCCATTTCTGTATCTTAAGTAATTTATTTTGGTCTTATTTTATTAAAAAAACTTGAAAAAACATTTGAAAGAATAAAATACAATCCATTTCATATTATTTAATATCAATTGTATTTTAATTTACTTTAAATCACCAATATATACAATCATGCATCTTAAATACTTTTAAATTGTTTAGCACTCAATAAATACATCTAATCGAGAGAAAATGCAAAAGTCGCATTTTTATAGTTGCATATTTTAATATTTTCGGAAGATCCTTCTTAATGTTGTTCTGCCTGAGTTAACGCGCAAGTGCAAGAAACATTTAAGTCACAGTACAACCCATCTATAAAAAATTGAACTGCTGATCGTATGAAGTGATATATTTATTTTTTTCCTTTTTTTCACGTGATTTCGCTTATTATTAAGATGACTTCCAAGTGGTTATCAAAATAATGGGAATACCTTAGATTTATAAAGAATCCTTTATTAGTATGACGTAGGACCACTTTTGACATGTAATACAAAGTGGATTAGCATAGGAATCGATTCATACAAGTGTTGAGTTGTGTTAATAGGAATATTGTACTACTCTTCCTGGAGATATTGTGAAAGTTCTGGGAGTGATACCGTTGGAAGATAACAATTCAATATTGAATTTTCTAAGATAGACCATAAAAATTAAATTATAGCGAGGTTAAGTGGTCAAGGCAGTTTAACTTCGTCAATATGGCCATCAAACAATGACGAGGACAAGCCTTCCTGTATAAATAAATGCATTATTCCATCTTTTATTCTTATTCTTACCATCTTTTTTTTAATTCCATCTTTTACAGGAAACAAAGTTTGCATCATAGGGAGGAACCTAATCAGCCAAAATTTCTGTATACTTCTCCCCATTAATACTTCCTTTTAGGATTCAGTTTAAAACAACTAAAGGGCTACTCATATCATTACAGATCCACTTACATGCTTGACAGTTTGAAGGAGATAATCACGACCATATGCTGGTGCAGGGGTTTTCCAAGCGTGCACCCATCCTGTTGTAAGGAAAAGTGTGAGTCACGATTCGCCAGACCGTATTATTTTATTTCACTTATCAATCGACAAGGTTTTGTGAGTGAAAAACCACTGAAGACGAAATTTACCATTCACATCTGAGACAAGTGGCTTGGAAATTGCTTATCTGCCATAAGTGTTCTGTTTATGAAGGGGCTTTCTAACTGTAATCACTGGCATTGGAAGATCATTCAATTGAGCTCAGCGGTCATTTTTGCTGCAGTTGTTCACATTTTAGGCATTACAATCCGCTTCAATACACGTCGATCTCTTTCAATTAGATTTTCGTTCAGTCCTCTATTTTGCTTTGCCAAGTTTGTCTTGCCGTACACCTTACTTTAGACACCGTACTCCTAGACACGTCTAAAAGTTGAGATGTTTCGATCACACTTGCTCCAGCTAAACAGGTTCCGACAATTTGACCTCTTTGAAAATCTAAGAGTTCCGACATTTTACGCTTTTAAAAAATATCCAAAAATTAGAGGCCTTTAATAAAGCTAGCACCAGAAGCTATTACAAGAATTGCTATATATATTGCTATTTATATATAAAAAACTGGGGGTTATTATTATATTTATATGCCTAAGAAGCGCATTCAAAAATGTAACTTTTATTCGCAGATATTTCTATTATTTTGATAATCACTTATATATAGTATGCAGATGGTTTTCTGAAGTGTGAAGTGTGACTAATATTTATAGAAAAAAGACATGTCATTTATAATGTCAAAGTTTACGTAAATTTTATATATATTCATAGTACAATTCTGATATCATACCGACTTTGAATAAATCTCATAGGATAATTTCCCCATCCTTGAAATATAAGATGAATTGCATACCATGTATTTCGCTTCGATATTATATTCCAAATTGATAGAGTAATCAGCCGAGTGAACCAAGACCATTTAAATCTCAGACAGTAACCGCAATATTATTCTAGGGGCCCATTCGACTATTATAACATTTGAAGTCTACATAAATTCGGCTGATTGAGATTGAGACATTGAGAAATATATTTTGCATGAATCATTGATTGTTTTGTTTATTTTGGTATAAAAACACTAAAAAAAGAAATTAAATAAAATGAGAGAAGAGAAAACCATACAAACACTACAATGCATTTTTTGATCAAAATGCTTACAAACCAGTCGTGTGAAGATTTACGCCTATTACTGCATTTTTTAAATAACGTTTTAACATCTATGCATATAGTATAAGCTGTTTATTTTTTTAAATTCATAGTGAAAACCACTCCTTAAGGAATTGGAGATATTAAATTTAAAAAATAATAATTAACTAAAAGTAAACTTATTTCAGAAAAAAACAAATATATTTCATTTCTGATTGTCATAATAATACCTCTCAGCAACTTCAAAATTATTTATAAAAGAAAATTAGCAATATTTTAAAGCTTTATCTTTGAATCATTATGGCGTCTTGATTATAATTGGAGTGGTAACTGAAGGCATTTTTAGACAATATGATCGATATAATCACAGGTTCATTAATCCCTGCAAATTTTTAGAAACCAGTTTATGTACTTAAAATTCAATAAAGCAAATGATGCTTAGTTTAAATATTATGTTTCAGATATTCACATAAACTATATTCATACTAATAAAAATACCTCCTGTTTGTAGCAGTGCGGTTATAAAGACTTTTTAATGAATGAAAGTTAACTTGGATACTGCAAGGATGAAATGAAAAAAAAGATGTGGAAGGAATCCCTTAAAAATCATCTATTTGCATGGGTGACACAAGCAGAATAAAAATAAATAGTGAGCCGTAAGTAGTGCACCCCCAGGAGGAGACGCCATAAGCAAATTTTAAAGAGAAGCAAGAAAATATACATATCATATAGACGCATATTATACAAAAGAATAGAGAGAAAAACTGCAAAGCATGCAAAACAATAACATTGCATAATTTTTCATTTAAAAGGTATTAAATGATTATAATTATACATGAATATTAATTATTTCGTGATTAAGGTATTTTCCTTTTTATTTCGCTCAACATAAAATTGCTACAATTTTTCTGCTTTCAAATTTCGTTCAACCCTTCTGTTGGTAGGGAAAATGTGTTTTATGATATAGAGATTTATTGTGAAGAATCGTTTTATAGCCATTTTCGTAATTTTGCAAGAGATGACTTATATAGCTAGATAATGGGAGTGCATGTAACAATAAACTAATCATATACACTTATTATTAATGAGTTGCTTATTAACTTTTATTTACTTTCTCTTCAGCAGCAACTTTCAGTTTATGTTTCATTTGAAAATGAATTATCTCAGCAGAGTGAATAAGATTCATTTAGAATATCACCAATATACAATCTATACTTAAATGTATATTAAACAGATTTCATAATTATTTCAAAATTAAAATATATGATCATTAAAACAACGAATAAATGACTTGACTCTTTTGCATTCAATATTTTTTCATCATTTCATCATTAATCAACAGGATGTAGAATAGATTTGGACATATAGTTCCAAGAACATACATAACACCAAGCGCATATACAATTTGACTTCGTTATTCAAATAATCCTAATGTATTGTTGTTGTTGCATGCCCCCATTGGCCAGCAGTGCTAGGCCAGGTACGGGACTGGATGGGAAAAGATTCCAGCCTCTGTTAGTCACAAGGACCAGAGCACCTAGAAATAGGTAGAGGACTGACATAGCTCTATCAAAAATTCGCTTGCACAGCCCCTTTTTGCATGGGGGAACATTCATACATCTCACAGATAGCATACAGAAGAACAACCATGCCCTAACCGGGATTCTCAGAACATGAGGGCGATGCGCTAACTCTGTGCCACAAAGCCGGCCCAAGTACATTAATTACAGTCACTAAAGAGAATAAAAAAAAGAATCCGAATCGAATCCTTTAAAAAACTAGTGTGCTATCTGTTAGTATACAGAAACTTTCAAACAGTATGATTTTTTTAATATTTAATCGCATTTAACACAAAATAACTATCTAATCTCATATTTAAAACTTTAAATTCGTCCTGTTCATTGAAAAAAATATTTTTTTGAATAAAATACCTTTTAGTAACTAAAAATACTTTTAATTTTAAAATGTTGGTGTTTCTTCAAAAATCATTTATGTAAGCGTTTTTTTATTTTATTTATTTAAATAATGAATTCTAAATTTTGAAATCTTAAATACTATTTTTAGCTGAACTTTATCTTTTTAAATTATTTCCTTTAAATAATTCTAAATAATTTAATTTATGCTGGGAACCATTTATTGCAAAGATAGTACTATTAATATCATTGCCGTTTAAAATATAATTCATATTTACTTATTTACGCTTAATCATAAAATGAAAGTTCGATCATAATTGGGCATCCATTTTTGCAATTTCTTGCCAAACATTCATTAGAATATAAAACAATGAAAGCATATCTTGGCTTTATAGGAAAATTTTATAAGTAATTTAAACGTTACTTCAAGTGTTTCCAGCACATTTAAAAGACAGCTGATGGAGAATATTGGTGTTTGTAAGAATTCTGATCTCAGGCATTAAGGCTTCCTTTTAAATTTAACTACTGTAATTCTTTACATGCATATTATTCTAATTTATTTTACTCATATAAAATAATTACCAAACCGTTTTCGCAACTGTTTTATGTATGCTTGCATTTTTTTTTGCCGAAGTTGAAAACTTTTTTTGGCAAATAATCGTGCTTAAGAAAGAAACTTAAAGAAAATATATTTTAAATTCTGTAACTAACATAGTATGTGTAAGAATATTATTCAGAAATCTTATTCCAGATTTTGCCAATTTGTCTCTTTCATTACGCGATATCAGGCAACAAAAATCAAAGGTAATTGTATAAAGCAATGTTTAAGGCTGCTGTTATAGAAAATTCTATGCAATAACTGTATTTTAGGTCGCAAAAATACAATTTTTAATTGTATGAAAAGATGACATACAGAAAGAATTAAATACGCTGAAGTGGTTAAATTAACGAAGATAATTCATTAATTTTTTATAATAAAAACATTTGCTTATATCCAATTCTTATTCTTATTCACTGCACTATAGACACGGATGAGTGTTCTGACTTTTCTTAGAATTCCATCCCATGTCGTCCTGTTCTTGGCTGAGGGTTCCCAATTTGTAATCTTAATTATTAAGTTTTTTCCAGGTATTCAATCCACCTAAGTTTTGGTTCTCCTCTCTGTCTTTTATCAAATGATTTAGCCAAAAAAATCTTTTAAGTGGTCTTATTTTCACTTAATCGTATTAAGTGTCCTGCACATTTAATACATTTCATTTTTATAAACTAATAATAACTGGCTCTTAATAAATAGTTTTTAACTTTCCGCGTTGATTTTTCTTCTCCAAAATAACCGCATTTAGTTCCATCAAATATGATGCTTAACATTTTTCTTTCCCAAAAAGCAAGAGTCATTTTGTAATGAATGATTATGTTTCAGCAGTGTGTGTGATAACGGGCCTAATCAAAGTTTTGTAAATAAGTAATTCGGTTTTTCTGTTGATGAAATTAGATTACAAATATTTTGTAGTCCAAAAATTGTGGATGTAACTCCATTTTAATTGACAGGAATTACGACTTTCGTTATGTTTATTTTAGAGCATAAATATTTCTAATTATATCGTATTTTAAACGTATATTCCCCAATTTCAAAATAAAGTATGTTAAAACTGAAACATACCATTTAATTAGTTTTATTCTGGTTAATGATAATACGCATCTTCAGCTTCCAAAGAAAGGAAAGCTTATTTAAGTATCTCCGAAGTTCGAACGGCAACACTAATATCATTTGCAAATGTGATCAGATTTATTTAAAATTGTTGATATAGTCTTAATACTAGAATATTTTATAGTGATTTGAAGAGCCATAATGAACAAAAGACAGAGTCTATGTTCCTGTTTGAGGCCATTTAAAATGATAATAGATTTCACTTATGCCCAGTTTGATAAGTTTTTCAGATTATAAGGAATTTAATCTTGCTTCAGTCATAAATTGATTTAAAATTTTCAAAAATAAATAATAAGAATTAATATCAATTTTTTAATCTTTTTGTTTAAATACATTATATATATATATATATATATATATATATA
>JAOUZG010027617.1:3729301-3753588 GCA_026289955.1 Argiope argentata
ATATATATATATATATATATATATATATATATATATATATATATAGTGAGCAAGAATAATGAAATTGATAATTTCCAGAATATGGTTCTCTTTATCATGGGACTAAAGAGTCTTATATGTAAGTAATGCAACGTTACATACAAGCATTTTTCAGACTGGATTTCGATCTCTGCATTCAAAGGCACCAATACTGTACATGCGTCATAAACATCCTGTGATAATATATATTGTTAAAATCTCAACATTTTTTTTAAACTATCTTAAAACATACAAGCTTTCATTAGAGATGTAAAAGTTTTCTTGTAAAATTATTAGGATGGAACATAGAGTTGTAATAAAATGTAACACAAAATTCGATAAAAATATCTTAGAAACTTTCCATTTAAAGAATCAATTTTACGATAAGTTTTGTTCTAGTAGATAGAATGTTTACTTGTGTCACAAATGTTTTGGACGGAAAAGAAAATCTAGGGCTTGATAATAACCATTCTCTACTGGCTTCTCCAGAAAACATGATAACATAGAATAAAGGCGTGATTTTGGCTCGAAACAATGATATTCAGAATAAATAGCATTGTGAAATAGAATTGAGCCGAAAGAGAAAGATGAAAGTGTTTTGAAGCATTATAAAAAAATACTCAAATGATTCAAACGATACTGCATGAATATTTCGGCAAAACAAAAGTCGGTGCTAAATGTGTTCCAGGCATATTAACCAATAAATAAAAATAAATGAGAAATGCACATTGTAGATTCGCCATTTCAGACAGTGAAAATGTTTCCAAACTTTTCGAGATCGATATTTGGATAAAAAATGTAGGGCACTAAAAAACTCAGAGATGAAATAAAAGAACTCACCATCAAAAAAAAAAAAAGCTCCATCCAAAATATTGTTTCCTCCATTCTTCCATAGTAAGGATATCTTTCTTTTAGAATTGGTTCCAGCTGGAGAAACAGATTTTGGCGAGTTTTATTTAAATGCTTTCAAATGTTTAATGAGCAGAATTAATCACATTCTTTCTTAATATCAAGATAAAAACATTTGGGGGAATTTTGCATGATAATGAAATCAATAATTCGGTTGATATAGTAGATTTTTGGTGCAAAATAAAACCAACATGCACTTTACTTAAAATGAAGTTCAAAAGCCGTTCTTTTGATGATATTTCCTCACAAACAGACTAGAATTAGAAAATTCGAAATGTGAAGATTGAAAAATGTGAACTTGGATAAGTATTCAAACAAATATTCGTCAACTATAGCAAACATATTGAGTTCAAAACAGGTAATTATTTTTATAAAAAAGAAAGGAAGACTGAAATTGGCCAAATCTAAATTAATAACAATTTCGTGTTTCTATTTCATTTTACAAATTCAATCCTAAATTATTTTTTGACTTATACTCTATAACTTTGGGCAATAGCATTACACTTTCTCTTTTACAAATGTAGGAGAAAGAAATACAAAAATAAATAGCCTTATACTTTGCTTTACAAAACTAAAACGAATCACCCATTTGTAAAATTCAAAATGCATTCATTTTTGTTTTACAATTTGCATCGTTCTACAACTCACGTCTTCATGAATGGGATGAGACTTTGATTTCATTCATTTTATTGCCTAAATAACTGTTTAAAATAGGAAAAAACAAATTCAGCAAGTAGATGATTCCTCCATCTAGTATGCTGAATCCCGTTTTGATTTCTAAAATAAAATGGCATTTTTATCCCATGAATAAGAAATTTATACAGAAATATTTCGATAAAAATAACATTAGCAAAATAGTTGTTTAGATGAATAAAATTGTAAGGAATTCTTTTTTCTGTCATTTCTGAATTCAAAATAAAATTTTAGTTAAATCAACAAATTGTAGATAAATGCACTCGGCTAAATCATGTCATTAAAGGGTAAATGCTAGTTTATCCACATAAAAATATGAACTTCTGAGATTTAATAAATTAAAATATTAAAATATTCAGTTCAATGTTAGAAATGAAAAACGAATCATTGAATATGTATGCAAATTGTAGAGTTGCAGTCAGATAAACTTAAATAAAATTTCAATTCAGTCAATGAATTTTTACATTAATTTTTTTTTTTATTTTATTACAAAATTTTGCAACAGCTTTTTGTAAACAAATTTTGAACAGCCTTTGAACGAAACCCAAGAGTTTCGGCTTTGCTTGAAATTAGAACATATAAAAATAATCATACCACATCTGAAAGCTCAGGTGCCATTTTTCACTTCTGTAATAAACCATTTGACATGAAATAAAATATGAATGCAAAACACTTTTTAGTATCACGTTCCAATCAAAATTTTTAATAAAATAATTAATTCCAATTTCATTTTAAAAAATAATTTTTTTAAAAAAAATTACTTCACTTGTTAATCCAAGGAAACCATAGCTACTGCATATGACATGTACAAATACTTAGTTTCAAAAAGTCTTCCTTCGAAAGATATTTTTCTAAATGCTTCGTTCAAACGCTTACCTTCAAAACATATTTTTTTTCACTACACAAAATATTAAATAATTTTCCTTTAAATTATGCTCGGGCTTTGGAATTTTGTTGGTGTTTATTTGCGTAATATGTGCAGTGTCATTGTTAGCACATGTAAATACACGAATTTGAATGCTGAAGTCATTTTTATGCAAAAATTAAATTTAGTAAATTTTAAACAGAATAATTTAATGCAGCAGTAAATTTAAATAAAATTTATAAAACAAAATGGAGAAAAACCCATAGACAATAAATTTTGATCATATTGAATTTGTGAGGATATTTTGAAATAAGGAATTAGAACAATAAACTTCTTTGAATAAAAAATTTCCATATGTTCGTACAATTATAAGAACTATGATCTTATAACTATCTTTAAAATGGTTTTCTATACAGCACAAATGAAGTCATTTCCCTGAGTCTGCGTAGTTCTTGAAAAGTAATGACATAAATTAAAGAAATCGGGCCTGCAACCCTCTTTCAATGCAGTACAAGGATTTAACATTCATTTTTGCCCTAGATAAATTGCCCTGGCTTGGTCATTATTATGAATGAAAATGAATGACAGCCAAACTTTTCATTCTTTCCAGCGTTCTTTCATTCTTTCCACGTTCATGTTTTCCAGGTCTTTTTTAAAGCTTTATTCTAAGATAAAATGGTGGTAGCACTTTTTATTCTTTTCCTTTTCCTCTGACTTTCAGCGTTAAGGATAATATTTGTTTTTGAAGTCGGGGTATTTTTTAAACCCAAGGAATCACATCTAAACCATCCATATGCCGTTGCAACCTGGAAATTCATCCTGTTTTTTTCATCACATATCTTTATTTATCCTTGCGGACAGAAGTTCCTTTTTCCATTTTCAAATAACTATTTTGATTTATTTCTAAAAGAATATTTACTACATTCCTGTCCCAAGTAACTTATTTGCAAATTATTGCCTTAAATTTTTAGATTCTCAGATTCTTTATTATTGTTCAAAGTAAATGACATCTTAAAGATATATTAACTTATAATAGATATTTTCAAAATAAAATAAAATTTATAATTGTTTTTTATTTGATTAAAATTTTGCAAGAATTAAAAAATTATTTTCTTAAACTATTTCAAACATTTATCCAAATGAATAATGGATTATTTACTTTTTTACATTTCATTAATTGGCATGATCATTTATTTTGAATATTTTATGGGTTCTTACATTGCATTGAAATAAATAATCTATAATCCATTTGCCTAAACATAAATTCAGTACTATATTTTCTCATTTTCACATTAGTTTATAGAGAGAAAATATGAAAAAGTTAATATTAACAAACACTTTTCCTTTTCATTTCGTTGTTCATAATTAAATTATGGATATTGGAAAGTTGAAAATTGTTTCTTTATTCTTGTTAAATAGGGTTTTCGTATACAATTGAAGGTTTCTTGTATTAGGGATATGTAGGCACTATTAATTGCAAAAAAAACTAACTTTAGAAATAGTAATAATTTCTAATAAGAAAAACTTTATATTGACATATCTCCGCTATTAATTCTCTTTTTTTCTAAATCCCATGACAAGATTAACACGATCCACAACGACAAAATCAAAGAATTAGAAAATTTCCCATTTTCCATATCTAGGTCATTTTCAAAAACAGCATATCCATACTTTTAAAATGAATTAAATTATAAGAAAATGAAAAAATAATTTATACAATTTTATATTCCTCATAGAGTGAGTTAAATTAGTAAAAATAGATGTAACATTCAAATTAGAACAATGGAATTTTAAAAATGAAACAAAATAGTTAAATGTTTTTTTCCATGTTTATAAATGCATTCATAAATGATACATTTATGAATGCATTTATAACATGGAAAAGTTGAAATTTTTCATTTCAACTTTTGAATTGCCACATGGAAACATAAAACTTCTTCCGGTAGTGTGCGTTATGCAAAAAGAAAAAAAACGTGTTATTCCAGTAATGACATTTGTGGGTTCCGATTGCTCTACCCTCCTAAAAAGCATCCATCAGCCCAAAGAATATGTTTACCGAAATTCGAATATTTGTTGTTTTTATTTAAACCAGCTGAAGAATACTACAGGCTCTTCATGATTTATTACTCCAAAGCTTGTTTGGGGATCCATGGGTTCACTACTATGCATACTTATAATTCTGAATGTTTTTGAAAAAAAATTCGCTATCGTATATTGAAGTATTTGTTTGTTATGGCAGAATATTACAAATTGGAATAGGTAAATTATTTTAAAAATTTAATATTTGTATTTTGTCTTTCCTTTCCTAACATTTATTTTGCCAATTCTACAACATTTAAAACTACCAATTTATAGGGTTATATTTAATATTACAAGACGTACTTGACAGTTTCCCCAACAAAAAATC
This sequence comes from Argiope argentata, assembly GCA_026289955.1. Lineage (NCBI taxonomy): Eukaryota > Metazoa > Arthropoda > Arachnida > Araneae > Araneidae > Argiope > Argiope argentata. Next base: position 3,734,194 of record JAOUZG010027617.1, read on the forward strand.
ATTCTTTAATAAGAAGCCAAATTCATTACCCATCGTAAACATCTCGAATTTTTGTGACAGTGGAAGAGGACATGTCGAACCATTTCATGATATCCACTATCGAGATATCAAGCAATTCGTTTATCATGTTTTTTAACAGTTACGAAAAGAAACTAAATCTCGATAAATCAGATGAATGTGAGAATTATGATGGAATCACCACACCCTTCATTTGGAGTCCAATACACTTGTTTAACTGTTGAAAAACAGGATTTTTGAAGTAAAATTGAGTTCTCTGCTGTTGAAACTATATGCTGTTTCATATAATTATTGAACTATGGGCGAATAAGTCTTTTAGATCTTCTTCAAGAAAAATTAGACATTTCTCAGAGTGCATTAAGTGAGTTATAAGCAAAGTAGGACTCAAATGGTACATAATCCAAGGCATCTTCCCACATGCATAATGGACCTCTTTCGATGGGCATGAGAATTTTCAAGTTCGAATAAATATATGCATGAACATTTCACACACTAAACATACTTTTTTTTGCAAACATTTTCTCCTTTAGTGCACTGATGAACAGCACTACCGTCTGACGTTTCCGACCAAGCATTCCTATGCTACTATGGTTCTTTCTATATTGTGTACCCATCATAAACGTCTGTACTAATTATTTTGAGGTATGCAGAATAGCTTTGTGTAGTTATCGTTATAAGAATAGAAATTAAATCAATTTTTAAAGTTCTGCCAGAGCATAATTATCTCTATCATATTACGTAATTTAAAAAAAAATGGGAAATGATAATTTTGAATAATATTATAATGAATAAAATTGTCTATTATTCATTAGAATAATATTTCATTTCATGAAAATTTGCATTCATGAAAACCTTTTGAATAAGGAAATATTAAGGAATATTCTTCTGAAAGATGAATATTCTTATGAATAAAAACGTTTCCCTGCAAAATTTATTTTTCCTTCGAATTTTAAACAAGACCATAAAGTAGTTCGATAAGTTAATTTTATACATGAGTATCGCTACTTTGATAGTCATTGATGATAAATATTGCATACTTTTTACCACAAACTACATCACCTCTTACAGGTTTAATTTAATTATATAGAAGTTATTTTTATCGAAAATCACGGCAATTAATCTAATTTCCATATAATTATTTGAAATAAACATGAAATCCAAATATAAAATTCACGACGAACAAATTGTCTCTCCTAGACCTTTGCCATAAAACACTACAAATGAATTCAGATTGCCATGAAAGTCTAAATTTCTTTTAAAAAAATAAGAATTTCTATTTTCACGGTTAAGACTTTTTGGATCCTGTTTATCAGAATTACATAAAAACTCTAACAGCTCCCTGAACGGCTGTTAGAAGAGAGTACGAGACTTGGGGGATGAAGGGAGATATCATATACTTTTCTTATGGCTTTGCTTTGATTTCATTTATAGGGAAATACATATCTGTATTTTGTTTTACAGAAAATTATTTCCAATTTTTTAGAGCCCCCCCCCCCTTAAATAAGATTAGTTGAAATTGTCGTTATGTATTTTTGAATTATTTTGTATTTCACTTTATTTAAAATAAGTCAGTACGTAAAAAAGTTGCAATCTACAATATAACATAAAAATTTTTAAAAAATAAATAAGATTAATCCAAACACAGTTTCAGTGTAATTCCTTATTTGAAATGACAGAATTTATTATTTGAAAATTCAAAGCAACATAAAAAATAAAATTACAGAACTCAAGAAAAAAAAAGGAGAAAATGAAAACATTTAGTTATGAATAAATGTTTTTTTTCCATTCTTAAATATATTTCAATTATCATTAAAAAGTGTTATGGAAGCTCAACACTTTTATTGCTCTGTATCTATTATTAACTTCTTTTGGAATATTTAAATAATTTTTAAAATTTGAATCAATATCTAAATAATTTTAGGCATAGATTTATGTTTTTAATATAGGAAAATCATATTCTATGGTTTTTATATTGTCAATTTAAAATTGAATATTTCTGTCTGAAATTTCATTGCTGTATTCTATAATATCCATTTCTCAATGAAAGAAAATTAATTTTGATAATAATTGGTAGTCACAATATGTAACAGAAAACTTACTAAATTCAAATGTATTAAATCACATTTTATTCAATCTATCTTGAATTTATTTCTATTCAATTTCTGTCATATTCTATGGAAAATTTCTCAGACAAAAACACTTACAGACAAGTAAACGTACATTTCATAACGAATTCCAGTATACTGATTCGATTGCAAATCATAAAGAAATTCAAATGGTAATAAAATTTCAATTTTTCATGGTTATTTGTGCTTTGAATAATTTCCGTTTTATTTTTATATCATACAACTTATGCTGTAAAAATGCAAATATTACAAATATAAAAATCAAAAAAAAAAATCATCTTTCAAATATTTAACTGTTGAATAAAATTTTATTTAAGAATCCAAACTAAATATTCCAGATTTAATTGCAGTTACTTGCGAAGAAATGAAATAATTTCACGTTTAAAATTGTTTATGTAATGCAACTTTAGTCTGTCTGTTTGATAAATAGTTTGCCAACAACCAGATCAAGTTTGCTTTATTTATATTGCTAGAAATTTCAGAATTTACAATTTATTTTATCCAGAAAATCTTGTATACTTTTATCTGCTTGAATTTTTCCTACGAAATTCAAACTTGAACACAATAGAATAGTTCTAATATAAAGTACAAAAATTTTACGACCTCCATCAGTATAATTTAGCAAGAAATTATATTGCAGTTTTCATCACCACTACAAAAACGCTTTGTCACTGAAGAAAAAACCAAGGCCTTTCTCTAGTGAAGTTCATTTATTGCTAAAGGAAGTTATGAAAATATTTTAAAATAATATTTGATTTCTAATGAATAGTTCTTTCAGAATTGATGTTAAGAAAATATCTTCCAATCATAAAAATATTTGCTGAAGCTGAGATGCATATAATGATATTGGTTATGTGAACAGTAAGTAATAATACCCTGTTACATGGTCTGAGGTCTCACAAAAACTTCAATGACTTATCGACAAAACTATTCATCCTTTTGCATCTCTATTATTTACTACTTCAGCAATAATTGGGAGCCTGCTTATTTATTCGCATTTTTTCATCTTCACGCTTAAGGATGCCTCCCAAAAAATTTCTTTAAGGTGTATAAAAGTTCATAATGCTGTGCATAATTTTTCACTTAATATAAGATCGAATAAAACATAAAAGTTTGCAAATATTTTCTTTAAGAGTAACCCACTAAAATGATTTTGCCTTTTTATCATCAATTAATTAATAAATTAAATATCAAATTAATAATTGATATAGTACCATTGATTTTTTGTTAATTTTATTACACTTCAATGTGCTTCGAAACAATAAACATATAGTTATCATTGATTAGATTCCCATTACAAAGAATAAGAATTACTTAACCAGAAATTATGTTCATATTTTTCATAGTCTTGTTATACCTTAATTTATATTTTACATATAATAAACCAACAGTTTTAAGAGCCATTATTTGATACTTTTGTTAAACTGCCCTAATTAACGAAACAACTTTTATGCATCTAATCATGAATACAAATCCTAAGTAGCTGAAAGACATTTCATAGGAAAGTGTCAAAAATGATTAATGATAATTTTTCTCATATTTGACGAATTTTTCTGTTTTATCCTTGAAGCTTTAGGCTGACTTGCTTTATATGCGACGCCATAACTATCATAAATTTGAAATTCCTCCGATCAGTGATCGCAATCAATTGTGGACTTCTTTTAAAAACATAATGTAAGGGGAGGTTGTGCCGAAAAAATTATTGTAATATGAAAGATAAGAAGCATAAACAACACAAAAAAGGCCAACATCAAAAGAAGACTCTGCTGAGATTATAATGATCATGTAAGAGATTTATACTCTCGGATAGGATCCATTTTCAAATAATAAGAAATGATAGATCCACACAAATCGATTAGATATTTACATGTTTCTTTTTACTTTTTATATACATATATATATATTTCTTCCTCGTTTTCTAAAAATAAGAAAAAAATATTTTAGTCGTCAAAAATTTCATTTGCGAGATTTGGACCAATATCCACGTTTTATACATCCCCGAGATCGAAAAAGATATATTTGAATTTAAATCTGTATTTCGGTCGTTCTGTATGTCTGTGAATGCGACAATTCAAAAATGCTTTGAGTTAAATGGATAAAATTCGGTATGCCGCCTGTATTCCAAATGTAAAGTTTTCTGTCAAATTTTGGAAGAAATTCACCGGAGGAAACGCATGCATTAAAGCAAATAAATACGGCAACTTCAAATCCGTAAACACTACATCATTAAAGCCTAGTACATATTTAACATCCCAGGTATTGATATGACTCAATATGTATCAAAATCCAACACGGGGTTGGCCGCTTATTTGTAAATTTAATATATTCGCTTGCTTGTTCGCTTAAAATATTTACTTGCTCGTAGAAGCTTTGCTCGTAGAAGCTCGTAGAAGTAATATATAAAGAATATTTGTAAAATGCAAATGTTCTTTATATATTACTTAAAAACAATTTATTAAGAGCCAATTTAATCTCTAATCCTCCTGTTAAAATCACAGTTCTATTTTAAATTTTAGATTCAAAAATTTGAAAAAATAGCTTTAATGCAAAGGTTGAAACTATAACAAAAATTGCAAAAAAACGCTTATTCTATGTCCTTTACTATACTCCGAAACGTAAATTGCTCGTGTGTAGAACTTTGAAAACAAAAATTTTGTTATGTTTATGGCCTTGTCGAAGGTTCACGATTTGTATACATAGAGAGAGGAAACAGTATAATATTTGTTAGGAAATATATAGATCAGTTTCTAAAGAAAGGGCATAAAAAATCAGATATTTCCTTATTTAAGAACATTATAAATTCACATTTTTTTCAAAGGCTGGCCGTACAATAAAGTCAACTCGATTGAAGATTGGACATAAATACACATCATAGAAGTGAATTCTTCATTCACATCCTCAGAACTGAAAGCACTAAAGCTTTAATGCTCTCTTCCACTGATGGCCTACGAACGGAAATCCTGATCTTCCGGTGCGGAAAAAAAAAATTCTCGTTTGTGTAAATAGCCCTGTTTAAGACAAAGATTGGAAGTCTGGGGGCGGAAGAACTCAAGAGTCATTTGAAGTCCCTTGAACAGAGATACGCAGAAAGAATCCAGTGAAACCTGCAGTCTATGCAAGACCAATTTAACATGGCATTATCTTATCAGGGAAAAAGTTCTTTTCCACCATGCAAAGTTTTTTTACAATGTACATAAGAAAATTGTTATTTAATGCTTTTTCTCACATAAAACTAATAAAAGCATCTTCTGACAGTCATGAAAAAAAAATACCGTGATCATAAATATGTGCTTGTAGCAGTTCGCATTTTCTGGATAAATTACTACCACACTTGCATATTCTAAGAAGCCCGTTGGAATTTATCTAAATAAATTCTAAATATTTATAACGAGATAGACCCTCTTTATATTTTGCAACGCAAAGAAAAAGTATTTCCATCTACTGTCTGAAAAAAGATAATCTTTATTATTAATTATTTTCCATGAGCTGCATAAGAAGCCGATATCAAATCAATACAAAGTTGATAAGATTTTATCCTTATGCATAACGTGACAAACCCTAAGACGTCTTCTCGAGTTAATCAATATACTATTTTCCCTTTTCAAGAAAGATCTGAAGACGGTTAAATATAACATTTTTAATCTTTATTCCAAGTAAAATACAAATTTTAGAAAAGTTCATTTGCTAGTATTCCTATTCATAAATATCTTTATCTTCAGATCTTCGTAACATAAAACATTTTTTTATTTGTTTCGAGAAATATAATTTGTATTGTTATCCAAGATGTAAAAAGGATTATACTTTGCATGTTCTTTCATATTTGTTAGGAATTATTATAATTCTGATTATTCTATGATGTAATACTAGTTTCACAAAACGTACTTTTTAACTCAAATGGAAGTAACTGATTCATTTATTTTTGTATCCCATGATAATAGCACCCAGGTTACTTTTTCTGCCTTCCCCACCCTAATTGAGAAAATCATATTTCTGTTGATTCATGATACTCAATTTTTGAACTAGATATAATTACAGCATACAGCACCCTGCTAATTACAGCACCCTGCTAAAAGCAGTTTATAGCCCTTAGTTTTACCATAAGAAGTAAGACAATTTTTAAGAAAATTACTTTTAGACCAATTTTTCTTTTAACAAAATAATAACAATAATAATAATCCACATATTTCTGTTACCAAGGAATAATAACACCAATTTTAAATCTTAAATTTCTACCGACACAGAATCACAGGTAATGTTGTTTCCAATGCACAACATGATTTTGCAAGCAAAACGAATTTTGAGCAATATCTCAACATCCGATTTACTAGAATCAAAAGTTTGGTAAACATTTACTCAACTGAAAAATGGAAATAGCCACAAATGGCCGTGGCAGATTTTTATCTACTGAAGTGAATAAAATGCTTTTATTGTCTAGGTTTTCAATAGATCTACGATACTAGGACTACATAGAAGCATCCATTTTAATTTCACTCAATGAGGTGTGACTGACGACATTTCTTCAAAACAGACATTGATTCTTTAATTTTTTTATGAAGTTTATGTTCAATTATATGAGAGGACAATTTTTTAAATATTATCATAAAATATTACCTTTTTCAAAAAAAAAATTTTTTTTGAAGCGTGACATAGATGCATTAGTTTACCTGTCTGGTTATTACTTTAGAATCCTCAGGGGTATTTTCATTTCTTTCATCAAATGGTTAACACTAACTATGACTTAGAATTATATCAATTTAAGTCTTCATCGGTAAAAAAAATGTAAACAAGAAGTGTTGTTTTCCTTAAAATTAAAAAATCTTTACATTGTTTGAAATTTCTTGTACACACAAATTCTAATAATTTTAAAAATGTGAATTTTCAGTTTTAGCTTTAAGTAGTGCATAAGTAAATCAAAATCAGCTTTTATTTATTAAAATGCAGTTAACTAATTAAATTTTTTACTTTAAAGATATAAAAAATAGATAACTCATTAAATTGAAGTTGCAATGGTAAATTCCGCAACGAAAGTCTCATATATGTAATCATACACTTTTCAGTGATTTAATGAACTTCTTGGAAATTATTAGCTTCACTCACAGTAATTAAAATCTTTTTTATAAACATCGAAATTAATTATTACTATTCCTTGATTCTTTAGCATATTGTTTGACTCAGTTTTGTTTAGACAAAAAAGCAATTCTGGTAAAAGGAAGTTTAGACTTCGTATTTTCATAAATTTGCTATGCAGTAGTAGAAATCAAAAGATATGCAAAATAAAAAAAAATACTTAATGAGGAAGACGAAGTTTAAGCATGGATAAAATAAAATATAAGAATCGAGGAATTTAAGAAAAACTTTTTCCTATCATCTTTACTACGATCTGTATGAATTGCCCATTTTAATCATGTACATTTAAAAGAGGAATTTAAGTTAGTTTAGTTATCTGGCAGTCAAAGTTCTATAACGTTGAGTTTGCCTTTGAATGTTAGGACATAGATGAGGTTAAGATATAGAAAACTTTAATAGCAATTACATAGTAAACATTTTTATATCAACCTCATATATGAGAAATATTTAATATAGATGTTATAAAGTGAGAAGCTTGAGCTAAATAAAAGTTTAACTCATCGTTAAGATACAAAAAAAGCGTATTTAATAATGGATTTTCTTTGCATGAATGCTCAGAAAAGAGGGAATTACTTGATCAATTATTATAATTAAAGGTATATCTAAACATTCACCATAACTATCTGAAACTTAAACCTCGAATACATCCAAGATATTAACAAGAGGTCCTTATATTTAAATAAATGAATAATATCTAAACTTAATAATTAACTTAAATAATAAATAATAAGTCATTCTCTCACCATCCATTATATCCATTCGCGAATACCCAATGCACATTTTCATTTTATCGATTTCCTTGCCATTAGGTTTACCATTTTCAACATTAGAGAGGAGCATTTAAATGCAACAGCAGAAAATGGTTCGAAAGATAATAATTATAGAAAGAAAAGGAGATTAATAGACTTATTCAGAAAGATGTTTAAAATAATCAGCAATTCTCGAGCTGAAAACATTTTAGATTCTAAAGTTTGGAGCAATTTTATCTTTAAGAAAAATGTTAACTACTTTAGCCAGCGGTTCATTTGAATGTTTCTAATTCAAAATTAAATAGAAGTTTCGAATATTTTGAATTTCTGTCTATTTTAGTCTTTGAAGTATTAATTATCCATGAGAAAAACTTGTAATTATTTTTATTAATAGATTTTTATCGCTAACTTAGTTTAAAATAATGAAAATATGAACCGAACAATCAAATCTTTAGTAAAATCAACAATAGTGTGATGAATATTTTTCAGTTTTTCAGTGAACAGATCTACCCACTCTGTTTTTCTCACAACTGCTTTAAATCACCTTCAGCATAAGATAAGTCAAATTATTGTCTCAGGCTCTATGCATTGCTTCCATTTGTTTAATATTCTAAAAACTGAAATTCCGAAAGAAGAGGAAGTTATATATTTCTTTTCTTTTCTTTACTATTGCCTCTTTTATCATCTGAGTTTTCGGGTATTTATTTAATGATAGCTAATTAGATTCTTGGAAGGTGAATTTTAAACCTTCCTTAGATGATTCTTAGAAAACTGTAGTGGGTGCAAGAAAACCTCTGGATATCATCTCGAAATTCTCTTCCTTTAATTAGGCATGGTTGGCCAATTACCTGAGCAATGAGCATTTTTCGTTGGAGATGATTATCCAGATCGGGGGGGGGGGGACACAGAGATTTTATGAAAACACTCAAAGAATGTCCAAACATATGAGTACATTTGCAGGGCCATAAGTTAAGTGGAGTATGCCTTTGAATATTTACCTATAAAAAAAGAGCCGTCATAGTAGGTTTTTTTCTGAAAGGTTTAGAAATTGTTTCTTATTTTTGATAGGGAAGTCCGGCATTCCAGTATTTTGAAGAGCTTGAACTCGAAATGATCTTAGGAATGAAAGGCTTAAATACAAATTATCTTTTAACTTGTCTTGATAGTGTTCATGTTCCTGCACTAATATTTAATTTTGGCTCATTTTTGAATAATCCACATGACGCAGAATTTTATGTACGAAATAAAGAAAGGATCAGATTTTATAATATACATATCAATATCATCAAAAATAAACTAAAGATTTTCAGGGAAAAAAACTTCTCCAAAGCTCTAAGTAGAGAATCCATAAATATTAAGGAGTATCGCACATAATCTACTATGTTATAAAGGCATTTAAAATTGCTATGAACTGTATTTGAAATTCTATTTTTAAAAGTGAAAAAATATATTCATGGTCAGGAGTGTTTTTGCTTTTGCAATGAAATCTCACTTTAGAGAATTACGCGTTTCAAATTTAAAACTTTCTTCCATTGCTCTAACCAACGTGCCCTGCTGTATCTGTTTACATAGAATACTGGAATAATTTGAAACAAGCTGGGTAAGTTCCTTACTTTAAGGAATAAGGATAGGTTTATATCAAATTTAATTTAATTTTTCCTTTACTGTAAAGGTATTTACAATCTCTATCCTTCAACAAACTAAGAATACAATATTCAGAAATATTGAGGTTTGAGAAATTGTTTGAAATATATTCGCCTTGTCAAATAAAATAGATTATTCCCTTCTCATTTAGTTTTAGAATCTTTAATAAATATGAATTTTCAATTTAATTGAAAATGCTGAGTTATTTTAAATATTTATTAATTCTTCACTTTATGAATTATCACAACTGCTAAATTCGCTACAGTAAGTGTGTATCAAAAGTCCTATAACACATGACTCCTCCATGTTTTTTTTCTTCAGCTGCTATTTAAATGTATTGATTTAAAAAAATTTCCCTTGATATTTCATATCATTTCCTAGTTTCTAAAGCTTTAATTTTTAGTTCAATGTTAATGAAATATTAAAGACGAGATTATGCAAAAGATTTATTCTTTATTTTTGTTACATGTATATATTATTAAAACAGTTAATATAATAAATGTCATCTTTTATTTAAAAAATTCCTTTGCATAGATGTTTAATTTTCAAACCGAATTTTGAGATGCGACTTAAATAAAATAAAAAAAAACAATGACAAACACCTGAGATTCTTTTGATAGCAAATCACTGTTTCTGCATTTACGGAGAAAGAAACCAATTAAAAAGATGCTCTGATTGTTTCTCTAGAGTAATTATACATTTCATGCTTCAGAATTAATTGCAAAAACGGAACTAATTTTCATGTTATTGATGTTAAAATGTTTAATTCTTTAACAGCAAATACAAATTAAAAAGAGTTTCCTTAAACTATGCAGAAATGTACGTTGTTGAAATAATGCATCATAAACATTTTCTTAAAACCTTGATATTTCTACATTTTGTCAGAAAAAGAGGGTAATTAATACGCTTTTCTTCTTCAAAATTTTATCTCTGAAGTTTTCATTTTTTATTAATGAATGCAGTAATTAACTATTCCCCTCAATTTCGTTTTAAGACCATTTAAAAAGTTAAAAAAGTTAAAATAAATTTCTCTGAGATTTAATCTAAAAATAAATAGGATTCATCCTTTGATATTTTATATTTATGTTCTCTTTAATGTTTTATACTTTTCTTTTAATTAGTTAAAGAGAGGGAGAAAAAACATCTTTAATATGGAATTAATAATGGCTTTCAGAAAACTCTTTAAGTCAAAATTAATTTTTAAATTTTTTTCCTTTGTATTTCTTGACTTAAACAAATGTTATTTTTGGGTAATTTGTTGGGAAAATTCATTGGAATCTTGATAATGCCGTTAACAGTTTTCTATTTAAAGGGTTAAGTAGGATAATAAAAACTAAATATATAAGCTCTGTACTAATTACTTGCACGAAGAGTTATGGAAAAATATTTTTATTGAATTTTATTGGGTAGGCATCAATCCGATACATTCATTTCTCCCATATTAAATCCAGAATATAGGAATGTCTGATATTATGCAAAAATGATGCTTATAAATGCAATAGGCATTTCGTTGTTTTTACAGATAGTCGTGAAGAAAAGATATATAAAATCTCACATTAAAACTCAGGCAATATGAGCATTCTGTTATTTAGACATTTTTTATTAGACCTTAAAACAGCTGAGAGGTATTTTAGGTCTTGTATTAAAACTGAAAAATAAAGGCAATATTTAAACAAATATTATTGCGTACTTAATACGTAAATCTCGAAAAATTGTCTAGTAATTTTCACATTTTAGAAATATTTATATTATCATTTTCTTAAGAAAAGTTTTTTTTCTTATTTATATCCGTAATAATAATATATATAATTATATAGACATCATACAATTAGTTAACTTTATACATATGACTTTTTGCATTAGCTTATATATATGAGAAAAAGTACATAAGAAAGCAAGGCAATTAATTTATAATTTATTTAAAAATATATTGAACGTTTGATATTTTTTCTCAGTTTTTCTTTTTACTGTATTTTAAGTCGAAATGACTTAAGATCATTTTGCAGTTTAAAAACTAAAAAAAAGACTTTATTATTTCATTTGAAAGGAAAATATCAATAATTTTATGGTGCTAGCTATAACTGAATAATAAAACTGAACTTAAACACTCCAATTGAATGTCTCATTCATAACCGAGACATCTTAAAATTTCCATTTTTTTGTATTCCTTTATGAAAAGATGGCACCATGGTTAAGGTGTGCAAAATTAAAGGCTAACTGAGTTTTAAATATATTCATAAGATATTTTTTACTGTTTCTTAAAGTAAGACCGTAATCATGACATGTTGCCACCAAAGGCGTGACCGCCATTTATTTATTGGAGCTATTATTTGCGTTTATTACCACCATGATTTTGACGCAAACTTAATTGAAGGAGAAATGTTGTGCCACTAAGAAATTAAAATCGACTTTTCATAGTTGGATGCATCTTATGATTAGAAAGTTGTTTCTATTATGTGAAGAAATTTTCTGGACAAAAAAATGTTTCTATTATTTGAAAGATCGATGTCATTTCAAATCTTATATTAAATCAATAGAAATATGTTAATCTTCAATAAAAAACATATACACAACTAAAATAATATACTTTAAGTCTCAAAGTCACCATTTCACAGCATATAAGGATTCAAAAAACACCAAAATGAAATGTGAAGGAAATGTTTTCCCTTCATTTATGACCTCAAAATGAATGTTTGAAGAGTGTTAAAATCATTTCAAGCGAGAACCAAAATCTGAAAGAGAATTCCGTTTATATATATTCCTATCAACGGTCTTAGTTCTGATCCGAGATGAAAAGAGGAAATAAGCCAGTTCGATTAATTATAATTAAAATGATTCTGAAATAGTCATTTATTCTGGCATTCATTTAATAATGCGAAATGGCACTGCTGCAAGTGGTATAAAATTTCATATCTATTGAAATGGTTAGAAAACAAGTGTAATGAGTAAGTACTAAGTTCTGTGCCTCTGTATTCTTTTTAATAGTATAGCGGTACTAGATTGTTTGCTAAAAGAATACTATACTCATACTCGTTGAATTTATCCGGTAGATGAATACTTTTAAGTGGACGGTGCTATATGAGCAAATTCCTTATCATAAATCATTAGAATTCAGTTTCACAAATTATGTCTGAATTACGCTTAGAATAGAATTGATGAAATATTTTCATTTACTAAATTGCCAATTTTGACTTTTAAAACAATAATGAGAGAAACTTGTTGAAAAGTGTTTCAAAAATGATTAAAAATGTAACAATATGGAACAATTATGTGATTATATTTTCCCTATAGCCCTGAGGATTACGCATGGTCTTCAGACCGAGAATTAATAAAGGAAGTTTGAAAATTTTAAAAGCTTTTGCATTGTTATTATAACTCATGGATATTAAAGACCGGATATAGTTGATAAAGGCATGTATTATTTTAATGTTTTTATTTTTAATGAAAAACATTAATGATAGTTAATAGATATAATTAATAATGGATTATCAAAGATACAATTACACTGTAAATTAATAATAAAAAAATTATATTGTAGCATGTTCGGAAATTGAACCTTTACGCACTTTCTAGGTAAAATTTTTAATCGTATTTGTTCAACAAAATTTGAAAAAACGTTTCTGTGATGTTCTAAAAGTTAATGAAATAGAAAATTTAGTTAATAAATTATGTTATTGAATTTATAGATCAAAGAAGCACATACCAAATACTTCAAAATGTTTAATATTTAAAAATAATTAATTTTAAAAATTTCTTTAATGAGAATGACAATTGATTTCAAAAGACCATGTTGTCTTTTCAAACAAAAAACAGTTCAACATGAACTATCCCGTATTATATCAACACCTCTAGACATTAGGTTTTAAGACCCTTTTTGTACAAAATTAAAGTTATTTCTCTTACCAAGTATTTTCCATCGAAATTCTGGTAGTTATCTCCTCCATCTGAATCTCGACTTATTTGCGCGTAGAACCTGATGTCACTTTGTCCAAAAGCGATGTAATTTGTTGATTTCCTTAATTTCTACGATAGCGTACGATTAAAGATACAACATTAACTTTTAAGGTGGTTTCTACGTGCATATAAATTTATTTATAATGCTAATTTCATATTAATTTTGTCGGTATATCCCGTCTTGTATCACAGAAACGCTCTCAATTTAGATATTTCTAGTGCTATTTTTATAGGTTTTTATGGACATAAAATGGTCGATGGGTTGTATTGTTGCACAACTTTAGCTTAGCTATTTAACGTCTCGCGTTAAAAGGGAACTCGGACCTCGTCATTTTAAAATCTTGTCAGACGACGGAGGCAAAGACTTTCTCTAAAATGTTAAACATTTTTTAAAATGTGTTGTTACAATGTCTGAATAAAATTCATTCATTGTTTTACAGATACACGCTTAAGAATGTTGTTCAGGCCTAAATATTTAAAACAGACTTCAACAGACATTTTAGCTCGAATTAAATTTAGTTCATTTACTTCAAAGGGACAATTGTACAATTTTCATTCAAAATTTTGAATTGACGGTTATGGATGCTTTCAAACCAATTACTTAATTTTATTTGTCTTCCATATAAAAAATTTTCAATTATCCAAAGGAAAGAAAAATATTCACTTCGCAGAAGCCTATTTCTTTTTATTTCTTCAGTTATTTGTATACAAAACTGATTGGGATCTCCTAATCATTGTGACAACTGGGTATCAACTTATTTTACTCTAGTGCAAAGAACCCTTTACATAAACATTAGTTTGTGAAACACTATATAAACGTATCCACGTTATTTATATATAATACAATATGTTAGCACCTTCTTTGACTGCTATTTTTGATATCAAAAGTTTTTAACGTCTTACGTACAGCTGGGGAGTTGTAACTTGTTATTTAACGTTTTGTTTGTACTTCGTTAATACGTGGAGCGAGCTTCTGCACAATAAATGTTTTATCTAAAGCCTCATATATTTTTACCTCGTACATCCACTAAATAGTAGCAGAATCTGCTTTTAGTCATTAGAAACACGGACTTTTTCATCTCGAGTAAGAAGACTAGAAACTGTCAAAAGTAGGGGCTCGGCTTTCTTAGAGGGAAAAAAAGTGGTGAAAATGTCTAACAGTTCGATCGCCGATGATGAAATGTTCCTCTTTATGAGCCGATGATGAAATGTTCCTCATTACGAGTGCCACGTGTGTGGCACTCGTAATGGTTTCTAATAAGCGCGCTTAAGAGTAATCATATTATTATCTTCGGCTCTCTGATCATGTTGCTTTACTAGATACCCTTGAAATTGAGCTGATTATTTCTTTTTCGTGGATGTATATCAAAATTTTTTAATGAACTTACCAATGATAACTCTTTTTTCCTCTCGAAATCTATCAGAGTATATATTTACCTATCGTGTGCTGATAAGTGTTAATTATTCATAATTTTTAATTTTTATTCAGTACTCTTAGTCGACTTACGAAGTATCCTGTGTATACATTGAATTAGGAACATCGTTTTAAAGCGGCATTTTATTTTTTATTTTTTTAAAATTATTGATAAATTATCAATTTTTATTTTAGTAATCATTGAATAATAATAATTTGCTTTATTGAAGCATTTTGAAGAATAAATTATAAGCATGATTATCTTCCAATTTCTTACCTTCTGATTATTCTTGATTGTAATTTTTTTTTAAAAAAATTGATACTTGGCATTTTATCGGAATACCAGGAAATATTTAAAAGGATAAATAGCTCAAGAAAAAGCTTTATCTTGTTGAAGCAAATGAAAAATGAAGGAGATATTGTGAATTCTATTAATCAAGTAATTACAAGATTAAAGTAAACTCTTACTTTCTGAGATTAATAGAATCGCATCATAGAAATCCTATTTCTTTTTACGATTTGTGACAGTCAATATTCTTCTGCGTCTACTAATTCCGTAACTTAGATATCAGTTTGATCAAAAGATGATTCACGGAGAAGAAGTAATCACCCCCCCCCAAGAGGAGATTATGAAAGAAACTAGCGAATATCGTACTAATGTTTGGGTTATTGAACAGAAAGTTACAAAACTAATATCATGATAAATGAATAAAATAACTTCGTTATCAGAACTTGTGTGGTATATATATAACAGTTATACTTTTATGATTGCATAGCTTGCTTCATAATATAAAGGCAAAAGAATTAGTTTCTTTCTTTCATGTTGCTTGGTAACTATATCTAGAAAGAAAATTATTCTTTATTATATTACCAAAACAATTTCTAATGATAAAACTAGCTACTAAAATACTGATTATTAACTTATCTGTTTTTATTCATATAAAAACTCCCAACTTTGAGCTGAAAAGGTTGAGATTCAAGCTCCTACTTCTGTTAAAAATATAATTGCGTCTCATTAACTAAAATTTGGAGCTTAATTCCATAATTTTTATCACATTTTTGACTTCAAAACTTTCTTTTTTAAAAAATACTTAAATTTAACTATTATAAAACTTGTGTATATATATATATATATATATATATATATATATATATATATATATATATATACTTAACAAAAAAGTTAATAAAAAGTATAAGTGATTTAAAGTTCTAATTCTTTTATAGTAAAACAACTTGTTGGTTGGTATTGAACATTACAATTACACTGAAGAGACAGAAAAACTGGTATAGCAGATCGTATTGTAAATAATGGATTTGTTCAACCAATGAACATAACGCGATGCTGTCTACAGTGCGTATATATGACAACAGGAGTCTGAGGATGTTATTACATCGATTGTTGCTGTTATAATGACAGGTTATAAAGATTTAGGTAGTTTTTAATGGGTACTAATCATTGGTGCGCGAGAGAGTGATCACAGCATTTCCGATGTAGAGATGAAATTTAAATTTTCGCTCACGACCCTTTCTACGATGACTCTCTAGGTTCCAATAAAACTCTAAATCTTTGCAATAGTGCGGCTTGAAAAAGGCCTTGATAGAACGGGATTATCGACACCTGAAAAGAATCAACACGAGATAGACGTTCAACACTTCCTCAGTTTGCTTCGGTTTTTAATGCAGTTCCATCAAAAAGGGTCAGTGTACTCACTATGCAACGCAGCTAATTGGTATGGGCTTTTGCAGTAGCAAACTATCTCGTGTACCACTGGTGACTCAGCGACACAAAGCTCTCTACCTTGCCTAGGCTCGCCAACGCTCTCTTTGGGCTCTTAATGATTGGAAAAACGTTGTCTGGTCTGAGAAGTGACTTTTCCAAGTGTATCGGGTGAATGGCTGTATATGGTTGTCGAGAAAACTCCAAGAAGATA
Source organism: Argiope argentata (assembly GCA_026289955.1). Classification (NCBI taxonomy): domain Eukaryota; kingdom Metazoa; phylum Arthropoda; class Arachnida; order Araneae; family Araneidae; genus Argiope; species Argiope argentata. The sequence goes on from JAOUZG010027617.1 coordinate 3,751,160, forward strand.
TGGATTTCCCATGCTTACAAGGATTTGTTGAAACTGGTGGGGGTTCTGTGAGGGTAAGGGGTTTGTGCAGGTGGTATGAAAGGGGACTGTTGTTTTATGTAGACTTAACCATGACAGGTCAGCTTACTTTAATATTCTTTCTGACTCTCAAATTGCATTATTGTCATATGTGCATTCTGACGGAAGTGGACGATTCCAACAGGATAATACGCAACCCCACAGGTCTACAGTAGCTACCGAGTGGTTTGAGAAGCATTCTTCTGAATTTCTTTCCCTCTCTTGGCCACGTAATTTTCTTGACATGAGCATTATCGAGCATATCTAGAATGTTTTGCAATGTACTGGCTTTAGGATATCTCTACAACCTCTCACTCTTATTGCTTTGTAGACTACATTGCAGGAATCATGGTGTGAACTGTCTACAGAATATCGGTACATGTGGCATTTCTGGGTGCCCTTGGGAGGCTCTACACAATATTATATTGGTTTTTTTCCTTGTAAAAACTGCAAATGCAGTAATTTACTAACAAATTTCCATTATATCTATCTATCTATCTATCTATCTATCTATCTATCTATATATATATATATATATATATATATATATATATATATATGTGTGTGTGTGTGTGTGTGTGTGTGTGTGTGTGTGTGTGTGTGTGTTGCGGAATATATTTATTTGCAGAATCGGAAGATATTTTTTTTATTTAACTACTTTCTGCTATTAAGATTTTTCATTTATTATTTATAATTATTAATATCAGAAAACCTACAGATAAATACCCCACCAAGTTACTCATTTCGTTTGAAATCAAAATAAAATTCATTCAATTGTTTAACAAATTATTCTGAAAATAGTATATAGTAACTGAAAATGCCCGAGTGCAAAATTCGAACATTCCTCGTTTCTCCTAAACTGTTTACCAAGCATTAAATTTAACACATAATGATGCCATTATCTTTAAAATCCTTATTTAACTGTAACTTTTTACTCAAATTGTTCAATACATTTGGCTTCGAAATCATGAAAAAAAATGTTGATACTTTTCATAAGCATAACTGGAAATAATATACCTCAAATTTTCATATTCTCAAGGCTATTAAAAGTATCTACTTTAATATCAATATAAATTTCTGCTGATATATTGATATCCTTTTTAGAACTTTCTAACTATCTTATGAAATTCTCTTTATATTCGAAACCAAAATCCTGTAGAAAAAATAGTGATTAAAACGTTTTCAGTTCTCAAATATACGTTCTGCTATATGCTAAAAATGCATATAAATATCGTACGAACCAAACAAAATCATTTGTAAAATTTGTAAATCATTATCATCTTTCTGTTAACCGAAATAAGTTTTGTATCGGTTTCCCTTGTGATACCCTTCTTATAAGATGAGGATTCAAAGATACTCATTACATGGTGAAACTTCAAAGACGATGCTTTTATCAGGAAAAAAATCGAAACAATGTGAAAATCCGAGCTCTTTTAATAATATAATGTAATTTTCGAACGATAATTTAATTTTAAATAAATGAATTATTCTGTGTACTTTTGCCTTTTGTTTGTGTCCTCATTTCTTGCAGTTCTGAAACTGCTTTGAAAAATAAATAAATGTCATATAATTCCACATTACTTTTTAACAAATGAAAAGATGTAAATAACTGAAATAATTCTTAATAAATATAAACAGTAGTATTTCAATAAGACGAATAAAACCGTATTTAAACTTTCACTGTGAAGACTTTCCACAAACAGTGAAACATACCGCTTTATGATAAAAGCTGAAAGCTTTACACTATCTATTGTTATTGTTAGCAACACTCGTTACTGGATGAAGCACTTATGATTTATAACCCTTTTGTGGTATTTTTCTTTCGGCAAGAGCTAAAATAGCCACTTACAGAAGCCTTTCAGCTCAATGTAGGTACGAACTCAGGGGTCGAAGTTACACAATGGTGAATACTGGGTCAGGACTCGATCCCATATCATGAAACTATTCTTTACTATTAATCTTCTACACCGTTTCATCATTTTAATGATTCTCCTGCTGTGACGACATTCTTAATGGAGTGAGTTGGCGACCAGGAAATAGTAACTTTCTACAAGCTAATGGCCATAAGTGTTATTGTGCCATCAAAAGTAGCGAGTTTTTAAACGACCCAGAGAAGAAAGCATATGCGTCGAAAGAGTTCTTAGAAAAACTTTTTTAAAAAAAACCTGGATGTACAAACAGCTAGCAAATAATTTTGTAAATCTTTTCTAAGTGAATTTAATTTTTTAGTCGATAGCATATAAAATGATAAAACCTCAAAATCTAACTTTTTAGGTTTATATATATATATATATATATATATATATATATATATATATATATAGAGAGAGAGAGAGAGAGAGAGAGAGAGAGAGAGAGAGAGAGAGAGAGAG
>JAOUZG010027617.1:3756638-3766766 GCA_026289955.1 Argiope argentata
ATATATATATATATATATATATATATATATATATAATGCATTTACTTTTAAATTTCTAATATTGCCTATATTATCTATCAATTTTAAGTTATTTCATAAAAATTCAAAACCGAAAAATGTGTAATTTTTATTATAAATTATTTACGACTTATATATTTTCTTGGAAATTAATTTTTAAAATTATTGTAGTCTCTTAAATTTTAATTTACAATGCAAAGTATTTACAAATAATTAGATTTTACATTCTTACGGATGCAAAGAATAAAACACTAACTAAGCTTTTCAGACAAAGTAAATAATTCAATACTATTTTCAACGATGCATAATGGAACCTTTTTCTTGATACTGACCCAGACAAGGAATATATTTTTAAAGGCAGACTCATACATTTTCAATTACTGTTCGAAACAGAACTATAAGTTAAAGGAAGTGAGCTTAAAGATACGACTTAAAAATATTTCATCATTCCTTCAATATTTTAGCTAAACAATTATATTTATAAATAATATAGTTAGGCTATATTAGGTTTTAGTACATTTTTCAAAAATATCTTCCACAAATTTCAGAATTCTTTAAACTCAATTTTTTTCTTTTAAATTACTATTTTCAATTTTTAGGATATTTATAATGTTTCTAATAAAACGCTTTATAGATGCTTATTTACAACTAATTTAAAAATCAAAGCACAAAAATAAAGATAATTCAACTTAGTTGCTACTTAGATATAAAAAGTTGGGGGAAATTTTTTTAAAAAGGCAAAACAAAATTTTAAAGTACAAAATGTTTAAAAATAGATAAAATTGTGTAACTGAAAATATAAAATTAACAATTTAAAAACATGTAAATTAAAGTTACATAATAACAGGAAAGTGATACACAATTTGAGGAAGATTTGCAATTTAATATGAAAAGCTAAATAATCAAATTATCAGAAGCTACGGGAAGTTCTTAAGTTATTTATATGTTCAAAACTATTTTATTGTTCTTTGCTGATAAATAATTATTTAATTATTACTTGAAAGCGTATGTAAAGCAAGTAGAAATCAAAAACCACATTATGAAATCAAAATTAAATTTGCTTCTGTGCTCAAAGTTTCAAAAATCTAAGCAGGGAAAGATTTCAGATTTTTTTATGAATTTAAATTTCGATTTTTCGATGTTATTCTTTTTGAGTATTATTTATGATCGCATCATTTCACAATACTGATTTAGAAATTAAAAATTTCATTTAAATTAAAAATTAATTAAAAAATTTCATTTAAATAATAAATCAACATAACACAAGAGAGAGAGAGACAGTGTTATGGCAAGTTAGATGGTATAAAAATTTTTATCTAAAGAATCTCAAAAACTAAAATTTTGCTTACTTATTTGCTTTGCAGCATCAGAATTAAGGCTTTGAAAATGTACAAGATCCGTTACATGTTATCCCTTCTTCGATAAAGAAATTTTTAAAAAAAATTCCAAGCCTTTTATAAATACCTAGAAATTTAAATGTCCTTATTTAAATGATGGGTAAATGTAAAATTATTTCTCTCTTCCATAGAGAGGAATATTTCTTATAATTATCCATTTAAAAGAAATCATAGAAACTAGTTAAAAGGATTAAGTTTTCAAAAAGTTTTGTTTTACTTAGTTAATTACAAGAACTTAGCTTAGTAAATTATTTCAGACAAGTTTAAATATTTTAAAGGCTTATCTTCATCATTTTATGCTTCGCGAAACAAGCATTATGCTTCCAGAATGATTGATGATCAAAACATTTAACAGAGAAAAAGGTTGAGTGCTGAAAGTACTAAAGCGCGTTTTCTTTCGAATTTAAATACATTTTAAGTGTAATTTGATCCAGGATATAATATAAAAAAACAATTTATTTTTTAGTGTAAGAATCACTGTTTGAGCACCTCTTTTTTCTGGATTTCTTAAAATTTTTATGGTTTATTTTTTAATACTTAAATGATGCGTAGAGAAAAATGTAACAGAGTTAACCATGAATTTTTTTACATAAAATATTTACTTATACTATCACATTATTTTTTTTATTCTTAAATATAACGTAAACATAAAATATAAGTTTTGCATCAAAGAAATTCTGAAGCTTAGCATAAAAAATCGTTCTTTCAAGTATTGTTGGAAATTCCTTTCGTAGATCTAAAATAATATATATCTAATTAAACTATATCTAATTAAAATAAATTACTTTTTATAAGTAAAAACCCATAAAATTGAATTTATTTTATTTAAAAGGGCATTTTCAAATTGAATTAATTAAAGTATATATATATATATATATATATATATATATATATATATGAAAACAGAAGGCTATTTCGAAGACACTTCGAATTTTTAATCTCGTTTTGTTGCATTCCGGGAGGCAGGTTTATGGATAAACAACGCGAACAAGGCACGTTCTTTCACAACGCGATATAAAATCAGATTAGTGTAAAAAAGAGAAACTTACTATCCCTATTCTTATATACCATGAGATTTTGATATGGACTTTTCTACATGTGTCGGCCCAGATCATAGGAATCTATCTAGTAGAGGAATTTGTTTAACTCAGCAATATGTTATCTCTTCAGTCTGAGTGGGGAAACTTAACGGCTTTTAGCCGGTACAGCAATTTTAGAACTCGTGTTGAATTAATTCCTCAAATAGAAAAATGGAATGGTATCAGGAAACAACAGAATATTTTAGAGTGTTGATATAGGCTAAATTAAACTGAAAGGTAGGAAATAGATAAAGTTTAAAATATTTTTAGACACACACATACACATATGAGCTTAAGAACCCTTAATTAAAAACAATCTACTTCATTTATTATAAGTTATTTATATAAATTCTATATTTTTCTGAAATTATTCAGAAATTAATTTTATAATAATTGCACGTTATTAAATTTAGTTTACATTAAAATTTCTGATACCCGAATTCTCTTTCCCGTTTTATTTTCGAGCAATTTATTTCTAACAGAATTTAATGTTTCCTTTTTTTCCAAAAGTTATATTCTGTTCTAAAACAACCGTATTTTAAAAATTGGTCGTCTTTACTTCAAAGGATACCAGTTTAATCAAAATTTTACTTTGTTTCAATTTAGATAAACGATATAATTTTGAGGGAATGACATTGAAATTTCTTCTAATATTGCAATAAAAATAAAAGCATCAAATCTTATGAGATGATTTGGAAAATAAAATTATTATAATTACAGGCTGAATATAGTATATGAAAGACTTAGGATTGATTTCTAAACTGTACGAACAAATTACTCGAAAGCGCTTCCTCTGGAGACAAAATGCAAGTAAACTTTAGATAAATATGGCGCTTAAAAAACTTGAATAGAATTGCAAGTTTTCTACTTTCTATTTATATAATAAAGCTGATTGATCATGAATACTCAGTTTCAGTATAGAACCCAACAACGTTGTAAGTATAATATATGTATGGCATAAGAAAAATGCTTAAAACAGACCATAATCGATTAAATCATTTTTTTAAAATTTAGGAATCTAAATTGATAATTGCCAACATTTGTATTAAAGTAAAAATATTCTCAAAAGGAATTATTTCGCTGTTTTTTATCAAAATTAAATTATTTTAGGGCTGAAAAATAGTGTGTGGTATTATTTTAATGAAAAATTTCAATTAAGTGATACTTTTATCAGTATATTGTATTCTCTTGCATTTTCTGCTAAATTTATTTTCGAAATGATACGTATAGTTTTCTTTATGAATAGAAAATATTTTTTTGCAGTATGAGTACTTAAACGCAAGATTGAATGTATAATGTCATGTTAATTCAATTCATAAAGTAAATAACAAATTACTCCTTTCATTTAATTGTTTGAAAAATATCATATATTTAATTAGGAAGTATTCTTTATACTATGATTTAATTAAATTTCTTACACAGCTGTATGTTACTCCCTTTAGCAATAAAAAAGAGATATACAGTCGATCTACTTTTTCAATAGAAGGAATGGAACAGCAAATGGCAAGACTAAAACATATCGACTGAAAAATGAAAAGGAATTGTTCAAAGCTACAAGAAAATGCAGCCCTACAAATTCAAAAATAAATAAATAAATAAACTTCAAAAAGCATGCAAAAGCATACAAAAGCATTTTTTAAACTCTTCTAATGAAAATTTAACCAATTATTTAAGAGATATTTTCTTCATTTTTATGAATATATTTTCTGGACAAGTTGCTTCCAGAATGTATAAAAAATTATAGTGTTATATTGTTCGAAAAAATGTTATAAGCAAGGTAAAAAAAATTATTCGCAGTTTATCAAATTTACCATGAAATTTTTTCCCAAATGATTTTTATTAAAATTGATTAAAAAATAACAAAATAAAAAATAAAATGCGCATATAAGTAATTATATTCCAGACTAACTTTAACAGAAAGGCTCTTTAATATGAAAATCAATAACCCAGGAAGTTAAAACTAAAGTTCATAATTTCCCCCTCTATGTGCAAAAACAAAACGAAATACGTAATAACTAACCAAAGAAATTATCTTGACATTTTCTTTAGATATCTGCTAAAAAAAGAGCTTCCTTAATCAAAATGTTTTCTTTCTGGCTGCAATTGAATATAAATAGGGAAGGATTTATTTCGGGTAGCTCACTGTAAAAACTGCACATCATTATCGAAATGGATTTAAAAAGAAAAAAAGTCGTCTATCGCATCCTGTGTACTTAAAATAAAACTAAAAATACATTAATTATTATGAGCGAGAATTCTGGAGAGTCTTATTCAAAAGAATTTTAGTTTAGTTTAAAACTCAAAAGTTTTATACCAATTAAGCTTAAAATCACTAACTAAATCCTCAATTTTGGGATTATGATTACTTGAAAAGGAGGAAAAAATTAGAATACTTAAATAAAATCTTCTTAAATTTTTTTCATGAATTAATTCGTAAATTTTTAACCAAAGTTTCGTATGATAAAATATAAAGAAGAAATAGGAATTAAAACTGCAGATTTTTATTTAAAAGGATAGAATAATAATGTTCGAGACATTTAAAAGTCGCTTTCATTTTAATATCTATTTTGAAGTTTCAGAAAATGCATTAATTCATATTTATAGATAATTTAAAAAATCAAATCGTTTTATTTCACTTTTCTCTTTTTCTCAAGACACACAAAAAATAAAATCACGAATTATAAACCATTTTATCTATTTTCAAAAAGGAAGCAACAAGCCTTCAGAACAAAGCAAAAAATTGAAATTAATTCAGCAGTTCATTCATTAATGAGTAAAAAGATTCTATGCAGATTTTTAAGGATTCTCTACAAGAAACTTCATTAATCCATTAGAAAGTGTTTTCCTGAACTAATTAATGCTCAAGCATGAGTTGTGAAAAATAGTTTCATGTAAATTAAAATATAGGAATGATTAGAAAAATATATAAATCTTCAAATATGATGAAGAATTCATATCGTCATTATAAACTTAAAAATGTGTTCTCTCTTTTTAAATTATTATTACAGACTAATCTTATTTTGAAGGATACCATAAGAAATTTATGAAACTATTTAAAGGATAAAAATCGAAATTAATTTGAAAATTCTTTTTTGTTATGATTTATAGATTTGAAAGCCTTTCCTAACAAATTAAAACAGAATTATTTGTTGGTATCAAAATGCGAATTATAATCACCTTTAGATTAACATAAATAAATATAAATATAAATTTTTATTTGGTACAAAGCAAAAACCTTTCATTAGATTTAATATCAGAAAATGTTTTCTTTGAATTGAAATCAACGCACAAAAGATTTTGCTATTTTTTTGTGCATTCCAAATTCGGTAGTTTATTTTTAGATCAACAATGGCCTACCAGTAAACGTAATCTTGACAATACTAAGGCAAGCAATACTTTTTAACTTCTCGACTAAAAATTAAGTCTAGATTGCTTCGCTTCTTATGAATAGTCGGCCATCCTCCACCAATGAATGAAGAAGTATCGACAAAATTTGTATTACTGCTATACTCTAGAATACTGAATATACTGACTGAATACGAAGGAAAATTAGCTGCAATCTAAAAGCGAAGTCATTCAGAGTACCAACTGTCTTTATTAAGTGCATTCTCTCACTTTTAAACTTATACAATGGAGTGTCAAAGTTATATCCTATTTAACTGGATTACCTTCACTTAAACTGGATCGTTCTCAAAAACTTTTTCAGAAGAAAAATACGTACTTATGTAGCGCCATATTTTATTGATAGCCGCTTTAGCTGCCAATTTTATTGTCATTAAAGTTTTAGTGATTAAACTACTTCAAACATTAGAGATTTAGGTGGAATTTGATAGAACATGAATTGAATGTTTTTGAAAAAATAACCTGAACCTCTTTATAATATGCCAATGGTCATATAATAGAAGAAAAAAATATTTACAAGGCTTCTAGGATTTTTAGTCCTCATGATTCATCCTTCACAGTATCAGAAACTACTGCATGGCATCGGTAGTTACTATCCACATCATTTGATGATTAAAACTTTTTCCCCATCAACAACGAAAACATTTCGATAACCACTGCGTCTATCTCAGTGTGGTTATTTATGACATGTCATAATACGTAAATATACAGCATTTGAAACAACACTCAGGAAACTTATTCGAGTGTATCCGTAAAATTCAGAGATATTCGGTTTTTAGACATAAGAGTATTAAAAGTATAATATTTTAGACATAAGAGTATTCAGTTTTTAGAGAAGAGTATTCCTTATATACATTCCTTTATGTAATATAAGGAAAGCTATAAACAAATTACAAGAGTATCTCAGGTTGAAATTAAAATGTATTTTCTTTTTTTAATCGTTTTTGTTATGTTTTTCGTGCATTTTCAATAACGCAAGCCGGAAATGCATTCCAGAATTATGAAGAACAAATAATGCTCTTCAAGTGCACTAGAATTGGCTTTTTAAAGTCAACATGAATAAAAATATTCCCATAGGCAAATAGAATTTGAGATCATCCAATGGTTAAACCCATTTTCAAAAAAAAAAAATTGATTTTGGCATGAATTGTTTTTATTTGGTCTTATTTTATTCTTAAAAGATAAAACTTAAATATGTAATTTTTAAATTGGGGCTTTTATATATAATAATTCGGCTGGTAAAAATATACAAAAAGGAATATATTGATGTACCTTGTGTAGCAAATCTAATATAACTAATCCAATTCTCAGCAGAAAATGCAGTTTATTTGAATAAAAGATGTAATTTTCAGTTTCCCCAAGCTTAAAAATATTTTTATTTAGGAACATCTTATATACTTTTTCGCATAAACCCATTTTATGTTCAGCTGCCTTTTTGTCCGAAAACATTTCTTACAACAGGTGGAAGGTTTAGGTACAAAATATCTGATTTCTGTTTCTTGAAATTGTTTTTATTGCGTATGCGTATTTTTTTATAAACATAAAAATAGGTATGGATTTTTCTCTTTTTTTTACACAAATAAAAATTTAAGTTTTGCAGAATCTTACTTTCAATCTTATTTAATAAAACAATCATGATCACGAAATATAGGCAAAAGAATCCGCAAGAGTTTATATATATATATATATATATATATATATATATATATATACAGGGTGTCCAAAAAAGATTGAAACATGCCTTTATTTTTTAACCGTTAGAGATAAGTAGGTGATGTAATTTGAAAAAATGGTCAAAATAAGATAGGAGAGAAGACTACATTAAGAAAAAAAATCCACCTATAAATTTTAAAAAGTTACACTTTTTAAATTTTTATACAACCCCTCTATGCAAATTTGGTCAATTAGAAAGTGTTTCCTTTCCATCCCAGAAGACCATTTAAAAAAATTGCATAACTGTATCGTTAAAACTTTTTGAATTATAACACAGAAAAAAAATTGACTTATGTCACTTTTCCATACTACTTGAAAGACTTTTTCGTCGGTGAAAATAGGGACCATATCCAAATTGATAATAGAAATTCTTCGATCAAAAAAAGATAATAAGTGTAAAAGAAATCCAAAATGGCATTTAAATAAAGTCATTATTGACGGAGTTAAACAGTTTTGACAACATAAGATTGTAAGAAGTGTAACATAAATAATAATAAGAAGAAATAAATAAAACGAAAATACATTTAAAAACACACGAATCATAAAGCATTCTCAAAATGTTTTCCATCAACATGAATGCATAATTGGGCTCTTCTAATAATGCTCCTGTAAATATTTTGGACTTCTTCTCCTGTAATATTATTGCATGCATTAATTATTTTTTGTTTAAGGTGAGTTACATTCAGGGGGGCGAGTATTATAAACTAGCGTTCGAAGCCGACCCCAAATATAAAAATCGAGAGGAGTTAGATCAGGAGATCTGGGGGCCATTCTGTGGGTCCATTCAGACCAATCCAATGTTTATTAAAGTTTTCGTTGAGCCAGTTTGTTACATTTATAGCCTTGTGTGCAGTTGCTCCGTCTTGTAGAAAATACATTTTTTTTTTACTAATGACAATGGTGTCATCTCCAAAGTATCTGTTACTATGCCATTTAAAATAAGTTGCAAATATTTTATAGATGTAAGTGTTCCTTCATAAAACACTGGACCAATCAGTTTTCCGTTCCAAATTCCGCCCCATACGGACACAGAAAACTTTCTCTGGTGATGTATATCTTGCACAAAAAATGGTTTTGTATCATTCCAATAATGATCGTTGTGTGCATTTATGTGTCCATTTTCCGTAAACAAATATTCATCAGTCCACATAATGTTCTTGACCAAGTTTTAATCTGTGTTCTGTTGGATTAATAACCAACTGGAGAATGCTACACGTCGGTTAAAATCCGAGGGATGGAGTGCTTGAAGTCCATGAATAAAAAATGGATGCCAATTGTGTTTTTCAAGTATTCTATGGATTGACGTCCTAGGTAATCCTGTAATTGCTCTTGCTTTTCGAATGCTTGATCGTGGGTTGGAAGAAAAATATGCAATAATATCAATTTCTTGGTCTTCATTGTACAAGATATTTCTACCAGGGCCAGGTCTTGGATTAAATGAACCGGTAGTTCTCAATCTTCTCATCATCCGATAAACAAATGTACGTGAAATTTCAGGCAAATAGAGATCCAAATTCCCGAGCAGTTTCTGCATTATTTCTATTGCAAATAGAATAAATCATTGCTAGTTCAAATAGTTCGTCATTTGTTAAAAGTACCATAATGCAAAATTAGTTACAGTATTTTTACTTCGACAATATGAAACTCAACATCGCTGAATTATTTCTAAACTTTATTTTGATATGCACGTGGAAATCTTTGTTGAGTTGTACAGGAAGGAAATAGTATTGGAACTAAATAAGTAAATTGAAAAATAATCGTCTGCATTTCTTTATGAAACTTAAAAATAAAAAAAAACTTTAATATACACGTATTAGAAGCGGCTAAATTCCAGTTAAACGAAAGGCAAAAATCGTCTGGCAGTTAATTTGTTAGAATGTCGGTTTGACAAAAATGTGATGAATTTGAAAACAATTAAAATTCTACCAGTCTAATTTAAGAGTATTTTTTTTATAAATTTTGCTATACAAATCTGTCAAATGGCTTTTATTGATTTTCAACGAAATCTTGTAAAATTTCTAATGTAAATTTAGAATACATGGCATAAAATTACTTGCCCCTGATAGGATTAAAACAAAAGACAATTCTGTAACTATATCTTGAATCTACCGTAAATACTCAAAAATGTGTTTTGTAAATAATATAAAAAAATTTATGTGTTTATAAATTGTTGCCAATTTACATTTCCATTTTGGTACATGGCCTCTAAAAACAGCGTTCAACTTTCAATTACGCATAACTCACTCAATTTTAAAGATACAGTTATGCAGTTTTTTTAATGGTCTTCTGGGATGGAAAGGAAACGCTTTATAACTGACCAAATTTGCATAGAGGAGCTGTATAAAAATTTAAAAAGTGTAACTTTTTAAAATTCATGGGTGAATTTTTTTTAATGTAATCTTCTCTCCTATCTTATTTTGAACATTTTTTCAAATTACATCACGTACTTATCTCTAACGGTTAAAGAATTAAGGCGCGTTTCAATCTTTTTAGGACACCCTATGTATATATATATATAT
>JAOUZG010027617.1:3769100-3789825 GCA_026289955.1 Argiope argentata
ATATATATATATATATATATATATATATATATATATATATATATATAATAGTGTAGATTTTGTTAGAAAAGGAAAGGATATAAAATTTTGAGAGAAAACCGTTTGCCAATACGAATTTAAATGAGCAAGTTTGTATTATTTCAAAACAATAAGTAATTTCAAAAGAACTAAACAAATGATGGTGCTACAATAACCAGAGAGCTTTGAAAGTTTCAGGAAATTAAGTTAGATATACATGTATATATATGATTTGAAATTAACGGTTTTTAAATAATTAACTTTTGTAGCTGTTTGTCTTTCGTAATTAAACATTTATTTTTAATTTTTTTTCTAATTATAACAACGTGTCAATCCATACTATTTAAAATTCTTAAATCCAAGCAGGTGAAAAGTCGCTTCAGAAATATTTTTTTAAAAAAACATTGCTTTTTTATATTTTGTCTTTGTATTTGTTATTGTTATGAAAATTTCGAATAGTGATTCGAAGTTGTAGACTTTAAATGAAATTAAATTTATATTTAAAGATTTTATTTGCATCATGCATTTGTTTGGCTTATTCATATAAAATTCAACTTATATTTAATGCTTTTATTTGTATTATTCATTTGTTTGGCTTATTCATATAAAATACAGTTACAGATTAACACAATGTTAGAAATGAATTAACAATTTCCTGAGTAATTCCATGTTAATATTATTTTCCTATGTCGATTCGTTGATTAACTTCTGACAAGATATGGAATTTGTTATAAAATTATATCAATATCTTTGACGGGTATCCTGCAGAAGGGATGTTTCATTATCAAATTGCGCAAGCCACTGGTTTATTTCTATTACGTGAATAAATTTTCTCAACATTTTAATTAATTGAAATAAAATGAAATAGTTCCTTGAAAATATTAGTTACCATTAAACATTTAGCCAAAATGCATGCTACACGTGACACCTAACACCACACCCGACCTCCGTTTCTAGGGCTCAAATGGCCTCTTTCCGGTTTGGTATAGATGTAGGTGGACTTCATAACCCCCCCTCCAAAAAAAAAAGAAAAAAAATTCACAGTTACTGTTACATTGTTAGAAAGAAACATACAGAAGACAAAATACACAAACATATAATATAACAATAAATGATAAAATTAGTGTGAAAAAAGTCTGGAGTACAACAAAAAGGAATGAATAAATATCAAAATGAACAGTATGAATGAAAATATGAAGGAATAAAAAATTAGTAACTTGAAGGGTTAAAAAGATTTTAAAAAAATAAGTGATATTAATTGATACTCTAAAAAATGATGAACATTCGGTCATCAATTTATGATACATTTCATAGATTACCAATATAATGTTGCATAGATTACCAGTATAATATCACAAAATCCTCTGCCAATGTCACAAAAATCTTAGATGTTAATTGGCAATTAGTTGTTTCAAGTTCGAGAATGTATTTTCTCTTAGTCAAACAGTCAAGCATGCCCTATATTATTGAATGCATTAACTTAAAATGCGGGAGTTAAATTGTGCATAGTCCATCAAAAAGAAAGCTATTAGATTTATATATTTAAAATTTTTGAAATTATATACTTAAAGTTTGTGATGATAATCGAAAGAGCAGTAACTAAATTCTATTTTTGCTAAATTTCAACCGTTCGCTTCAGTAGTTTTGAATATATATTGCGAAATTTTAAAGCCTTTGAATCCCTCCAATCCTTTTGAGGAATCATCACGATTTAACAGATGGTTTGGCTGGAAGGAGGGGGTCATACGGAGATAAGATGTTACAGAAAATTAGCCAGGTTTTTTAATATTATATGAGAATGCGGGATATGACAAAGATATTTCTATTTTAATCACTCTAATCACAGAACTATTTTTTCCATAGCAGACCGGATTATATACACATATATATAAAAAAAATTGCTGAAACGAATTCCTAAATTATTAGTTTTGTGCTATAGTAAATTAATATGTTATTTTTTCATATTTTCTAATGCAAACGTTTAAAGAATAGTCCAAAAGTAGAGTTTTGAGATTTTAAAATCAATTAATGAAGTGTAAAAATTACTGAAAATAGATATAAAAAGAAACTATGTATTGTAATATTTGTATGTATTGAGACAATCCCTTAACTTCTTATTCTTCCATATCTCCTGTTATTTAAATTATTTGATATTCCATATTTAAAAGAGTCTCAATATGAATAATCGCATAAATTTACATACATATGAAAATTAAGTTGATTTCATATTTCAATATAAAGTTGTTTTACTTTAATTTTTACACAATTATTCATGGAATATGGAGATATTTGAAACTGCTTTAAAACGAAAAATAATATGATTTTCTCCTAGATTCTACAATATGAAAAGAATGTTTGTGAAATCTAAGTACTTAGCTATTAAATCCATTTTAATAGCTGAAAATCTTCAATATTTATTTAATCTTAAAATATGGCTCGTAACAAGTTCGAAAAAGCACATATGTTCAGAATCAAAAGAAGAATTCGAAATAGAATAATATCAATTTTCGAGGTAGGTTTATTTTTCATGGAATATCCTATTACATTTCGAATATTTCTCAAAAATATGCTTATGCTAAGGAATACATCGGTTCGCTTTGAAATGCTTTCAAATTTGATTTTTTAAAAAGACGATTGAAGTTTTCAAAGTTTTGTGGCAGTGAATCAAATTCGTTTGAAATCCAGGAATAGAAATGTATAAATTTGATATCGTTTCGTGTATAATAAAGACATATCCTCAACATCTTTTACATAGGTTAGCAGAAAAATACCGTTCAGATCAGGGTAATGTGGAGAAAATCGAGCTCCTAAATTTTCTGGTAAACTATTGGAGCTTAAATTTCTTTCACATCAAACGTCAAATACAGGAAAGCAGTTTTACATACTGTATTTCCTGCACGGAAAAACGGAATGAGTAATTTTAAGGAAGGGTTTCGACCGACTGTATTGATGCTGAGGTTCTTTTCCAATTTTTAGGGATGGCATCTAAAGAAAAGTATGATAATTTAGTCACAATTCGTATTTTTGTAATATAATCTTGAGATTTAATTTAACTACCTTCTAATTTCCGATAAGAAAATATATGAAATTTAATCCTACAAAGAAATTATTTTCACAACTTAAACTATATTTATTAAAATGTTATGATCTATGGAACAATGATGATATATTTTAAGTTTCCTTTCTATGAGTGAACGATGTAAAATTCTATAAATGTAACAGGACAACTTTTCCAGCTCGCCCCCTAGCGGTCACTTCCCAAAACTTCAGTCTGTGTTCTGGAGTCATGGAGTAAACATGATGTTTTCCCCCGATTACTATATTTTTAACTAATTGTTTGTATTAATCGTATGTCAGTGTATTGTGATTTGTGTGTTATGTCCTTTAATGTTTATTAAAAAGATTTATGTAAATTTAGCTTCTTCCTTTAAGAGTTCTGTTTTTCCCTAGCAGGAATAGCTTTTGGCGCCCAATGGTAACTAGTCTTGTTTACGGCTACAAAAAATGGCTCCCCAACGCGCGGCCCGATCGTTTTTCACCCCACTGTAAACATCCATGTTTAGACTCCAGAGCAGAGGCTCGCTTTCCTTTTCAGGTTATTATTGCAAATTCATCCTGTAATTTTCGCAAATCAATCCTGAATTCTATGCTAATTCCGTCCTGGAATTGATGCATATAAACCTTCATCCCGAAGCTGTGTTTTGTTTCGTGATAAATCTTCAACCGAAGTTAGTTTCTTAGCGAAGAGTGTAAGTAACTTTTCATTTTATTGTCGTCAATCCTGACGCGTATTGAATTGTGAATGAGTACTGAAGAATTATTACAAATATTATTTATGCTTTGTTTAATATCGTATTCATAAGCAATTTATAAGAGGAAAAAAATATTTTTTCCTTTTAGATTTTTTAAGTTTACTTTTTTTTAAAATTTTTAGTTTACTTTTATAAAATTCTATATCGTATCAACGTCAATCCTGATGTAAATAAAGTTATGAATATTTGTTGTTGAAGAGTTAGTATAAATAGCATTGATGCTTATTTAAAATCGTTTATAAAAATAGAAAGAACCAGTGTTTTCATTAAATATTTCCGACCGGAAGTGGCTGGTGTAATTATTTCTGCTTTCTCTCTCTCTCTCTTCTTTTACGAGCAAATGAAATTTTAAGTAGATTAAAACTTTGAAAGTGTTCACCGGAAATAAAAAGCATTCTTTTAATTTGTGAATTGAGTATACCAGTCATATTAAATTGAAACTAATCATATATGTTCAAAGAAGTGTTGCTGAGTTTTGTTTTTAGAAGAAAAATACTAATACATATTCAGCTATTGTGTAATTTTATTTTTGATTATATGTGTTTTCAGAGGGATTTCTAACATTTTGAATAGAAGAGTTTTATTTCTTTTTAATTTCGAATATTTCATTGTTGTATTTTATTGCATAAATATAGCGTTTTAATATTATTTCTGTATGGTATTATTATGTCATTTATAATTTTAGTGCAAGAAATATGAAACTTAGTTGAAATCTTATTTAAATACAGGCAAATTTCATTACTTTCTAAATGATAAAACTTGAAATTGCATTGTTATTTTATTGTAGTAAATTATAAGTTATAACTTTTCCTTGATATTCAGTGAAAACTTTTAATTATATTTTGTCTGGTCAAATGAATGTTTATATACATATGTTTTTTTTTACTCTATAAAGTATTTGGCATCATTTTTTTTCTTGCAATTGATTCACGATAGGAAGTGAAAATTTGTTTAAGTGTAAATACATTTTTGTACTGAGAGTAAATATATAAATTTTTGCTTATCAATTATACTTTTGCAATTGACTGCACTGTAAAAGAACTTATTTAAGGCATTTGGTTGCCTCCAGATAAGAACTCATTTATACTCCTTCTCTGGTTCCACTTTGATTCATTCAGACCATGGCTTTCCTGGCTCAATGCACAATAGATGATCTAAAAGCTCTAGCAATGGATCTTGGAATCGAAGTGAGAAGCGATATGACGTTCTTAAGAATAAAAGACCTCATCACTAAAGGTACATCATATGATGCTAATTTCTGTAAAACTCGTCTTGCTTTTATACAAAAGAAAGCAGAAGAGGAAAAAGCTGTCGAAGCTCAACGCGTCGAAAGGGAACGTGTTTTTGAGTTAGAAAAATTGAAAATTCAACTTGAAATGCAAACAATTTCTCAAAAGGAGACAGTTCTAGAAACTGATCAGCATAGAATGGATATTACAAAAGTTGTCCCAAGATTTAACCCAAAAGAAGATGAAATAGGGCTCTATTTGACAATATTTGAACGTCAATTAAGATTCTTAAGCATTCCAGAATCAAAATGGATTCCTTATTTGATAAGCTCATTGCCTATTGAAATAGCACAGCTTATTGCGAGAGAAGACGAGGAAGATTCACAAAATTACCGTAAAGTTAAAGAAATGCTTCTTAAACGATACCGATTAACTGCGGATCGTTTCCGACAATTATTTTCTCAACATAAGAAGAGCCCAGATACAACTTGGAGAGATTTCTACTTTGAAATATCAGCATATTTTGAAGGTTGGATCACAGAACTTAACATTAAAGACTTTGAACAGCTTAAAAGTCTAATCATTAGCGACCAAATTAAGAAAAAAGCCCCACCTGATCTTAAGGAACATTTTCTTGATTCATGGGCCAATTGGAACCAGCCTTTAGAACTAGCAGAGAAATTGGATTCCTATGAAAATAACCGCCAAGGTTCTAAGAAACTGTCAACTTCACATAACAAACAAAATTTTAGAAGTGACTTCGCAGTAACAGAGAGAAGGTCTAAGTTCCCTACCATATCAAGAGAAGACAAACAGGAAAAGACAGCGAGAAATGTATTCTCCAGGAAGACAAACTCTATCCCAGAAAGAAGAGCTGTCCAATGTTATGGATGTGGAACACCGGGTTATATACAATCTAAGTGTCCTACCTGCTCAGCTTCTAAAAGTGAAGTTAAAGCGTCTGTAAACAGAATGGATTTATTTACTCTTGAATCTGTAATATCGCCTAAGAGTTTGATTGTTCTCAAAATTTGTGGAGTAGAATCTGCTGTATGTGCCGATACTGGTGCATCTCACTCTATTGCTGGAGAAAAGTTGTTCCATATGCTACAAAGCAAAAAAGTAAAATTTGAATCCAAGACGTTTTCTTTGACACTCGCTGATGGAACACAGAGAAACGTAGCTGCCTTGACTGCGATTGTAAATCTTGAGGTCGAAGGTAAGGTGATACCGACAGAATTAATTGTTTTACCGGAAGCAAAGGGAAACAGAACACTCCTAGGGACAGATTTTCTCCAGTCTGCTGGAATTGTTCTTGATGTTCCCAATGGTAAATGGCATTTTTGTGAAAAACCTCAGATCCAGTATTCTTTTTACAAGGTACCTCCCAACAATGAAAATTGCTTTGTTGCCGAATCAAAAGAAAAGATTCCTGAACTGTCCAGTTCCAGTCAAGCTCCCGAAACTTTGTCTAATATAAATCTTCGAAGTGACGAGGGTAGGCATCTAACAAAAGAACAACGTGACCAGTTAAACAGCGTACTACAAGAGTACAAGAGTTGCTTCGAACCAGGGGGAGAACCAACGCCGTTTTGTGAACACCGTATAAATACTGGAAATAATCCACCGGTTGCAGAACCACCTTATCGCATGAATCCTGCGAAAAAGGAATTGCTAAAAAAAGAATTGGACACTCTCTTGTCTGACGGTATAATTGAAGAATGTGAATCCCCGTATGCCAGCCCTGTCGTACTGGTTTCTAAACCTAATGGTAGTATGAGACTTTGTGTGGACTTTCGCAAACTTAACGCTATTACTGTTGCGGACACGTATCCCCTACCACGCATGGACGATTTGCTCACAGAAGCTAAGTCAACCACTTATATGTCAACTATGGATCTCAAATCGGGATATCATCAAATAAAAGTGCATGAAGCTGATCAAGACAAAACAGCTTTCATTTGCCCATTTGGAACGTACAAATATTTCCGCATGCCTTTTGGACTACGAAATGCACCTGCAACATTTCAACGCCTGATCGACAAATTTATAACAGGTCTAAAGAATGTTTTTGCTCTATCTTATTTAGATGACATTATTATTTTATCAGAGACTTTTGATAAACATCTGAGCGACTTACGAGCTGCTCTTGAAAGACTTTCTTTGTTTAAACTACATGCGAACAGAGAAAAATGCCATTTCGTTTGTGATCGCGTAAAATATTTAGGTCACTGGATAACATCAAATGGAATAGAAGTTGATCAGGAGAAAGTATCCGCAATTCAAAAAATTCCTGTTCCAACTAATGTGAAAGAAGTCCAGTCCTTCTTGCAAACTTGTTCATGGTTTAGAAGATATGTTCCAAACTTCGCAAATATTGCAAGGCCTCTTAGCAATCTTACTAAAAAGAATGTACAATGGATTTGGGGTCCTGAACAACAAGAAGCATTCGAAACCTTGAAGAAAAGATTAATGACACCTCCCGTGTTAAAACAACCAGATGGATCAAAGCCATTTCGTATCCGAACAGATGCTAGCAGTTATGCTCTTGGAGCTGTCCTTACCCAAGGAGAAGGTCCAGAGGAGCATGTTATTGAATATGCCAGCCGACTTCTTATTCCAGCGGAGCAGAATTACTCAACTACAGAAAGAGAAGCACTAGCAGTAGTTTGGGCTCTTGAGAAATTTCGTGGTTATGTCGAAAACCAAGAAATTATAATAGCAACTGACCACCAGCCTTTAAAATGGCTTATGAGCATCAAGTCGCCATCAGGTCGTTTGGCAAGATGGGCACTTCAGATCCAATCTTTTAATCCCAAAATCGAATATACGCCTGGTAAGTCAAATGTCCTTGCAGACATGTTGTCTAGGCCTACTAATTTAAATGAAGATGTCCCTTGTGACGTATTTGCAGCATCAGCTGATTTCCCAGTAAGAGGGCCAAGAGACATCCGGGAAGAACAGTTGAAAGACGAAGAATTAAAGAAGATAATTGACTGCTTTGAAAGTAGTTCAAAAGATGAGAATTTTGCTAACTGGACAAGCCGAGGTTATTTAATGAACCAAGGTATTCTGTATCGCTATTCACCCGAAGTAGAAACAGAAGAAGCACAACTCGTAGTTCCTGTTCAGGAAAGAGAGAGAGTTTTGCAAGAGTACCATGATGCTCCAACAGCTGGACACTATGGGGCAGAAGGGACTTACAATAAAGTCGCCTGCCGATACTATTTTCCAGGAATGCGGAAATATATTGCGGAATATGTTAGAAATTGCCCGGATTGTAATCGTTATAAACCGAGTAATCAAAAGCCAGCCGGTCTTCTGAGAACTCCAGTATATGCACAGAGATTTGAAACTCTTGCTATTGATTTGTTTGGTCCTCTTCCTGAGACCTCAACTGGTAAGAAGTGGATTTTTCTCGTAGAAGATACCAGTACAAAATGGGTGGAGTTGTTTGCTCTTAAAGAAGCAACATCAGTAAACTGCGCAAAAACCTTAGTCGAAGAAGTATTCCTAAGATTTGGACTTCCACGTAGACTTATCAGTGATAATGGTTCACAATTTGTCAGTGCTGTAATGCAACAAACTTGCAATTTTCTTGGCATCAAGCAAGACCTTATTCCTCTGTATCATCCCCAATCCAACCCATCCGAACGTAAAAATAGAGATCTCAAACCCCGACTTGCCATACTAGTCAGAGATGAACACGACACTTGGGATGAAAAACTACCAATGATTCGCTTCGCACTAAACACTGCCAAATGTGAAACAACCGATCACACAGCAGCTTATTTGCAATTTGGTAGAGAATTAAGAACAACAGATGATGTCACACACGACTTAAGAGCCCTGATTGACAATGATAATTTCGTAGCCGAGATAACCCCATATCTCAAACGGTTTGCTCGTTTAACTGCAGATATTAAAGATCACGTCGAGCAAAAGCAAGACAAGCGTAAAGCTTATTACGATCGTCGACGACGACAAGTTTTCCACATGCCAGGTGATCTAGTATGGGTGACATTGCATCCTGTTAGCAAGTCACAAAATAAGAAAAGTCGCAAATTTATGCCCAAGCGGGAAGGACCTTATTTAGTGGTTACTAATCGTTCACCTACTACGTATGACATTGCTGACCCAGCAAAGCCAAATGAAGTCCTTGGGACTTACCACAGCTCAGCCTTACGAGCCTATGAACTTCCAGTCGCTAGAGACAGTGGAACTGTAGTACCTCTCCGGAGACGTGGCAGACCAAAGAAGTTATGTGCTGACTCTTCGCCGAGACGTCGTGTGAGCCAGAGGGGGAGTCTGTAACAGGACAACTTTTCCAGCTCGCCCCCTAGCGGTCACTTCCCAAAACTTCAGTCTGTGTTCTGGAGTCATGGAGTAAACATGATGTTTTCCCCCGATTACTATATTTTTAACTAATTGTTTGTATTAATCGTATGTCAGTGTATTGTGATTTGTGTGTTATGTCCTTTAATGTTTATTAAAAAGATTTATGTAAATTTAGCTTCTTCCTTTAAGAGTTCTGTTTTTCCCTAGCAGGAATAGCTTTTGGCGCCCAATGGTAACTAGTCTTGTTTACGGCTACATAAATTATTTATTGTAATACGTAAAATCCAAATGCCTATCACAATAAATAACCTTCCAGCTCTTCTTTACTGATTAATCCTAAAAAATGTAAATTAGATAGGATAAAAACATCAGGAAAATTTATTCTCATTTAAGAGGGAATTTAGGTTTTAATTCCTATCAAGGATTCATTAAGAATTTCAGTTCGAATATGTACATGTTATAGCAGTCATTGAATATTAATTAAATTTACCTAATAAAATGGGGCTTGAAATTTTAAAATATTAGGATGAATTATTTGTAACATCATAATTTCTTTTGAATTGATTATTTATTTATATATTTAGATGATAGCTTTATTACTTAGATATCCTATTTTTTAGTCAAAATTGCCGTATTTTACAAACCTAATTTTATAATTTGATTTATCTACTGGTTGGAAAAATGAGATTTCATAATCAAATTATCATACACATTCTCATGTGATTCGAGATCTCTGTTTACCTGTGTGCATTAGATGGCAATGTAATATTTCAATAATTTTAAGTCTTAATTATCATTTATATATTTAATTTTATTTAATTTAGCTTCAATACACGAGGCGCTGTCTGTAGGGAAAGTTCAGAAAAAAGATTGTAAGGATTCTATGAAAGAATAATAAAATATATGAAAAATAATAAAAAGAATTTTTTTAATTGGCTGTTTTGTTTATCTGTTATGTAGTAAATAATTTTTTGTAAAAATAATTTGGAGATTAGCGCGTTAAATGAAAATATAAATATATTATGAATGTGTTTAAAATTCAAAATGATTCAGTGCATCTGCATCAGGATCTCATTCTTTTATCATACTCACTTGGACCTCCAGAATTTTAATAAAAATTATTTCATACATTTATGTTCACAAATAGTAATTAATTTGAAAACTTTTTTATTACTTTAAATTATACGTATAATTTTATTTCAATTCAATCTGTGAATTTTATATATTGGTTTTATAAGCTTATTTTACCGTTACAAACGTCCATTTTATTTGAAAGTATTAAATATGTGTTTTGATAGGAATTAAACAATTATTTGAATAAAAATTACTCTATTTTATGAGATTTCCTTATTGATGAATATATTTAGTTAACATTTATCAGAAATTTTATAGCTAGGAAATGTTTTTGCTTATAAATTTTGCATTAGAATTTTATAGAGCTTTTATTATAAAAAACTGTGAATAGTGATTGTGAAAAACTGCAAACGCCAAGCATCTATTTGAAAAAAGCCTTTGTTTGCTTATTTGTACTCCTGCTGGCAACTATTTGAAGTGAGATTTTATCGGTAAAGCTAAAAATAATATGCAAATCGACAATAACATTCTTTAGGTATTAAAACAGGTGAAAAGGTTATATGACCTAGTATGAAAAAATTTATCACGAATTTATATTATTAGGATGTCACACAGGAAGAGATCTTACTAAGTCATTAACGAAACATTCTCAAAATGTCTTCTCTCAGAGCATAAATGAGTACATATACACAATACTTACAGTATTCTAGTACATAATAGAGATTTTATAATGTATCCATAAATATTTTAAACTTCGTAATCATTGATATTGTTGAAGCATCGATTATCTAAGACCAATCACAGCGTGTGAGTGAGAAATTTAAAGCCAGTCTTATACGCAAAAATTCAGCTCAATTAAATAAGAAAATCTACATGATTAGTGTGCAGCTCCTTTCAAACCAATCTGACCTTAAATCTAGCAGTTAGTGTAGGTATGCTGAAGTGGAGACGCACCATTAAGTTGGCAATGTACTTTAATTACAAATAACAATGGCATCACCTCTAAAAATTCGGTTGCACAACCAATTCATTATAACATTAATCAATCCACAGAATATTTTTAACAAAGTTCGAATCTCTGTCTTGATGGATAAAAAATAGTTGCAGAATATTTCTTGTCCAAGATTAAAGGCTATTTACGCTTTGCTTTAAAACGCAGAATTCAACCGCCAAAAGAAATATAAAGAGACAGTCAATGTTTTTTCAATCAATGAACATTTTTCTTACTGAGAGAACGAAAGCTTTTTAACTATTTAACATAAGGATAGTGAAATTAACGACTGTGAACAGATTGTGAATTAACAAAATTTTATAAAACCTCGAAATGTCAAAAAATTAATTTCAAAAATATCTTGATTCTAAATCAGAGATATTCTTCCGACTATACTATCTCAGTGCACAGCGAAATAAATAGAGATGATGAAACAAAAATCCACTAAACAGCGCATTAAATTAATGAAAAATCTCATGCAATTTAAATGTTATTAAAATAGGAAAAATAACAACTTTTCATAATCGAATCATTTCCAAAAAGCAACATATTAAATTATCTTATTGAAACTGAATCAAGTGCCATATAATGAAGATTAAATTAAAGCATCTTAATAATCATCAAAAATTTAAATTATTCTAATTTAAATTTAAATACTGGGGAAGAATTTGAAATGAACAACAAATAAAATTTTGTAAGCCACAGTAAAACCATTAGTATTTTCAAATAAATATATCTTAAGATATAATATATAAGAATGATCAATTCATAGGTAAAATAATGAACACACATTAAAAACATGTCAAATACACATTGAGGATAGAAATTAATATTTAAAAAAGAAAAGCCAAAGTATCGTTATTGCTCTTTATCAAATGACTCCCCATTCCGCACACGGATTTTCTTAAAAAACACGAAAAGCGATAAATTATGTCATAAAACTGTGCAAATTTCATTGAATTCAAAAATTACTTACATAATGTTTTTTTAACTAACAAAGCTTTAAAAAAACTATTGTTGATGTATTTAGGCGATTATCCATAAGCATGAACATCAGTTGCCAAAGGCAAGCCATCTATCTCATTAGAATTCCAACCTTGTTTTCATACGCGCATATGTTCTGCTTTTTTTGTTCTACAAATCAAACCCTCAAAATTCTCGTTGATGCTTGAGATAGAAGTAAAAATATGGTACTAGTATTTCAGTGAATCGCTCAGCGCAAAATAATGGTCAAATTAACTCTTGAAGAATGTCCAATTCGTGAAAGGAATCTCTTGTAATTTCGGAAGAAGTTGCAATTCAAGCCATGTCTAGCCAGATTAATCTCAAAAGATAAAATAATTTTTTTAATTATAAAATTTCTAAAGTGTTAACAATGATGAAAAAAGTTTTTCAAATGAAATTAATTTTTTACAATCTTTTCTTAATCAATATTTTATGCCAAGTTGGAAAACTGAATTTCCAAATATGATTTAATAAAACGTTTTGAAACACGACTGAAAAATTTTAGAAAAATTACTAATTCAAAATTACGAAACATTTGTTTGTAATAGATGTGGTTATGCTAGTAAAACTGAAAAATCTGTGTTGGTAAAAAATAAATTCCTGATGAATCATCAAATAATTAATGGATGTCCTTCAGATGAGAGCAAGAATTGGGTTTTTAGGCAATGTTTATAATATTTTCTTATCAAAAGCGGATTAAACTATTTTCATTCACAAAATGTGACAGTACTATTTAAATTTCCTTATATGTTTAAATTTTTTTTAAAAAAAATTAATAAATATTCTAAAGCCAAAAAATATCTTAAAAAGAAAATATTGCATTTGTTAATAAATTAAAATCTTGTTAAATACAATATTTTCCCATATTTCTTAGTATAGATGTGTTGAGTAACAAAGAATTGTAACGTTATTTTATAATGTTGATGACCCTCATCGAAATTTTTTTGAAAAAATTGATTAGACATTTAGGATTTTATTTATTTTTTATACTTCTATGTTTTTAATAAATATAAAACAAAGAATACCGTGAATATACGAGTTGGATATTCAGTTTTAGTCAAGCATTTGTGATTTTATAGATGCATATATATTCCAAAAGTACCAATATCTACAGTCAACGACAACTCAGACTTGTATTCTTCTTTGATTAATACACATTTAATAATTTGATTAATCTATCATTTCATTTAGAGAATTTAAATACATAGAAATTAAATAATTTTCGAATACATAATTTAATTTTATGAATATTGGAATCGCATTCAGGATTATTCAATTTATAGAGCACTTTATGCGGTTTTCCCTGCTCCGAAATTCTGTGTTACCATACTTGTATAGTTTGAGACTCATTATTTTGATCCAATAAAATATAATGAATTATTATACAAAAAAAGAATGCGAGGAAAAATAGGGATGATATTTCAAAGTCAGTAAAGCAATAGAAATTCTGTAAAATTTTTGATTTCAAAATGGGAATGTTATCCACACGATGGCGTCTAGCCAATTTCATCGCTAGGGAAGGAACCGAAGAAAAAGGGAAGTAAAATGAGTTTATTATGCTACAAAATTGTTGAAAATGACATTTTTAATCAAAATTCTGATTCGCGTAGAGTACTCAAACGTAGGTCCTCTTGGATAAGTCAGTCTAGGCGGCACCTATATTACTATGGGAAAGAAATCGATAAAAGTGAAATTGTGAAATTATCGAACCATGCTACAAGTTTCCAGGCAGAAGTACAAGCGTTAAAGAAGGCCGTAGAATATTATGAAAGGTTCGTGGACGGACAGAAGTGCTCGATTTTTTTCAGATTCTCTTTCAGTTCTACAAGCTATTCAATCATTTCACAATTGTAATAAGGACATATGGACGATTAAAGAAAAGATAAAAAGAGTAAAACTAAACAAGTGTATTGAGTTGAGTTGGGTTAAGACTCATATTGGGATATATGGTAACGAAAAGGCGGATCAATATGCAAAGATGGCAGCATAGAAAAAGAGTGTGGATATAATTGTCCCCAAATCAAATGGTGTCTTAAAAGGGGAACTGAGAGAAGAAATTAAGCTACTATGGTTTGACAGGAAGAGTAACTTACGATTTTATTCCTAATTCGGAAATAAAAATAAGAAGATACCATCCACTGGTAATCCAAATTATATCAGGACATGGAAGATTTCCTGCATATTTCCAAAGATTTGGAAGAATGCAGGAAAATAAAGGCATTTATGGAGGAATCGGCATAGCTTACCACTATTTAAAAGAATGTACAGAAATCTCTGATCATAGAAAACATCTGCAAGTTAAAAATAATGACTTGAGTTCAGTACTGATGGTCCCAAATAATCTTAGGATTCTGAATGACATGATGTCTAAAATTGCCAGTTTTTTTCCAACTATTTGAAAGTTTGCAAGAGGAGTAGGTGGTCAGTATTTCACCACTTTGGGGAAAATTATCTCGAAGAGGATATCTGTTCGACAGATTCGGACAATGTAAGATTGGATATTGCTACAGCACACAGTCGGCCACAACAAATCCTGTCGATACTTCTATGTTCAGTGGTGGCGGGGTGGTCGGCTGTACAGAAGAAGAAGAAATCTAGGCGGCACCTTTCATGTATTCGACAGGTGACATTATATTAATCTAATGTTGCAGATTTTCAGATACACTGTGTTAAATAAAAAAATAAGACATTTTTGGGAAATATTTGCTTCGAATATCCTTCGTTATGGTAAAGATGTTTCCAAAAATCATTAACTTAATCGCTAAAGAAACATTTTATGAATATTATGCACTATTGGAAATCTGCCCTAATTATATATGCAACTTTGTTAATAACATATGATTTAATCACCCATACTTCGAAGTAATGCTTAACTTCGTCCCATTTCCAAATTTCGAATCGAGTTTTGTCATTTACATTATCTGCCTAAACATACTTCATCTTCTGCAAATCACTTCCCAGTACATTAGAACTGTCATAAAAATGTCAGTTCCTAAGAAATGCGCAAATAAAGAAAGGTTAAAATTCCCTCGGGGAGTTTCAGAAATTCGACTGTATTTTTAAAAATGCAAGATACTTGAGACTAGAATCAATTTATCAACCTCATTAGCTGTCAAACTAAGTCAATAAAATTGTTTAAGGTTTAGGTCGCTCTGAGAAACTTCATTAGTATCGAATTACTGTTGAAAAAGTTTTTGAATTGGAATTTCTTTTGTAACAAATTGTATGAATTTGCAAATTTTTATGTTGTAAAAATGATTAAATAGATTTTCACTACATCAGAATCTGATTAAGTAATTATTGTCAATAATTACTTACAATCCTTAAGAAATAAATATATTATTATATCAACAATTATTTATTAGGTTTTGAAAAACAGAACTCTATGAAAATATCAAACAGTACAAATAAAGTATATCTTTTATCTATGCTTTTAACAAAGTTATTCATAAATATGGATTTATAATGTTCTTTTCCAGAAATGCAACGTTTTATTGCTAAGTTCGATTAATCTATAATTATATATTTTTAATTCGTAAAGTTTAGTTTTATCTTCATTGAAGAAAAATAAAAAATATATTTAATAACATATAGAAACAGCTGTTTTCTCTCTGTAGCATTTATTTATTTTGATGAGTTATAAGTCTGGTTTCTTCGCTGGTTTTGTCCCACGTTTATTTTCTAATTTAAAAACCTGACATATTCAACCACTTGTCCTTAAAATGGCTTTTGTTTTACTTCAAAATTAAATGCAATTAATTACAGTTTTCTAAATCCTCATGTGATGAGAATTATTCATTTTTATAATGCGTCTTATGTCCGATTTTGTGTAATACGAAATAAATCAGAAATTAACTCCATCTATGTTTTTAAACAAAATATGCCAGCAATTAACATAATCTATTTTTAAACATAATGTATCAAAAATTAACTCAATCTATTTTTAAACATATAATAATTAACTCAATATATCTTTTAAGCAAAATATATGAGAAATCAACTTAATATATTTTTAAAAGCAGATTTATAACAGAACTAGACGAAATCTGAAATGTTAAGGGGTATGGTATATCAAAATATTAAAACATTTTTAAAATATTTAGAAAATGAATCATTGAAAAACTATTTTTATACAAAACCTCACATATAATTACGGCTAACCTTCGTTTTTGAAACTCTGAGAAGATACTTGGAAAAGAAGGTACTACTTTTAATTTATGGAGAAAACCATATTTTTAATAAATAAAATACTAGTAATTAAAAAAACTTTTTAAAAAGTGTTTTTAACATTCGTATGATAGGATTATATAACAAATTACATGTCTTTAACACAAACTTTCTTTTATTGTTTAGTTACAATAAATAAGAGAGATAATTATTTTTACAAGAATCTTTTTATAAAACTGCTATACCCGTTGTGGGTAAAAGCCATAATTTAGACGTACTCAGGAATATCTTCAAACTTCAGTGTAAATGAGTTAAATTTAGCAGTATAGACTGATAATCAGGGGTATAAAACAACGACCAATCATGTAATCAAATAAAAATCAAGATTTATAACGAATGGTCAGAAACAATAGGGTTTGAGTACACTATTCATTACTGTCAACAAAAATCCCTTGAAACTTTACGAACGATTTTTTCCAACGATTAATTATTAATTAACATCTGATTTTGTAATGGAATTATGTGATGTAACTGTATAATCAGACATGTCATGTGATTACACATTGTCTTACGCTTATATGACATCAAATACTGCTCCATTTTAAGATACTCATTGGATATTCTATAGCGTATTGTATTCGATATGAAGATTGCTCGACAACTTTGGTGCTCTTTGAAGAATGCAATTTCGAAATATATTATCTGATTTGCAGCAATGAAGTTTTATTAATTTAATTTCAACTATATTAAGAATACCTGGGAAACCAAGCTTTGTTCACAAGAGCTTTTTTAAGCGCAGATGAAAAAAAAAATTACTTGCTTCAAGTTATAAGCGAAATCTAATTGAATTGCGTAATTGGACGCGAGCAAGATGCATGAAAGTCCTCAGCCCTAATTACTACTCAATCACTGGAACGCTTATTCAGGGCTTGTTAAGCCCCATATTTATATTTAGTTATTAAAAAATAGTTTTCTTTTGGAGTGTAAAATCGAGTTTTGTTTTCAAGGGAGGCACTAATACAGATAAACTTAGAAAGAAAAACCTTATCTGCAAATAAAATTTGATCAACATTGTAAGAGCCGTTTCCGAGTTACAAAAAATAAACTTATATACATTCAAAAATTGCTCGTTTCAAATTATAAGATTCTTTCTGAAAGTAATACTAAGGCAATTTTAGAATGAACGTAATTTTCAACCTGAGTCAAATGAAGAGGACGGCATCCAAACTGGCACCATTCTTTCTAATTTTCCATACCTCATCAGCGTGAGGATGTTTATCACTAAATGTCAAATTTAGAATGCACTAGAATAGAATATAAGACGGAATTTTAGAGGGATTGGTTTTTGAACGTGAAGCCTTACCAAGGTCAATATCTTCCGTACTATAATTGGTGTTACTTTCGAGAATTTTTTCTTTTCTATTTTGTTATTTTAGTAAGGATTTCTTCTTTTAGTCTTTTTTCACTTTTTTCAAGTTTTTAAATTGCTATGGAAAATAAATTTAGATTTTTCTGCGTTATTTTTATATGAAAAGAATCGAAAATATGCTTTACTAAATAAAATATGAGATTACAGAATTGTATGATATTTATATGGTTTAACTGAAGTTTAAAACGGAATCTTCACAGTAACTGCCTCACCAAATCTTCATTCTTATAACTCAAGATTCGTACTGAAAACTTTATTTTTGAAATTCATGCTTGTAACTGGTTCAAATATAAAGAAACAATCTCCTTAAGCTTCATTGTTTGCTCTTAGCCAATTACGTTACAAGTGCATTTTAAGACGCATCTAGATAATAGGGACCGATTTATTGATATAGAGTAAGGAATTCACTGATTAAAATCATAAATTATTCAAGATCTTCTTGGGAAGACGGAGGAATATTCCCCCTTGGGGGTTTCAACTTCGCTTTTGTGTTCCAAAGAACTTGTCACCTTCACGTAATTTGATTACATCACTACTACTGTTCTCAAATAGCTGGGATACTTTCACTACATCCTGTTCGCTTTTATGATGCTTTATATTTAGCGCAAATACACAATATTTCGTTAAAGGTTGCTTCCCTCAAATGATTTCACTGTGCCTGAGGATAAGCAAGGACAGAAATATTTATTAGAAAACAATTACTAGCATTCGGAAATCAATGAGTTTTAGATTAACATCTTTTATATAAAAACATATTAGAGCCTTTTTCATCTTTTATTATTTTATAATTACACCGAGTAATACATATTATAATGCAAGGAAATTTTAAAAAAACTGATTTCATGTCTTTTTCAATAGCTGAAAACAAATATGGTTTACTGCTTTTTCCCATTATATGTTGTTTTTAATATTTGAAATAACACTTTTTATGTTAATGCATTTAAGTAAAATGTGGGTGTAAACCTTGAATTAAAAATATTTGTCTTAATAAACTTGATAAAAATCTTATTTAATTGAACAAAAAAGGCATCACTTTTACAAATCTGCAATCGCTTAATTAAGAGTTATAAATGAAAAAATAAATTAAAAGCAAACATTATTTGGTTTGACTCAGAAAGTTTCTTTTATTTGACAACCTGAAGTGAATTCTGGTTATTTATAAAATCCCTTTGGAGATATCAGTAGTCATATGTTATCAGATGAGTAAATCATCAACCGTGGTACAAATTCATCTATTTTTTTAAGGTTCTGGATGGATAGTTCTTCACTAGTCTTGCTACATTTTTATAAAACTATTTAAATGAATGTGGATATAATGAATCTTTATACTAATATTACAACCGGAGTCCCTAAAGCTCCTAAGCATATGTATAACTAAATCAACACAGTTTCCAGTCTTCTGGATGTCAAGAAATTTCCTGTTTAAGAAGGACAAACAAAATCCAATCTTTTAGCTGTGTCTGATTTACAGAAACTACATAATGAGAATCCTTTATAAGCTTTGTGATTTCAGGATCATCAAAATTTTCAGCTAAAAATTTCTCTATTCTTACTACATAATTTTTTTTGTTTTACGCATATAAACAAGTCCTATTGTGATTACGTCACTTCATATATACTTTCTTTGACCGTTGAATTATTAGTAGCCGAATCTATATGATTCTGCCGCATCCAAATAAGGGCTCCGACATTTTTTTTCTCCAACAACTATTTCTGTCCCGGACTTCATTCTTTTATCTGAAGGGAATGTTTACTTTAACAATTCCACAAGCACAAGTAATAAGATTTCGCTTACCTATTTTGCTGGCCAACGCAAAAGTAAAACATTTTTAGGTCCACTCAAATTACCTATCGATGTTCAAGATTCTTCATCTTCCCCCATAAGCAAAGCACTTAAATATTTCATCTTTAAGTCTTCACGTTATTTCCTACGTAAGGAAACAAAGGATAATATCCTTCGCTTCTTTTTATCTTCCATGTCGTTCAACTCTTTGAAGAATAACTTCTTTTAAGTATGAATTATTTCATAATTTAGATACACTGAATCTCAAAAAGTGAGGAGGATAGAAAAAACTATCAGTATGCTTCAAACTAGCATATCAAAAAGAGTCAGAATTATTTCACAAACTTCAAACATCAAAACATTTTTTTTGTTAGCCTGCGTTTTTAGTCACCTAATGGACCTTCTTTGGGTGCCTTTTCCAAAAATTTAAAAAATAAAATTTAAACAATTGGACATATATGGTATATCTAATAAAGAATAGAAATCGAATTCAAATTTGCTACTTGAAGCAAATGAGTTAACAAAGTTCCAAATACCATGAATCATATAATGAAAGAAAAATTCAATTCGTTTTCATTAGGCATTAAAAAATTAAAAAAAAACAAAATTATTAAAAATTGGAGGATTTGATTTACGCAAAATTCAGCCATAATTTTAACATCGTGAATGATGGATCATTGCATTTGTTCCATTTTTATTTTGAAGTTGTAAAATCCAATTCAACTACTTACCTAATTTGTGGCAAACACTGTGCTATGCAGTAGTTAATTAGTTCATAGTAATTGTCTAATTTGTACAATACATTGCACAACTATAAAATGTAAACATTAAATGTGTGTGTGTGTGTGTGTGTGTGTGTGTGTGTGTGTGTGTGTGTGT
>JAOUZG010027617.1:3789835-3846151 GCA_026289955.1 Argiope argentata
GTGTGTGTGTGTGTGTGTGTGTGTGTGTGTGTGTGTGTGTGTGTGTGCGTGCGTGCGTGCGTATCTACATGTTACGTATCTCGCTGAGATTTTATTAATTTTTTCAAATTCTTGTTTAGTTTTGCTTAATTAGATTAATGTTTAGTCAAGCAACGAGAATTCTATTTGGGGATAGATTTTCGTAAATTTAAATCATTATTAGATAGCAAGATTGAAAGCTAAGGCAACATAGCAGATATTTCCGAAATTTTGCGCAACCCCAATAGAATACAAGTTTTTATCTAACAATTTTAAATCATATTTAAATGTTTTCGTAAAATGTATCTCCTTAGCCCATTTATCATATATTATTATTTACTTTGGACTTACTTAAAAATGTTATACACAATTAATCTTGACGTAATTCATATATTAAATATAAAATAAAGTTATTGTTAGAAGTCAGTTTTGGAGAAAATGTACCCTCAAAACTTATTTATAAAAGTTTCAGATCTCAAAGAATCCATATATAAAATCCATACATACTTCAGTTTTCTGAAAGTAAGTTAAAACAAAATATTTGAAAGGACTGCCCTTTCTTTTAATGGCAAAAGTTATCTACTTTTCGAAATTTTGTTGAGGCAAACCGGATTAGGTTCATTTTTTTTTTCTTTTAATGTACTTACGATGCTAATGCATTTGCTTTAAAATCCATGCTGTTTATCTTTCTGTTTAGACAAGATATATTTTAATATTTTTAAAAGCAGAGTTTTCAAAGTAAAAAGAAGAAATAAAAAGTGATAGAAACTTCAACTTCTAAAGAATAACTGAATAGTACTTTATTTTTCATATTGAAATAAAATACTTAATGGATTTGAATTATTAGTCCATAACAGATATTTTAAATAATTTTCATCCCTTTCACGATTATGTTTATAATAATCTTCCACATTGGTTTTGCGAGAGCTTTTCGGATATTCAAGTTAATTATAAAGCATTCGCGAGCGGCAGAATGCAAAGGAAAAGGAAACAGAATAGGATGATTCCTGATAATTGTTAGGAATTACAGCGCCTATCTCCTGCAGGATAATGCAGCTCGTTAAATAAATACCACTTCATTTACTCTATGCGAAATGAATGCTTACTTAGTTAAATTACTCAAATGAGGAGGAATTCCGCGTTTCAACTCGATCGAGGGAGTAACAACGAAATTCTCATTTCTGGTTGTTAACATAAAATTAAAACAAACGTGTTGATTTTTAATAAGACATGAAATTGTTCTTCTTAAAACGGAGAAATTTCTCAAAGATGAAATTTAAAATTCACCAAGATTGCTTATTTTTATTATTTAGAAGGATGCATAAAATTTATTTAAAATTTAATAGGATAATATAAACATTTTAAATTATGTCACACAAAAATAATTGGAGTTTTTATTACAAGATTAAAATTATTCTCTTAGTGACCTTTTACATTAATAAGAAAACACTTTTTAAAAATCTGCCTAAATTATAGAATACAAATAAATAAATTTCCAATATTAGCCTTTATCGCTCCATTTAAACTAATTCGCTAACAGATTCACTTACATAAATATTTTCAAAACTATCCATATGACATTCCAAACTGAGCCGCCTTCCTCGCACAGAGGTAGAGCGTCTTTATCGCGATCTGGGCACCCCGGATTTAAGTCCTGGTTTCTTCTGTGCACTATCTGTGTGGGGAAAGAATTTTTTCTCCCTGTAAAAAGGGTCTGTGCAAGCGAATGTGATGAGTGTGTTGTTAAGATGTACTCTTAACCCTAGTTGGCGCTACTTAAAACAAGAGAAGCATCGCTGACGCAGTCAGCGAGCTAGTACATGGCAAGTGCCTTTGGTAACAGCAACAACTTTCCAAACCTAAGTTAGTGCTCAAAGAATCAAAAATTCCAATTTCATGGTACACTTCTTTCGGCAAATTTCCTTTTGCTGTTTTAAAGTATTGCAAAAGTGCTTAATTACTAATTATTAAAATACTATTTCGAATCATATTATCCAAAAAAATATCCGATTATTGTCCAGATATAAAAATTATCCTTGGATTGTCGACTTAATACAATATAAGGTCAGTATAGTTCCTTGTTGTTGTGGATGAGATAAAACGTACTACTGAAGTGGTAAAAAAAACTTTGTTTGTGAGAGTAATAGGCTACTACAAAAGGTTCATTAATAAACTTTAAATATTAAACATAAGTATGAAAATATATACTTAATCATCTCATTTATATATATATATATATATATATATATATATATATATATATATATATCTGAAATGAGCAGAAAGTGTTCAAACTTCATAAAAATATTAAATAGCTTTTCCGTTTATTTTTCATGATTTTGTATTTTTATTAATCCTTTTATATTTTGTTCACTTTTAATAAATTTAAAATTGAAGATGGAGCGGGTATATGCCATCTAATTAACTGAAATTCATTGTGTTTAAATCCGAATAAAATTAATCCATAGTTAAATCCGAATTTCTTTAGTTTAAAATGTGACTTTCTTGCCTCAAATAATGCCGACTGTAAAAGAAAGGATACTCCAACATTTCATAATATTCCCCATAAAGTGTGTCGATCTTCAAATTACCAGCATGAATTTCAATTCCATTTTTGACAAAAAGACAAAAAGAGACAAGTCGGATATCCTGAGATTTCTCCTTTTTATCACTGTACTGCGAAGGAAATGGTATTTTATCTTCTTTGCTACTATTTTGAAGATAAGAAATTGCGCAGAAAACGATTTCTTGCGTTTAAGGAACATTTCAGAAAGCTCTATTTCCGACCTTTAAATTTCCAAAACTAAGAAGGCATTCTAAGAATTTTACCTATAGTTTGAAGAGAATAAACCAGTAAATAAATGTGAAATATACTTCTTTTATCAATGCATTTTGAAAGATGATACGCAGAAAATACTTTCAAGGAAAATTATTTATATTTTAAACAATATTAAAATGCTGTCGTTTGGAAAAATAAACTTGTTACTAGTCTAATATTAACGTTTCATTTCATTCAGATTTCAGTTTTGTTCTATATTGTACAGGTATTTAATAAAGAAGTAGGCAAAAATTAATTGGATATCAAAAAATCGTATAAAATTTTGTAAAATAAAAACTGGAAAGTATACAAACAAAATAAAATATTTAATTATTAAGAAATATTTAAAGTGAATATATCTTGATGAAAATAGTATGTGCAAACAATATTCAATTTTATACCAAACATTTTCAGTCGTATGACGAGTTAAAAAAGTGAATAGCAGTTGCACGGTGAGTGAATAATAGTGAGCCAGTTTTATTATTTCCTCTTAAATGGTACAAGACTCCAATGAACACCAAAGGATGATAAAACTGGAGATCGGAGAATATGATTACTGAGAGCTTTTCACTCAATCATCAATAGGCTATACACAGCGTCTTATGTCAGATTCATAGAATAAATAATGCTGAGAAATTTAAATTTAGAAGTTTCATAACAATATATGTCATCTCCACTGTCCCTCGGTCTTTTTTGTATAGTTTTTTTTTAATTTGCTCAAAATTTCTCTGACTTTCTGTTAAAAGTGTGAGGTTAATAAACAATATATGATGTATAGTTCCTGTTCTCAGACATTGCAGTTCGTAAAATACCATTAATTTATTAAGAAAAGAATAAAAGTTCACTCGAAATGTTTTGAGAGATCATATCAGAATCGAAATTTGAAGAGGCCCTATTTCAACATCTGTCTTCATAAAGATTGAAAATAGAAGAATTATTTATTTATTTTGAATTCAAAATATTTACAAATATTGAATGACCGTCTTTAGAACATAAAGGAAATTCTATATTATAACAAAAATTTAAAGCAGAAATTATTGTCTTATCATTGAAGTTAATTAAAAATCCACATATTTTCAGGCGACTCTGTTGTTCACTTTTCTTGTTCAAAGTCAAAAGATGAAGCAAGCATATTGATTATTCTGCAAATGCTTAAAAACTGATTATTCTGCAAATGCTGGATTAATTTTGATAGCAATTCGAATTTATGAGCTTTCTTAGTCTTTTGTTAAAAATCAATTGAACTTTAATGTGAAGATTAACGTTCGCATACTCTACTTAATGCAACTTCTGCAATCATTTGTAGTATTAATTTTATCCTTTACGGATTGTTTACTGAACATCCTTTTCCAAAAAATTACGCTAATTTTAGAAATTTTATTTTCTACTTCATAATCCTCGAAAACCGTAATTTTCGCTAAAATTAGAACGATCTCGTATTTGGTTTCCATTTCCAACTGGCACTTTTTTAACCCATTTCACTCCAAAAAATAATTAGATGCACCTAATACCTTATTACCTTATTCACTTAATACAAAGATTTGTTTATTGCTATGAAAAATAAATATACATAATTCTTTTAAGTCATATTTCTTATATATATATATATATATATATATATATATATATATATATATATATTAACCCTTATGTACGCATTTTGAAAAATTAATTAATAAAACGTCAAAATGATCCACAATCTTGAATGGCGAGTCAGAAGCACCATCGGAGTGCAAGGGGTTAAAGATACAGGCATTAAAAGAGAGAAAAAATTGAAATAGGTCCACATTTTATTGTGACACATATTGTTATTTGTGTTCCAAACGTTACACAAATTGAAAACTTATTTTTCAGAATGTTTCTTTTGCACAGCTAAAACTATGTTAACAGATTTGAAGCCGTGAATCACAATAATGATTTATACCTTCTTTTTATTTAGATAAATATAAATCCCAAGTGCGATTTGAATGACGTCAGGAGAGATCAATGTGTTAAATATCAGATTCCCAGATATTAGATCAATCAAATAAAAGAATCTCATTTTTTTCTATAAAGGCTTCAATATCAGTTGTCCAAGAATTCTTCCGGGTAACTATGTTTTGGGTTTCAAAGGCTTCATGAATTTTAATTTTTTATCGAAACCCAATATTTATAGTTTTAAAATTTTTTTATTAGAATATTGTGTAAGAGAGAATATTGAGACTACTATATTACACGTTATCAGACTTTTTTTTCAAAACTGCAATGCCTTTTCTGAAATGGAATTCGTGTAGCTTCAAAGTAGACTATTATTTTAACTTCATAAAACTGATTTTAGTAAAACCATCATTTGACAGAAGGTTTCTTAGATATTAAAAAACACATTTTTCTTGTTAGCGGTAACGATGCAGAGCCTCAAAAACTTTTGCAGTTGCTATAAACCAATAAATGCATATCGAAAACGAACAATTTTCACATTATTTTATAATCGCATTATGAATAAATGTTTAATTAAAAAAATTCTACTGATTAGAAATATTATTAGCAAGTTTGATTTATAAAGTGTGGGTTCTGAACTGAGTTTATCAGCAAAGAATAATCAACAAAAATGCTCTTCGTGTCAGCATATACCATTAAATACTGTACGAATTGGTAAAATTTCAGATTCGAAATTTAGGTATGCAATATGAAATAAAAAAATATTTTATGATATCAGAAACTTAAAATCTACATAAAATTTATTAACTAATAACAATTATTTTAAAAAGGTAACTTTAATATTCAAAAGGATATAGTAGTTTATTCGTTTTTCTTGTTTTAAACCTGCAATGCATCGTGTAGCCGCTGGACTACACGATTTTATTTTCCTTTGTAAGTTTCACGTGACTGTTCTAAAAGGCAACAATGAATGTTTGGAACTCTTTTTAAATCCTTTTTGATAAACATATGTAGAAAAGATTCAAACTGTAAATTGGATGAAACGACCAAGATATATGAATAATTCAATAATTAAAAATACTTTCACTATATATGTTGCAAAAAATATACTCGTCAACACGGAATTTAATTTTGATTGTAAACTAGCTATAAAGCAAATTATCTCACTGGGATATCATTCATATTGTAGCTGCTTGGCAAATTAATACTTTTTTTATTTCACGAAAAAAAATTAAAAAGTTTTTAAGAAAATCTTAAATAATATGTGGCTATTATAAACTTTTCTTTTTGCAAAAAAAGAAAGAAAAGAAAAAAAGAAAAAGAGTCAAGTATTCTTGGGTTAAAAGAATCCTAATTTTAGATG
Organism: Argiope argentata; assembly: GCA_026289955.1. Taxonomy (NCBI): domain Eukaryota; kingdom Metazoa; phylum Arthropoda; class Arachnida; order Araneae; family Araneidae; genus Argiope; species Argiope argentata. The sequence continues at coordinate 3,795,952 of JAOUZG010027617.1, forward strand.
CAAGGCTGGGATAGAAAGTTTTATTAATATCAAACGATATCATTTTCGATATGAGAATTAATGTTATTCATCCACATGAAAATCATAACGATTTAAATTTAGAAGAAAAAAATTTTAAAATGTCCTAATATTTTTTTTACATTTCTAATACTGGCATTGGTCTTAACCCTTTGCACTCGGAAACGTAATTCAATGTATAATTATTCGCTTAATACAAGGTCTTGTATATTGGTCCAAAAATAAATATATATGTTACAGTGAAAACCTGGAATCAATCAAAACGCTAATTAACTGACAGCGCTGAGGAGGATTCGAATTAACTAGGGAAAACGCAGTTTAACTGGTAGCACTTTCGAAGATCCGAATTAACAAGGGAAAATGCGTTTCAACTGAACAGCTATAAGGAGAACGGATTTTCTTGAGTGATTACCAATTTTGTACAGTTAAAACCGTAGAAATCTAGATTTCTTCTTCGTAAAATTTTCAAAAGAAAGTATATTTGTCCAATTTTATTCTTGTTGCAACATGTTTGTGCTGGTTGATTCATTTACGATGAGTGAAGAAAATGTTAATGTCTTTTGTGCTAAAAGTTAGAAAATGGGTTTCTTGAACAATTACAATTGTTACACAAAAAACAGAATAATTTGAATGTTATTATACATGATAAAGGTTGTTTTCTCTTATCCGTGATTGAAGAAGCAAAATCTGCCGTTGGTAAGACACCGCATATTAAAATCACCTGTTTAGCACCGCATATTAAAAAGGTTTGGCATTTTTGAAATCGGTAGAATAAAGAAGTCAATTTCTTCAAATGCGTCCATAAAATATTATTTACCAGTTGAAGAAAGTTTTGATGTTATCGAAAGTGCACATGTGACCATAGGACCTGGTGGTAGAAGCACACTTAAAATTGAAACTTTAAGACGATATTCTAACGTAACCATTGAGATGATACAACTTTTTTTATTAATGTGTAAAACATGTCACCAGAAAAAAAGGTAAAGAAAAGGTTTGGTTTCTAAACCTATCATTCACTCAGAAATGAATAGTCGCTGCCAAGTGGATTTGATTGACATGCAATCTCAGGCGGATAAAAATTTATGTTACTCTTATCATTTGAGAGCAAAAGAGGGGAAGAAGTTGTGTTTCAAGTAATGGATATCTTTTTGATATTTGAGGCTTTTTGCGCCCTACAATCAGATAAAGGAAGAGAGTTTGTAAACTCCATAGTAGAACAGTTCTATAAGTATTGGTCAGAATTATAGATCGTTCATGGGAAACCTCGTCACAGCCAGTCAAATGGGCTCGGTTGAGAGGGCCAACAAAGACGTAGAAAATTCGTTGGCTTCATGAATGAAGGATAATAAAATTACAAAGTGACACTATGGTCTTCGTTTTGTCCAATTCATGAAAAACAGATTTCTACATTCAGAAATCAAACAATGACCATACAAAACTATGTTTGGAGAAAGAAAAGGCAAAGCTAAGAATGGAATGACAACCTCAACTTTCCCATCAGATATTATAAAAACGATCGAAGACGAGGGTGAACTTCAGAAAATTTTCGAGGATATGAATTCTGAAGAACAAGAAACTGAACAGGCATAATCAGGGGATCATATGCTTGCTAATGAGTAAACCAACATTTTTCTAATTAGGGAAGAAACCAAGGAAAATTTAATAAAGCAAGACAAACGAATGAAAAAAATCTCTAATGCAACACAACCTGAGCTTGATATTGGAGGTAACGTTGTTGTTCCTATTCCAAACGTTGATAGACCAAAAGCTGATTTGCGACATCTTCTCGGTGTAGTGCTTGAAAAAATAAAGATGGCGTATACGAAATTGTTACGAAAGATGGAGTTTTGAGCGAACTATATTCGAGGTAAGATATAATATTTAAATTTAATTAGTTCAGTGTTTATTCAATAAATGTAATTTATACAATTTTTATTAATTTTAAATTTTATAAATATTTATGCAGTAGATTACATATATTCCGGGTGCAAGTTTGGTACAAAAGTTTAAAATATTACCTGATTTTTATATCTGTATTCCATGCATCGCAACAAATTTCTTGACTTAAAAACAAGTATCGAATCAGGAAATTTCTCTGAGAGCAGCAGTAAGAAAAGTAGCTATACGAACCGGTCAAGGGTTCGTCCACAGTTCTAGTAAAAAACACTACAAAGAGATGGTTCTGTATGAAAAAGGGTTCTCTTTGCAATTCTAAATATCACAGTGGTTTGCCTTGTCGAAATAAATATTATGTAATAACGGTACTGCTTTAAACAATATCCAAACAAAGTATTTTTTCTTAATGATTTTTTCTTCAAATACTATGTTATTCAGTATAATTAAAATAATAATTTTGAATAGAGAGAAGTAATTTTGTTTAAAAAATCAGTCAAAACATGAATAAAATGATTATCCCTAGCACTTTTTGTGAGAGTTTTTTCCTTGTTAATTCAGGTTTTCGCTGGCGCTGCCAGTTAAAAGGAGTTAATTTTCCTTGAAAAATTTAATTTACGTTTTTTGACCATTGTGTAGGTATTTTTAACAATTAAAATTGGAAAATAAATAAATAAAATGTCAAAATGATTCACCGTCTTGAATGATGAGCGAGGGTCACTATTCGAGAATCTGATATTTAACCCTTTGCACTCGGAAAAGTAATTCGTTGCATAATTATTCAATATACAAGAGTTTGTTTGTTGCTCCAAATTTGTTTGTGCTTGTGTGTTTAAAATTGAATTTCTCCGTCTTTTTACCTGTCTGTAGGTATTTTCAATAATCAAAATTGAAAAATAAATTTAAAAAACGTCAAAATGATTCAATATCTTGAATGGTGCTCAAGAGGCCCCATCGAGTGCAAAGGGTTAAACATTTCTGATGTAATTGCTTTTCTCTTTTCTCTTCTTACCACGATAATGCTCTTGAAATTCAGGAATACATTTTAGAAATCATTGCTTTAGTTATTATTTTAGTTATTATTTATTATTTTCTAAACGATACATAATACTATCTCCACTGTTAGTTGCTATAAAACTTATAGTAAACTAAATAACTTTTCACTTGATCTTATTAAAGAAAAATAGAATAGAATACACAGATACAAAAGAAGACTTTTCATATACTTTCAAGAAGTACGTTTGGCTAAAATTCTTGAAAATACTATTCATGTTTAACCGGAATCACGACTGTAAAATTTGCACTTATATCAAAGCTAAATGCTATTAACAGAAAATAAATGATGATGATGTAGTGTCCGCTTTTTACCGCGGAAACAGGGGTGGAGTAGCTTCTGAGGGTAAGAACCCCTGAGCACCCGAGGGCAGAAGTCTGACTTCTAGCTCATATGAAGATGAAACACACACACACATACGCTTGCACAGCCCCTTTTTACAGGGGGGCACATTCACCCATCTCACAGATAGCACACAAAGGAACAACCATGCCCGAACCGGGACTCGAACCCGGGACCTCCAGAACACGAAGCAGACGCGCTACCTCTGTGCCAGCAAGCCGGCAACAGAAAATAAATATTTACCGAAATTATAAAACTTTGTTGATGATTGCTTCAAATATTCTCTTTATTAATGGATTCATCGAAAAATTGATTTCAAGATTAATTAAAATATATATTTTAAAGGAAGGTTAATATTAGGATTTATGAATGACTCAGTAAAAATCACAAAGGTAGGCACAAAAAATGTTCCATTCGCGAGAAAATAAATTGAAAAAGTATTCTCTTAAGCGCCAAAGTAGATTTATATCCACCATCACCTGATTTATTATATGAATAGAATATGCGAATTTCTGATTGTAAATTTGCATATTTTTTATAAATGCCAAACAAACAAACAAAAATAAACATCATATCTCCACTGGCTCCTTATTAAAATGAAATTCACAGCATAAAATCTACTTTTGAAGAATTTTAAATATTGATTTGTTATTTTTTGTATTTAAAAAAGTAGTAGATTATATAAATTAATTAGAATTTTAAATACCAATAAACTGAATTGAATATATTTATTTTTATTTTTATAATGTGACTATATTTGCTTTTCATTGCATATGACGCATTAAAAAAATCAAGTTTGCAGCTGGGCTGTTGTAAACCAAGATTTGATCGAATAGAATTGTAAATAAAATGAATTGCGCGTAAATACACCCATGTACACATGTATATATGAAATAAAATTTTCTAAAAGAATCGAAAATAGAGAAAATTTAAAACATTAATCTTTGTTTAGAAAAGATTCAAATTAAGTCAGTGATGTAGATCGTTTCAACATTGAAAGAAAAAAATCACTAATGATCATATGTTAACTAATGTTGATCATATATGTAATATAATGAAAAGAAGGAAAATATGAGTATGAAAATGGTTGAAATAAAATAATCAAATTTGAAAAAGTATGAAAAGTTGAATTTTTTCCCAACTATTCGGCAGAAATTTTAAAAGTAATGGTTCGGCAGCTCTGAAATAAAAGAATGAAACCCATCTTCGAATATGAAGAAACATACTTACGTGCCACCAAATTAATTGTTTGTTATAGAAAAACTTAGGAATTTAAAAAATAATTATCACTAAATCAGGATTTACAGTAGTTCCTTTTCTGCGGGGAAAACGTACTTTTTGATGTTATTTAATTCTTCAAACTGTAGCTAATATATTGTACATATTTAGCTTAACAAATGAAAATAAAAACTGGTAAAAATTAAGATTTTTTTCTAAAGGGTTTTTTAAATGATGATATTTTAAAGGAAATAAAATATATAAATTGAAATTTTCTGCAAAGGTAGATAATTCGTGATATTTCCATTTTTCAGTCAATAAAATGTATACCAGGAAATCAAATATACATTTACAAAAAATTATGCTAAAACCTCTTATAGTAAATATTTGCGAACGTCCAAATGGGAACCCATTTTTTTTTCAATTTAAATTGTTAATAAAAATGTAGGTGATGCTCATATCATTTTACAAATGCATAATCCTGTTCTGTACGGCTCGTTAAGTAATGTGTTTTTTCCAAAATATCTTATTAATCAACTAATTTAACTTTAATGAATGTTTCCGATTGCTTTAGAAATTTTGTGTAATTTGATGCACGTATTTCAGTTTCTGATTACAACCAGGAATATTCAGAAATGAATAAAAAAATTATAATAATTCATATAAGCAATAACTTGCCTCTAATCATAATTCCTTTTCATACATGAAAAATGATATTTGTGCTCCCTGCTTCATAAAATGGTAGAAGTTTTAAGTTGTTGTGATTGTTGTTTCTCATGACGCTTGCGTGAACAAACTAGATGAACTTGATATTTATGGTAGCTTTATAAAAATATAGTTAACTTAACGTAAATGAATAAATATTATTGCCGTATTGAAATATTTCCAGTTAAGTTATAATAAGTTTAAAATGTTATTTAAATTTATGAATACCAAATACACCAGGATGTAAAAAATAAGTGGCAATAGAGCATATTAACTTGTTTCTTTTAGAGAAACAAATGAAAACCAAAGCCTCTTCTCAAAAATTATATCCTAAAGAGAAAAGAAATGTATAATGTGATATTTTACCTTCCATTTAACCGGCGTACAGCTCTAATAATCAAATTTACAAAATGTTTTGTTAAACTTTTACTAAACGTAGTTGCAATTCAAAGGAACTAATGACATCAGATAGTAGTGAATAAAGTATTTAAGCGTTCTTCTTCTTCCCCTAGAGTGCCTTTACCAAAACGGATGCTTTTCAGTTCGCTAAGATCTCTCCAGTGCACACTGTAGTCCCTGTTCCCAATTACTCCCTGTTCACAACTATGTTGGATCATTTTGAAGATGTATCAGTATAATTTTCTCCTCAGTGTCAGGGGAATATGTGCTTCTAAGATACTGGGATTTCCTTTCCTTCCCGAAACTGATTTGTATGTTCTCTAATAACTCTGTAATTAGTTTAAATTTCATGCTTTGTTGCACCATCTTTTGTAAGCTAAATTTTATATCAATGAGGTAGCACGATAAATAAATCCAAGGGAGGTAGAAAAAATCTCAGGTATCATTCACTGACTTCAAATAACTAAATCAGTTTCCAGTTTGTGCATCAGAATCATCGTTTTAAAAATTGTTCTGTATTTTCATTCTTTTATAAGTAAATGGGTATAAAATTGAAAACAATAAGAAACGCGGTTTAATTTTTAAGTTCAAAATTATAAAAATTTGATGATTATATAAAAAACTTATTTTTTCATTTCCAAATTGAAATATAATGTAATCCTAATATAAGGTTTCCTATTCACCAGAATTTACTGAACAAATTTTCAGTAAATTCTGGTGAAAATTACTACAAATATTCTATTGATGGATTCAACAACATTCATTTTTAATTAAGTTAGTACATAGTTGTAGCATAGTTTTGAAGTATTCTGTCAATAAAATCAAGTTTAGACGATCAGATGTTTTAGTTAGAGCTTTTTGGAGCAATCTTTCCGTAGTTATCAGAAATATACTACGTAAAGTTAATATTATTAATAATTAAGACTTAATTAAATTTAAAAAAATTATCATGAAAAAACTTCAGTTTTATGTTTTCAAAAATTTAATAAAGGGACAATAATTAAAACTGTGTCTTAAAGTCAAATGATGTACATGCAATAATTTTTCTGGTCACTTTTTAATTTAAATATAAAAATTTTATTTCTACATTCAGTTTTATAATTAGTAGCTATATTATTAATAATTAAGACTTAATTAATTTTTAAAAAACTATCATGAAAAACCTTTAGTTTTATGTTTTCAAAAAATTAATAAAGGGACAATAATTAAAACTGTGTCTTAAAGTGAAATGATGTTCATGCAATAATTTTTCTGGTCACTTTTTAATTTATATATAAATTGTTTATTTCTACATTCAGTTCTATAATTAGTAGCTGTATTATTATTAAAAAACTGTTATATTTGTTTTTTATTGCACTGCTTTCAACTGATGATAGAATCAACATTTCTCTTTTTCAATCATTAATATGCCCCTTCGTTAATTAAACTGCTACATACCTACTATATCTTTAAGGTTATAAATTTGTTATTTTTTAATTTCTTCGTGAAAAGTATTTTTTTTTTCGTTTTCGACTTTATTTTTAAAATAACAAAATATTAGTTTGTATCTTTGACTGCCAAAAATATAAAAATACAAATCTGTAAATGAAAATTAAACTAAATTACAACTACGAGATGGAATAGTTTTTTGTTGATATCATTTTAAAAATTACCAGCTATAATGAAGATATCACATATTTAGATTTTATTGTAAGATGCTATAGTAGTTTGTAGAGCAATATAATGATTTTTTTGTATAATTTTATATTACAATTTAAAATAAAGCTGTGTAGTCGTACTCTTCTTTTACCAACATTTTTTAGCTTTTCTTAATATTTTATTAATAAACTATGCTTTTATTAATGAAAAGTAATATTTTATTGATAGGTGACATAGTGAAATGGAGAACGAGGCAGGGTTATAGATGACCCAGCACTGAAGTCAGATATTGTATTTTTTTATATAATTTATGCTTTTAAAGAAAAGGTGAGAGCTATTCAAGGATGTGACGAAACATTTACCCCAAATTACTGTTTGCCTTTGTTACTCTATCATTTTGAAAAGGTTTTTACTAGATATGTTTCGCTAATAACATTCATTTACTAAATGAAGGAAACAAAAAGGGACATGCCCAAATCGATAGTATGAGATACTGGTATGTATTCAGGCGTATGCATGAATCCGTTATAATATCTATTATTCGGAAGTGAGACAAGGATCTCAGAATTTGGTGTTACCTATGTATTTCAAATGCTACTCCAGCAGAATTTTTCCTCGGAGTTCAGATGATATACTATCAGGACATTGAAAACTGATTCCAATATACAAAATCCATCGAAATTCTGCTACTGAAAGAATCTGTCAGTTTCTTAATCACACAACAGCTGTTATTTCTTCGCATCACCCCATATGCCCATAATAACTAGGATTCGTAAAATAAACCCAAATCTTATTTTCGAATGATTTCAGAATGGAGGCATCTCCAACCGATTTCTTCACGAACAATTTATCTTCGTACAATCATCTGAAGGTTAATAACAGCTATTGAGAAATGAGCCGACATTTTAAGATGAAAATATTTGGTTTCAGAATTTCTTTCAATTCTAAACTGGCTAAACATCTAAATATTTTCAGTCATCTATTCTGTTTAAACAGGGCATATCTTTCATCTTGATACGCGTTTTGATCAGAAAATTAAATCGATTTCCAGAAATAAATCAATTTCCAGAAAATTAAATCAATTACCTTGAAAGATTTTGTGAACAATGGAGCTGTTTAAATACATTTTTTAAGCTTAATTTAGAGTTAAAAAATTACCACACATGTTTTATTCTACACATGAAAAGAAAACAAATAAATCCACTGTATAATTCATACTAAAGTTTAAAGAAAAAATTCTCAAATCAGCGGAAAAACAGACGCTAATAGTTATTCAGAAGATTTTTCCAAATTTCAAGGAAAGTAGGATTTCTATCCAACTGAGTTTACATTATTGATTCATGAAGACGCCAGCTCCATAAAGTGACTTGAGCGCAAAATATCTTTGGGGAATTTAAAATAATTTTTTCAAAAATAAAAATGATTCAAAATTAATATTAAACAAATTTAAGGAAAAATGTATTTATTTAAATGCGTTTAGTTCATGTTGGATATTTTTGAAGACTTCTGAAGAACTTGAAGTAAATGGCATTATAATTAGAAAAGTTTAACAATTTTATGATTTTAAAATCATATAGCATATAGCCCCAGTGGGAGATAGCTTGACTTTTGAAATGCCTCTACTTTTTTCTATTGAATGTTCTTCAAATATTTAATGGGCTAAAAAACTTCACCAGATATAGTTGGATGATAATTCGACATGGTCATTCCCAAGTGTGCGAAAGAAGTGTCAGAGAATTTTTCCAGTTATCAACGAAACGAGTTACCAGGGTCAGTAGGACTGACCATATCTGAAGGCTGTCAACGGCTTTATGATTACGTTTTTGTCACATCTTCTCGTAATACTTCTATTTACCGAATTGGAATTTGTATTAAAAGATAGCCAGAAAACCGGCGAGGGCCGCTAAACATGCTCATGTTATAATATAAAAATGGGAGAAATAAAGAAATCAAAAGATAGCATTTAGTTCTTGATAGTCATGGAAATTAGAGGGGGGGGGGAGGTTCTGACGTCTTCGGGTCCAGAGGCATTGCAGCCGCCTCTGCTCCCCTAGAAGATCGACCATGGTTGCTTGAAATGGAATAAAAACTTAATTTTTTTCCCATTCGTAAAATTAATTCCGCTTTCTTATCTATGTCTAGGTTGGAAAAGATTTTTTCCTTGTTTCTGTCCTTCCAATAAATTATTCAGTATGTTTTTGGAAAAGCATGATATCAATACTTATTAAATATATATAGTGCTTATTATATATTTATAAATGCTTATATATATTGTACTTCTCATCTTAAAGATTTTCTTCCTTATAAGTTCTGAAATATTACTTCCTTCCAGATATTTGATCAAGATATTAATTTCAAATTCTGTATGCTAATAAAAAAGGATTTTTTTCTTTCATTTTTTTCATTTTTATTGTTTATTGCTTTTCTTTCGAATTATATTTCATAATACATTATGACTGTATATGTATTGTAATCAAATTTTATGTTAAAAATTCAAAGATATGTTATAAAAATTTTTACATATTCTTTACGGTACCAAGGACATAAAAATTATTTGATTAATCGATAATTAATATCTAAAATTATTGAAACATCGCATCATCCCCAATTCTACAAGCACACACATGTTCCTCACTGTCTGATTTTTGGAGAGTATCACGTACAAAGGGAATAGCCCAAAATATTATTCTTAAAAAACACTAAATAGGCAGAATGGATGAATTGGAATCAAGCAATTTTATTATTATTTAACAAATTTCATTCTTGAAAGTAAAGTAGAGGAAACCTACAAATGCTATTTTACAAAATATGTTTACATTCAAAAATAAAAAAAAGGCTTTATAACTTTCATTGACTGTATCATTGCAGACTATTTCCTAGGCTTTTCTTTAGTTATCTTTTCGTTTCAATTATTCGCACTTTCAGTTGTTCGTTTGTTTCGAATTTTATTTCTGCATTTAGTTCTTTTTTCCAATTTTAATACTGAAATGTATTCATATGCCGTTTTGAGGAATATTTTAATTGATAAGATTTTACATTTCCATGTTATTCAAAACTCACGATAATCTGCAAAATTTACATTGTTTGTTCTTTCTATTTTCGCGTGCATTCGATTCAGATTTATTTTTAAAGAGCAAATGCGCATAAAATATAAATATTTCAGTTTTTTTTAAAGGATGGTAATAATTTTTTTATTTACTTAAAATGGATTATTAATAATAGTGCAAAAATGTAAAGTTCGTTAATTCGAAAAAATATATTTATTTATTAGTTATATTTAATGTCGATAAAAGTATTTTCTATTCTCCCTCCTTTTATTATTCGTGAATAAAATGAATAAAAGGAAGATTTTTTAATTAACTAAATCTTAAATAATCCTTCAATTAAATTTAGATATTCCTTGTAAGCGAACATTATAAGCTGACTCTTTTTAATTAAATGGGGTTTTAACTTAAAAGGAAAAGAAATAATAAAACAATAACCCATAACAGAGCCATTAGCTTTTAAAATTTCCATTCATCACATTTTATTAATGAAATATACATTTTGCATGTGCAGTTTTGGGTAAAATATTTGAAATGCATTATTTAGCTTATTTTAATTTTTATTTCTTTTATATACTACCAAAGATAAAATATTATCTGATTAATGTATTTTTGTCTCTTCGGATTTATTATAGAATATATTTTGCACCTTGAATTTACACGAATATTAAAATGTTATCCTAATCCCGATCTTCTGGAGAAAACTAACTCAAGAATTTAATACAGCATTCCTATTTATAATGCAGTATTACTATTATCTTATTTCAATGCAGCAATGATGCTTTATGAACGATGACCAAAACATGAAATTAAATGTTATAAATCTTTATAAAATTATTATTCGTATATACAGTGGCTCCAAAATTCTCAAAAATGTAATAAATTTCTACTCTTCCCATTGCTAAAACTTGAAAATTATATAAAGTTAACTGCGCATATTTCATAATAAAAATGCACTAAATATTTTATAATAAAAAGAATTGAAAAATCGGTAATCAAATAGAAACCAAAAATTTATCTCTCAAAATTCCTACAAACTTTAAGAAATGCCCACATATTATCAAGTTTGCAATATTTCGGTAAATCAGGAATGAGTAGGATATTTATTCTTTCCAAGACAGCTTTTACTTACATGAGCATAGTGTACACTTTTTGTGTCTTCAATTGTCTGGTCATAGAGTACACTTTTTTTCTTCGATTGCCTATGTATAGATTACACTTATTTTGTCTTCGTTTGCCTGAGTATAGATTACACTCATTTTGTCTTCGATTGTCTGGATATAGATTACACTTTTTTTTAAGTTCATTCTTGACTTTTTTTTAGTTCGACTTTCGTATTAATGTAGAGTCTTCATACTTCTGAATTATCTCAATATGTAGTATTGGTTTTAAATATGACCAGCGATCTGGTTCCCCCCCTCCCCCGCCATAATTTGTCGGGAGAAATACCCACCAGACGTTAAAGTTGAAGTGATGTGCTTAGGAACATTATTTTGATTTTAAAAAAGGAACTATTTATAGTAATTAAACCTTGTGCTGATAATTTAAAATGATCTTTCAACTTATTTAATTAAAAAGTATGATTTTTTATTCTGCCAGTAAATACCAAATTAACTAGCCCTGCTGCTTACATGTACACCCATGCAAGACCACCCCACCACCATGCTTTGTTCATAGCATGAAATTCCTTCGGGGGTGGGGGTCTCCATAAAATTAAAGGCCCATCAATATCTAAAACAAATTAGCGTTTTTATACAAATAAGGCATGATTCCAACAGATTTTGGACTTCTTTATGAGTGATATTTTGAAGAAAAAAAACAAAACAAGAATTTTTATTTTTTCCATTAGCTGGGAATTTCTACTTTCTGAACGTCAAAACAGTCTAGCTGTTTAGATTAGGTACGCCTCGAATAATTTTAGGGGAACTTGAAGAAGAAAACGTGTCGTTTAACTGTTTATCTCAAACATCGATTTTTCATAGTAAATCTTTTAATATATTAACTATGCAGTATGATCATGCTTACCATGCTTTCAATTCCATTTTCTTTTTTTAAGTGTTTATCACAAACTGTAGGAAGAAAGAAATTTATAAGCTTAGAGAAATGTCAAATTTATTTATCACTATTATGATAAAAATGATGACTATTTGAATACTGTTTGTTGTTCCCATATGACTACGAAACATTTTAAAATATTAAATATGAAGCAAAGAAGGAAGTAAACCAGGGTTAAAACCAAAAAAAATTAATGTCAGGAGATTTTAAAAATAAAAAAGTAACAAACGACAATTTTAGTTCAGAATTTTTTCGAAAACTTTTCGATGTGCAATCACTTCTATAAGGCTTTTTCTCTCTGCTTTCCTACATTTTTCTTTTTACTGAAAAAAATAATATAAAATCGATTTTTTTCAATCACTCGATGATAATATGAAAAAATACTAGATTTCATATTCAAATTCAGTTTTAGGCTACACATCGTTTTCTTCACAATTTTAAGTCTGCGAACATATTTGGTAGCCACTCTATATCTCCTTATAGAGTTATATATTCTAGAAAAAGCGATGAAATTATATACAGAAATGTCATAACATTTGAAACATTTTGTGCTTCATGAAACTTTCTTTTTAATTAAATTATCACTTGAGTCAAAAGTAATTATTATTATAATTTAACAATAATTCCTTTTGCAAAAAACAAAATTTTATTATTATAATTTAACCCATAATTTCATTAGTTACATATCATCAATTTAATATAAAGCATTATCATATAGCACAAAATAATATCATGAAAAGAATGTAATATAAACTCGTCATACGTTAATATCATTCTAAAAATGTAAGGAAATATATGATGGGAATAAACAATGTTGGTTACTCTATAAGATTGAAATTAACTGTAATAATTTTCTTACTATTTATTTTTGTGTATATGGTATTCAATAGTTTATTTCTTTTAATGAAAATTTTTATCAGAAAAAATAAAATTTGAAAAAAATTCCGTTTGTTTACTAGGTAAAAGTATTTTATTAATTTTCTTATGGCCTGACTATAAATCGACATTAGTTGTTGATAGTTCTCTAATTATTATTTCAAGTAACAATTTTCTTTTTTCTATTTATTCCCTGAGATATCAGAATGAGCGTCAACAAGAATATTTATAAATGAAAATCCCTTAATTAAAGTTCATGGATTTTTTAACTATATTTTTCCTATTTTGTTAATATTACATTACAATGATTAATAAACTATATAATTTTTCATATAGTAATAACTAATAATTTATAACTAAAACAATTTTTCATTAATTATTTTTTAATATTACTTCAGTAGTTTAATGGATGTTTTTTGCCGGAAAATTAGCCACACTCTAAAATATTCCTGATGTGCTACAAAGAACAAATATCTGGCTTTTCTGAGCTTTGTGGGTGTTTTCCACTCAAGTCAAAAATAAATATTAATATTTCTATTAATATGAATGCACTTCATGATATTCTTTTTATCGACTGATCCCTAAAGTATTTTAAATGCATATTTTGGCATTAAAGAATAACATTTCAAATTTAATAAGTTTCTTTACAATCAACTTTGCCTCAAAGAGAATATAAATAAGCCAACAAATTACGTCAAAAGAATGTGAGAAGAGTCAATATTTGTGTTTAATTAATCCCCCGATATGGAATAGCATTTATCAATATGCGTTTATTTTGCTTCATATTTATTTCTATATTTATAATTTGTGGCCACAACAGCTGGCATTCCTCTGATTTTAAAATTTTATGAATGGCTTCTATTTCTTTGCATGAGATTCAGCCAGTAATTAAAACACGTGATTAAGGATAAGCCCTCTCATTTATGCTATCATAAATATTATTTCATTTCTTTGAAGGCAATTAAAAGAAGAGGAAAAATTATTTTAACAACTTATAAATAAATAACAATCAAAATTACGTCTTAAGGATTTAGAAAATTTTATAACACGGATTAAAGTATTTAGGGTACATTTCTGAATAATTATTGATTCAATTTATTTCATTAGATATTTTTCACGCTATAATTATTTTTCGGATTAATAATAACTATTAAAGACTAAGACAAGATGCTATTAAATTTTTAAAAAAAAAACTTAGCTGTTAGATGTAAGCTCCTCTAGCATCATCTACATATATAATAGATTTGTTATTTGGTTTACAAAATTTCATTCCTAAAATTTTTTATTAGTTTCAATTTCCTTTTATGAATATGATAACTTCTGCAAAAATTTATTTGATTTAATATAAATGCATTATTATTTTTTTCTTTTTTGGTATGAGACTGTAATTTACTTTCATAATTTTAGTGTGTTTCTTTAAATAATTATTTGCTAAATATTGTCCAGTTAAAATTAAACCAAAGCTTTAAATCAATAAATAGTAAAAATTGAATATGACTTTACTTTGCTTCATCAAGTTAAACAGGTAAAAAATCAAATCCTGTTTTATTCTCCAAACATTTAATCAAATCCAAAACTACTATGGAATTAATTCATACTGACGTGATACTAATCAAATGTGTCTGAATTTTGGCGTTCGATGTCTACCGAACAGAAAGAAAATGGAATAATTCCACAACATATTATAAGAGGGAAGTATACACCGGATACATGTCGATATATATTTGTAATATAATTATGACGTAATCTCTATCAATTTAATAGATAGAGCAGACTTAAATGTGCAATAAAAATATAAAACTGAAAACATATTCTCAAGAAAGGTAGTTTTACACATTAGGTCTTTCATCCTACATTACGTCATCAAGAAGATCAATTCAACTTAACGGATGATTCAGAAAGTAAAACTAAAAGATTTAAGCTTTATCATAAAATAAAATCTGAGACAATAAGAAATGTTTCAAATATCGCTTTAACTGTAATTTTTTTTACATAAATGGCATTTTGATCATACCAATCCCTATATATTTTAATTTTGGAAAAGCAGAAGATAATATCTTGCGATATCTTACAAGTTTTACGTAGAATTACATTAATAGTAATGTTTATAGATGTGGAATAGAAGCCTTAAAAATATCTTACGGTGAAAGAATTCTCACTAGCATTGGCTCTCCATTTATTCACGAATAAATACTAACATTAAAATTAAAGTGAGTACTAATCCAGTTGAGTTAACTCAGTTGTTGTCTTTTTCATTTGATGATGATTTGAAAAGGAATCGATTACCACTTTCCTATGATAAATGCATTCCATCTAATATCTAATTGCACACTGTATCTATTTTTATAATGTTTAATGGATTCAACTGATTTGACATGTGTCAAATTATAGTGAATTCACTTTAAAACATTCGTTTATATTCAATAATCCAGCTCTCATACATATCGTTTGGTAAGAATAGAATTTACTAATTTTTCAAATAAATTTATATTTCTTATAAGTGATATATAATAGTAATCAGTACTAAGATTTTTTTTAATTCATAAAAAATATTATACTTAATTTTAAAATAAAATTTGTCAATCAAAAAAAACTATATTTTATTATATTAGATATTGAAAAAAATCACTGTTGTTTTAAGCTGTTGAAATGGAACAATAATTATGCAATATCCAATAAAGAGTTAATGAAAGGTTGCTTTAAATGAAAACGGAATTAGTATTAATTATTAGACAGTTTATTAAATGACTAATTTAGAGTCATTAAATTAAATATTATTTATCAAAATTTATATTATCAAAATAAGTTTGTTAATTTGTGATGAAGTCTTTATACGAGAATAGGAAATGTTAAGGTTACATCAGAAATTGGAAAATATCATTGAAAATACATTTTTCTGAAAAAGTGCGATTTATTTCCAGCATTTTGTCAAATTCAATATTTATTTAAATACAGTTGGGAAAGTAATCGTCTAAAGCTATGATTTTTTTTTCTGTTCTACTGTAAAATAAAGTTTTAAGCCTTTTAAAAATAGAAAATATTAGAGTTTAAACAGCGAAGAAATAATTTATGCGTTTTGACACTGAAATCTCGGCATATATTAAAGTTTTTTGTACATAAATCGAATTAAATTGCTATTAGCAGTTACTTCAAGAAATAAATAACTTTTTTCAAATTTGTTTTTTTTTCTAATTGCAGAGAGAGAGATTATATTTTGTGAAAATCTCGGCCAACAATGGAAGAATAGTGTTTTTGTTATTGATAAGAGAGTTATTAAAATATTAATACAAACATTGGCATGTCATTCTAATAGCAAAATCTTTGAAAGCTTGTGAGTCAAAAAAGATGACTAAAGAAAAGATTTCTATATTATGCATTCAAACAGGGTGTACAAGAAAAGATAAAAAGCTTCAAAAAGAAACAAAACCATATGCGTGCGAAATGACCATTTTCGTAACATATTCAGAAAACAGTTTTATATTTTTTTTAACTTTCCAACTTCGACCAAAAAAAGTGAGATTTTTTGAAAGTTCTCTTTTCTTGGTTTACTCGTGAAAGGATAAAAATGCAGAGAAGTATATTTGTTCTAGAAAAATGCTTAGAAAAATCTATTTACTTAAGCTGACATAGTTATCGACTATCACTTGAAAAAAGGAATAACATCAACATGATTTCAGATCACTTTCTCTTATATACTTATTTATGAATAACCACACACACATAACCCATATCTTTTTTCACTCTACCTGGTGTGATGTCTTTGATTTATCAGTGCCAGTTGGGAAAGCCGCTTGATGCAAACCCAGAAAGAAAATCAAGTATCGAAATACTTGCAACATCACACCAGACGGACAGAAAATATTGTGCGATGAGTTGTCGTGCTGCTTAAATTCCTTTCTCAGTATGCGAGAGAAACGCATTAAACACTTATAACAACTGTGTTAACTTAAACTTTCAACTATTATTTTTGATTTCCGATGAATAACAAACCTGTATTTTAATTTCTTTTAATGAACTTGGAAAGTTGATACACTCCTGTAACTTCCTGTAGTATCTTAGATACTATTGTTTGCATTCTCCATAACTTGATTAAATCAAAGTTATGTACAAAATGGAATGCACTCCTTTTTAAAAACGATGGATTTAAAATAGTAAAGCGTTATCAATGTTTATTCACAAAGATTTTTAAAATATGTATTTCGTAAATGTGTAAATACTGTTGGTTGCAAAATTTCTGAAATGTTATATGCCAAGAAATAAATAAGAGGAATGATATTTTAACTGGCACTTAACACAAAAATGTGGCACAAAATCTCAGTATTAATTTATTCACAAAATAAATATATAAAATTAAGATTAAAAGGAATACTTCTAAGCATATTTCAATGTATCAAGTCAAAACATAATTTCTTGAAAGACCAATCATCACGTGCTCGTACAAATTATAATTTTATTCATTTTAATTGTTTTATTAAATTATTAACTTCAGTATTGCAAACGATCCAAAAAACTTTGTCTCGCATTTATTGTTGAAAAAAATATCACATTTCCTATTTATTTCATTTCATATAATCACGTGCTTAAAATTACATTTTCTAGGTTTTATTTGCTGTAGTAATTAATTTTTTTTAAAATCTGAGCTTTTGTAAATGCAATTGCAACACGTTATTAAAAACTAATTTTTTTGAGATGCTCGAACAGATAATAACATTTTTATTTTTCACCTACGGATTTTTGTTGATTCCGAAAATCTCATCCTAAAAAGAACATCATGTTCTGAGAAGATAAAATTGCAGGAAATGCTTAAGACATTGTTTTCTCCGAATAAAAAATGTAAAAAATTCTCTTTATTAAAAACTCTTTTATTTCAATATTAAAAAGAAAAACAATTTGTAAAAAATGTATAGTGTGAACAAAAGTTATATTTTCTCCTTTACTTTTATATATACTGAAACTTGGAATTTTTTTGGTTTCTTATGATATTTGCGACTTTATAGACATCTCTTACCATATTGTGTCCCTCACTTTCTTACAGTTTGGTACATCCATTGTATCAAATCGACGAATTTTTTTAATGTACATTCATATTCTAAATATTCGGAGAAAATGGCATTGTTGCGAAAACTATTTTCTAATAATATTCTAAAAAAAATTTTTATTACTTTTAAAAATTAATATTCTAATTTGTACATTATCTCCTCATTTACTATTCAAATAGAGTAGTAAATATTCTAATCGGTATCAGTAATATTCTTATTAAAAATTATTTCTTATACTTTATAAAAGGCTTTATTCATCACTGATATTTATTTTTTTAAAATCAAAAATGTGAATGTCAAAACAAAACCTTAAAAGTCTGAGATGAGATTCTAACAGAAATTCTGTACTTAATTAAAATTATTACCGCGCTTATATTTTAACTTTCAGTGAATTCCCAAGGTTCTCTTTTTGTAATATCCTTTTGTGCGATAGTATTACTTTTATTTTGATTAAAAAATATTATTTCTCAATTTTAATAATTTTAAAAGCTGTGTTGAAAACCTTTGCGTTTTTATTGATCTGTATTTTTGGGAGGCTTTAATATATCTCATGACTCTTGATTACAAATATAATTTAATCAAAAAAATTTATTTTTGAAATTAATTTATAGATGACACCACCTCTTTGAAATAAATTCTCAGCTAAATTAATATTTTAATTGATAATTATATGCCCTGAAAAGGTTAAAATATTTTATCGTTCTCAAAACCCAAGAAATATTCAAAATCTCAGAGCCCTAGCATGTAAAGAAATTCTATTATAAAATTCCGTCTTTGCAAACAGGAAAAATGTAAAAGCAGGTATAAATGTTTGTAATATGACAATATGCGTCATCAAATTGTTAGTAGTAGACCATTCACTATTATATTAAATCTGTAACAATGAAAAATGATTCAATTTCATTCTACCACATACCGTTTGAATAATGAGCCAGCTGAAACAACAATACGGCACAATTTTAACACAAATATACCCCCACCGACATCTTATGCTTCAAAACTCCAAAATTGGAATATATTCCATCATCAATGAAGGAATCGTAAACACTCTGCCAGCAATTCACTTACTTACTTACTTACTTACTTATACAACAATTTTCCGTTCTCATACACCAGGTGTTTTTCATACCAGTAGAAGAATGAAATCCCCAAACAAAGCCACAGCATTCTATAACAGTGCTGAATCAAATGTCTACTCTATTCTCTTTCAAATTATGCCCAGACATCAAAAATTTAGTAAATTTCGTTTTTTTTTTTTTTGCTTAAATTTGATTTCCGTCTGGTATTAAACTAATTTTGTGTTATTCTTTCTTTCACCTCATAATGAAATTTGTCTTCATTCTTTTTATGCTTTTTTATATCGTAATCGTCTTGCTTTTCTGGAAATTTAATTTTATGTGTGTGGATATACAAAAACACTGTAAATATTTAAATGAATTGTTACTTCACAAATAATATTTATCGTTTTTTTAACACGTTGTTATTTTACCTCACTAGCTTCATGTTAGTATAGATACAATTTTCTGGTAGAATTTTTAATAACTTCCTAATGCATTAATTATAATAATTCATATTCTTAGATGTTCTGAAAGCTAATAACCACAATTAAAATAATCGGTTAATTAACTGATTTAACTTAATTTTGATTACAAACAAAGAGAATTGTATTATTGTGAATTAGAGAAAAAATATTTTAATATTCTATAATACTTAAAATAATGATAGATAAATTCAAGACTACAAAGGAAAAAAAGTAAAAGAAAAGAAATTTTATTTCCTAATGCACTATTAAGAGCACAATCTCAAAAACATTTAAGTTAAACTTAATTATCCTTGTTTCGTCAACTGAGCTGATTACAGTAAGATGGATCAAGGATAAGCTGTAAAGTGCATTCGCCTAAAGAGACCCATGAATTTTCAGAATCTGAAATTTAAGTTTTAAAATTTAATTGATAGTAATTTTGCACTGCGAACTATTTACTTATTTTTAAAGAATTCGTTATACTTTTTTTTCACTTCGAAAAAAATTCTTTTTAATTAAAAAAAACTTTGAATTTTCTTTAAGTTTTTTGACAGCTGAAATATTCTGAGGGAAATTAATATAATTTTGTCAAAAATACTCGTCTTATTTGAAACAGCGATGAATGAAACTTACGTTACCTGCTTCAATTTAAAATTGAAATAGAATAACAAGCTTGAATTAATTATAGAAGAAGTGCCTTCAAAACTTTCGAAAGAAGTCGGAGGAATTTGAAAATTGGATCTCAAAAAAAATCTAATGTGAAATTGAAATAGTTTCGTAAAAGCAGGAAAAAGTGCTTCATTTTTTATCTCAAGTTTCACAAAATAGGGAAATTGCTCTGAAGGAGATTGGAAGGAAAATATAAGTATGATTAAATGTTCTCTTTTTTATATATGTCCTCAGAATAAATTTTCAATCGGACACAGAAAATGGTACAAAGCAAATTTTTTGTCTTTAAAGAAAAGAGAATATATAATTGTCTTTTCGAATGACAAAGTTCTGAAAAGGAATAAATCGTTCATATTCATTGTTTTTAATGATTATACTTCTTTCAAAAGATAAATCTTTGTTATTCTGAAAAGAATTTCAAAATTTTGATTAAAATTTACTTTTTCTTGTTTCTGGGATTTCTTCAACCTTTGTTATAATATTTGTTTGTGTTAACCTTTCACGGCCATTTATTGATTTAGGAAATAATTCGAAAAGAAATATCGGGAAAGCTTTTTTTAGTTTACATCCTTATTATACATGTTCGAATTATTTAATATTTTTCAGAAAGAAGGATTTAGTTATATAAAATATAATTTGTGGTAGGAGAAATTGTTAAAATAAATAAGCTTGCCTTTTTTTTAAATTTCATAAATTTATTGAATTATTGAATGTATAGTTTTTGCTATAAAAAGGAATTGAAAGGAAAATGTAGCAAATCATGTTTGAATAAACTATTAATGGCGTTACGACATTTCATAATAAATAATTTTTTATTTCATTCGGGAGATAATTTAAATATATAGAACCGGATCAAATAAACGTGATGGAAAAACAAGAAATTACGGCCATTAGACGAAATCAGCAGGTTTAAAATATTTCATACCTAATAGGAAAAAAATCTTCTGGTGCCTATTATTATTGGATAAACAATTAAAGGACATTTATTGCTTTAAAAGACGTTTCAGGGATCAACACAACAACGCATATAAAAAAGTATACTAAATAAAAAAAATTTGGAAAAACAACAACAACTCACATATTGTTTTCCAAAGGATTTTAAAACACTCTGCGTTTTTTGCATGCGTTAGGAAAGGTTTAATTCATCAAATTACTGGTAAGAGGAAATATGAAAGGAGATGTTTACATTTAACAATAAAGTTAATTTGGATTACTCGTGGACTAAATTAAAATAAAATAATAAGGTTAGAGGCGACAAGACAAAAAAATGAACGTAGAAGTATATCATTTGGTAGGAATCAAAGTCAAAGAATGATGAAGAATTCCAGAAATATGCTCATCTTTCCGCGTCTTAAGAGGATAGAATGTACAAAAAGGGGTCGTCTCAGGATACTGAAACAAACAGTATTTTAAAAGAAATATAATAAATAATATTGAATATTAGAAGCTACTATATGTTATGTAAACATATTATACGCATATGATCGAATATTAAATAAGCATATAGTACTGAACTAAAATATGAATGCGTATTTAAAAGAAATTAAAAATTACTATTAGAACTCAGATTTAACCAAACATTTTGTATTTTATAAAATTTGTTCTAGTAATTCTCAAAAATCTCCATAAAATATTCACTGTGATTGTCGGAAGAGACACAAAGAATATTGAGAAGATTAAACAAGAAGATTTACAAAGCCCCTTTGTGAGATGCAAATGGCCAGATTGATTGCGTAGAAATGTCCACATAAATAGAATGGAAATCAGTTTCCATCAGCAGGTTTGTCTTTTTTTTATCCGATAAAGATGGGTCCTCTTTTATTTTAATTTAGCTATTATTATACACTTACAAATACTTTTCGTTATAATTCGCTAAAAAGACTTTAAGTTCGCTTAAAGTTACGTTCCAAACCGCTGTAAATTACGAAACATATGCAAGAATGACCTGATTTTTGATATCAAAGCATGTATGATTTTGTTAGTGGAGAAAAGAGTTACAAAGAATGTTTACCGCTAGTTAGCTCTGTAAGGAAAGCTCTAAAAATATTTAAGAAAAATGACTCATACTAACTCGCTAAATGAAGAATTGTCATTAGCCAAAAGGGAATAACATTTTCTGGGGGAAAGTTCCATTGAAAAAATAATAATGCGTGAGTTAAGCGACAATATTCTTGATAATTTCACGAAAAGAAAGTAGTGACTGAACACCAAAGAAATTTTGAAGAAATATTCAATCTGCTGCTACCGTTTTGATGCAATATTTTTCTTTCAAATTAATATCAGGGTCTTCAATTTTATTGAGTTCAAATTTTATGCTTTTTTTAATCAGTAGATTTTATTTCTCAGCATATAAAAATTGGAATGACTCGAAACGTATATGGTTTAATGCAAAATGTATTCTTCAGACTTTCGATCATAGAAAATGTACATTAAATTTAATCTGCCTCTTTTAGCAGAAATAAATTATTTCCATCCATTTAATTTTTATAACTTTTCACATCGTAAACTGAAATCATTAACTCTAAATATTAAAAGAAATAAGATCAAAGCTATAAATATTAAAAAATCTGGATAGGTAGATTTATTTTTAATCAAAAAGAATTTTTGAGAGTTTTTTTCTTTATTTATATGTAAATCGGACCTTTCAATGCATTTTTTTTTCTAATTTTTTCATATTATGTAGCCATATTTTCGTGTCATTCATCATCTTTTACAAAAGAAATAATATTGAATTGGATACTGATAATAACATCCTTTTTCAGTAATTACTTTTAATTTTAGCGATTGAATGATGAAGGCATACAGAAAATCATACTTATAGAATCATAATCACCATTAGTTGAAGGGTTTTACAATGCGTTTATTTTCTGGGAAATACATGGGTGATCATTTGCGATAACTGAAAAGAAAACAAATATTCTATAATTGAAGCAACTTATTATGTATTATTAACATTCTGATTTGAAGCTACAAGATGTGCATTGACGTGGTTTCACAATTGCAAACGATGGGCAAATGTCGAGAACGATACCAGAGTCGGAATCTTTCTAGGCATCTGGTGCCCTTCATCCCCTCTTGGAACTTGGATACAGCAGTATGAAAGGGTTTCAGCATTTTGGAATGCGTTTTCAAATAAAATGAAGAAAATAATAAAAAAAAAACTTTCTTTCAATTCTTTTACGAAAGAATTTTTCAAATAAAAAAAGAAATTTTCTTTAAATTAGCAACAAAGTATTTACGCTTTTGAATTACCTTTTGTAATTATATTTGAGCGTTCTCTTGAAACGAAATGCTTGACACTGTCTTACTTTTTCTCGTCGGTAGCAAAATTACAAGAAGCACCAGGGTTCTAAAGTTTGGGAATAAACCAAACTCAAGTGCTCAAGTAATGTTATTTCAAATGCACATAAAAATTAAATTAGGAAAACAAGAAGTCTGTCGACTATTCTATTTGTTCACATACACTATTAAATTTCTGTGAAGACTCCATCTCAATTAGACAATTGCTTAATATCTTGAATGATAAAATTTTGAGAATTTTTACTGGCAAGGCATCATATTTACCACATTACAATTAACAAAAGCAACAACAACGTGAATACGAATCACATTCCATTGACTTCCATCACTCAGCTATTCTATGAACTCGAAGCTATCTGAATTCGATAAGAGTGGTGTGGTTCAGAAAGACTTTACTTCCTAACCCTCTAAGAAAGATCAATTATTTCTAACCATTGTGTTTAGATTGGTTATTTCAGCACACATGAAAATAGAAATGAGTCAATGATAAGGAAAAAAAAGGCTTTATTATTTTGCTTTCACCTGGTTTCGAAGATTGAGAAAGAAATAATATTTATTAATCAAGGTAAAAGATATAAACACTTTCAAGTCATATTTAAAATTAAAATTCAATCGCTTATAACTGGCACTAATTATGCACCAGCGACCAAAATTTGTATTTAACGATTCTTTTCTAAAATTGCATATTTCTAACAGTGTCCGATAAGGAATCTTTAAATCGCTCGATCTCAAAGTAAAGGCATATATGCTAGTAACAATATTAAAAGATGCAATTGTTTTCATTTCATTCTAATTTTTCAATAAGCTACAAACTTTTCCACAGCCCATCATGTTCTTTAAAACCATTTAAAGACACGGCGACTGTTCTACAACCTTATATTCTGCAGCAGTCAATCTTTAAATCTGGGTCAACTTCCACCATTTCTATAAATAAAACATTTTCAGCTGTAAATCAAGATAGAGATTTTTTTAGCTTTCAATTGTGCGAGATTGCGCCTTCTAATAAATCACAAAATTTCCTGACAGATTCCGAAAGGAAGGAAAAAAAGACAAATAAACCATAAGCAGATATCAAAACTACAATAAATCTAGAAATGGTTTCCTAATTTTGGAAACAACTTCGCCTCTTTAAGTTTTGAAATTTAGATAAATTCAAAATCTTAGTTCAATTCATGATGCGGATAATGAATTTAATCATCTAAAACGTACTTCAATCCAAAGGAAAAGATTTAAAATCCGAAAAAAGTCGTTTTAATTTAGCCTTAATCCCTTTTATTAGAAATAAATGAAGATCCCTGTTTCAAGTAATTTCGATGGTAAAATAATGCTCTGTCGAAGACGTACCTTAACGCGCCGCCGTCCCCAACTAACAAACATGTCAATAAGAATATTATTAATATTAGCGAAATATCTTCCTAATTTCAGACACAAGTATTAGAATTAAATAAGCGCACTATAATT
Source organism: Argiope argentata (assembly GCA_026289955.1). NCBI lineage: Eukaryota > Metazoa > Arthropoda > Arachnida > Araneae > Araneidae > Argiope > Argiope argentata. The sequence goes on from JAOUZG010027617.1 coordinate 3,821,185, forward strand.
AAATAAATGAAAGTATAGGCTTTCGTTGAGTTATCCGTTGACGTGCTAATTCTTATTTTTATAGGTGGTAAGAAATTTTCTGAACTTCAAGAATGATAAATATTAAACTAGTCTTTTTTTCTTTACTTTCGTAATTAAATAATTTCTTTGTAGAATCTATTCTAATCGTAAATGTAATAAAAATTATTGTTTTAGAATTTTTTCTTGCTACTAAAACTCACTAGCATACAGTTTTACTCTAATGACCAAACATCCACAGATTCAGTCCTCTAAATTCAATCAATAAAAAGGTAGAGACTTCTACCTAAGAAGTAATTCTAGAAGTAATTCTTCAGTATCTCCTAATTAAATCCACGTTCAAGTCTAGACTGTTGATCATGGTAATTCCAATCAAGTTCTATTCAAATAGAGAAAACATTGGCTCAATTTTCTCTCCTTTTTTGGGGTCCTCAAGTTAATAACATTTTTATAATGACAATGGCTTAATCATTAAACAAAGTCAAAGTGGCTGAACATTTCTTCGTTAAAGAAAAGGGATAGGATAATTGCTTAATTCTAAACTAATCAACTTTTCATTTAAAAAAAGTTAACATTAATGGATTACATTTTAAAAAATAACTAAAATCAAGCTTTAAATTAATTTTAATTCTTTTTTAAATTGGTATGCGTACCTCCTCCAAATTAAATACAAAATTTTACTTGTAAATTTCTAATTTAGAATAGCAAAATCTATTTAGTTTACTTGACTTGTACAACGTTAGAACAAGAATCATTGTTTTGCCTTAAGAAGATTTAAAACTGAAAAAATAATTTTCATCATATCAGGAACGCTGAGTACTTTACATTAATAGAAGAAAACAAAATTTAAAAAAATATTCATAATACAGTGTAATTTCAGAATATTAACTGTCCTTAGATAGCAAATAAAGAACTAATAAGATAATTTCTTATTACATATCATTTCTCAATTATTTAATGTTTGGAAATTTAATGTTTCAACACAATTCAAATTTCTTCTTTTAAATTTAATTCCTGCTCATATTTAAATTTATATATCTTTTAAAAGAATTTATTATAAATGCTCAATTATCGAAACGCCTTTACTTTTGCCAAAATATAAATGAAAGCATCTTTCTGAATCAAGTAGAGACTTAGGATAAAATTTTAAAATCAGTCATTTATTATTTCTGTGCTATGTATTTAAATGAATTTTCAGAACACTTAGCTTTTATAGCTACATAATTTATGCGCTTAATTATAGAGATTACAATAAAATATTTCATCGTACAATAGTATTTTTTCTTTAAAATTCGCCTATTTTCAAAATAGGTGCTTTTAGTTTTTCAATAAAAGTATAAAACATTCATTTTTCTTAGGAAACAGTGAAATAAATTTTAACTATTCGTGTATTTACAATTTTAATTTTTCTAGTTTGCTGAAAGCAATGGGAAATTATCTGATGTATCGAATTGAATCTTTTGAATAAATACTGTTAATGAACCCAATATCGTAAATTTATGGAGCAATGGATATGAGCATTTTCTTCTTCAGATGTAGAAAAAAACATTTCAAAATGGCATGCAGCAACTAAGTTTTCTCAAACATAACTTGATTGTTTTTATAACTTGATTGTTATTTATTTAAAATAAATGAAGTCATGTCGCGTGACTTCACACAATGCACAGTCACACAAACTTTGCGTGTTATCTAACGGCTCATTCCCATTACTCAGATTTTTTAATGGTATGTCGACCACGGAATAATGCATTTTTTATTTTATTTCAATGTAGTAAAATTGAACTTTTTTTGTTTATTTTGTTTGAAAAATTACTCAAAGTTCATATTCAATAAACATAAAATTGAATCTCCACCAACTTTGTAAAATGAATGAAAAACGTCAAATAAAACTTTCTAACTGCAATAATTATTAACTTTTAACTCTGAAATATTCCTGAAATTCCTGAAATTTCTCAAAACAAATTATGCCTTAAAATTTAAAAATATGCTTTCTTTGTTGATGATAGAAACATAAATGAAGAATCTTTACAAAAATTGCAAAATTTTAAATTTCGATTAGTAAGGCTTTCACACGTTTATTTGCTGAAAGGCAGAAGTATTTTTAGTTTTTTTTTCAATCTATCTAATGTCATGAAATATGAGTTTTAATTATTATCATGAAATCGTCATTGGATAATTTTCAGACCAAATTATTTTTTAAATGAAGTGTAATATCCTTTTCAGTCAAATATAAATAAGTATAAGAGGTGTATAACAATAAGATGAAAATTTTATTAGAAGAAAGAATTATTATACGGCCGGATTGCCATTTTCAACAAGCCTATTATCTAAATGCTAAATTGAATCCTTTAATTAAAATGTACTAATGTTTCTTGTAATAGGTTTAAAACAGAAATCTGAATATTGTAAATTTCTTGTGAAAATTAATGATCACTTGATTCTCTTTTTACTGCAATTGGCAATAGGTCTGTATAGGTATGGTATCGATACTGCAGATGAATATTGTTTCTGAAAATATTGAGAAAAAAAAGGCAATTGATGTTTTAGTTACTTAATAGGAAGCACATCTTTTGGGCTGATTGAATTGAAAATTCGACACATCCTTACATGTTTAGTTCCAAAACTAACTTCCAAATATTATATATCTAACTTGTTGCTTAATGCGATTTCATGTAAAATTTAAATTCCCACAAACAAACAGGTAAAAGGTTTGGGCGAAGCTGGTGCTATATAAATGGGCATAATTCTAAATAGATTTTTTTTACTTTAGAATAGTCTAAAATATGAGGTTTCAGCTAATTTATTATATCATATTGTTAGACGATTACAATGTATTGTTGAATTTCATATACGAAAAAAATAAAAAATAATAAAAAAATTGACTCTAGTTAAATAAAGAAAAGATGTAAATTCTGTTGATGAATTAGTTCTACATTATAAATATTACTTGAGTGACTTTGCTTTAACCAGAAAAAGTTCTGTGGATGAACTTTTATTTAGCTAATTTAAAATTATAAACATATTAATTATCTTGATTTGATTAAAATATTGCTGAAATCTATTTAAAATCAAACTGTAATATCATTCTTATAAAAAAAGTACTTCTCATCTTAATGAATTTCCTGAGGTTCACAATCTTATCTATCTTAAAATAAAATTTCCTCCTTTATAAAAAGGCTGATAAATTCATTGGCTTAAAATGCCATTATGTTAGGGATTTTTTTACAAGTAAAGTAAAGTTTCACGAAAACATTTAAATTAATGCATTTCATCACAATAAAAACTTGTTTGTGTAAGCAGAATTTCTAGGCCGGGATCAACCATAGAATTTTGAAAAGAAATGAAATGCTTTGACTTCCAATAAAAAAAATTACATCTTGGTTCCAATTCGAAAATGAATGTTCATGCTAAATATCAGAACCATATGTGTCATGCTAGGTTCCTTTTTTTGGAATCACAGTCATATAAATCAAGAGAATTGCACTTTTGCTTTTAATAATCTAATTTATACTTACTGACTTAATATATGAGATTCTGAGAAGACTGACTCTTTTCAAGTGGAGTTTTAAGCGAACAAAACTGATCGTATTTTAAGAATTGCTGTGAATTTTAAAATATACAAAAACAAATACGCATTTAGGAAAAAGCATACCGGTCGTATTAAAACTCGATTTTTAAAATGGGAAAATTCCAAGATACAAATTAATTAAATCGGGTAATCAGATTCTCGATTAAAATAAACCTGTCCTCTCGAGAAATTTGCATCGAAATCGATTTTTTATATAGATTTATACTTTACGAAATTTTATATAGATTTATACTTTAATAAATCTTTATACGAAATTTTATATAGATTTATACTTTAAATGTTAAAAACAAAATGAATATTGCATTATAGATGTTAAAAATAATTTATCCTTCTAGAGTTTTTCATTTTAATTGCGTTATTTTATATTCGGGCAGCCCGACAGACAGGGTAGCTCTGAATAGATTCCATTCAAAATTTCATAGAAATTTCAATTTGAGATATTATACCATATATCAGCCTTTTAGCTTAAAGCGATTTTAATTTGTTGTGTTCGCTAATAGAAAGAATTGGAAATATGAGTTTTTCAGACGCAACGACTTTTAAAACGTGGAGATTTGACAAACTCTCGACTTCAAATTTTTGGACGATTATAATACCGTCCTTTCGTATATTTCTTTGTAGTTACTTTCTAAAATTCAACTATTTGATATTAATTTTCGTAAATGCTGAAAATTTAGCTTGAAAATTATATTTGAGAGATAGAAAACCTTTTAACTACCAAATAATTATCCTTTTTGTTATTGTTGTTGTTACCTATGGTACTTGTCATGGGCAAGTTTCACCGAGGCATCAGCGAGTTTTAAGCCGAAAGGAGCGTTTCTTGTTTTGAAAAAGCGCCAACTAGGAACAAGAGTACGCCTTAGCTACACACCCATCACAGTGGCTTGCACAACCCCTTTATACAGGGGGACACATTCACACACCTCACAGATAGTACACAGAAGAACAACCATTCCTGAACCGGACTCGAACCCAGAACACCCTAATGACGAGAAAGAATTTTTTTTTATCATTCGCTGAAAATAATTCTGATAAATTCATATGATTTTTGTTTGGCACATTAGTTAATTTTAATCAGTTCTTTTTTTAAATATTATTTTTAACTTGAAAGCAAACTTCTCTGTTCACTTCAAACTGAAGTAATGACAGTATTTTGGCAATAAACTACAATGCTAAAAGATTCTCAGTGATCTCTTTAGTTACATTGACTGTTCTCATTATTCCATCGGTTTCCTTTCTTGATGCTAAAAATATTAATGTCCCTCCTAAACGTTTAATCTCTGTCATCAAGTAATATAATAAAAAACTTCAAAAAAATTGCCTTTGTGATTTCGGAATATTTCAAAATAACTTACAAAAATATAAATGTAGCCCATTTGAAAAGGCAATAGCACATTTGTTTTATTTATTTATTTATTTTTGTAAATTGCAAGTATTAAGAAATGCTCGGATGCTTATTATCAAAAATGTTACAGCCAAAATAAAAATTATAAAAGATCAAGGAGCTGGAAAGAATGCGATAAAGGAAATTGCAATCAATTAATATCAAACGGAAGAAAAGTTTTCAATATTTCTTTGAAGAACGTAACATGAATGTCTTCAAAATTCCCCTTGAAACGTTGCAGTGAGCACCTGATACTTTTTACTTTGACCTCCAAACTTTTGATAAAATTTTTAAAAAATACGATTCAAGCACATTAATAAAAGCATACCTTTTGAAAAAGTTTTCGTATTTTGATTTGCATTTTTATTGTTTCCATTTAAAACTTTCATTAAAATGAAAAGATAAGAATAGTTAAGCAAAAAGTGATATCATTTAGAAAGCAAATTATTTAAAGATTGAATGTTGTTTTCATTGAAACGAAGTAAAAATATTTATTTGAGTAATTTAAAATATACATTTATTATTGAAATAATCTTACAGATCAATTCTCAGTATACCTTCAGTTTTCTGAAATGTCAATGTACAAAAGAAGTGAATGCAATAAATCTTTGCATAAACCTAGAAAATTTAATATAATGACCGAAAACGTGACGAGCATTCGAAAAAATTTCGAGTGCATGTTGAATGACGTAATTTAGCAGCGAGAGTAAATTTTAATTAATAAGAATCTGCAAGTGATTGAGAAAATTTCATAATATTTCTTAATATCTTATCTCCTTTATATTCTTAACAATTTTTTTATCTTATGAAAATAATTGAACAAGATCGTGTTTTTGACGTTTTTACAAAGAATTAAAGAAATTTTGAAAATTAGATTTTCATCCTATTTTACTTGGTTTTTCTATTTCGGCTAATCTTATGTCAAAATCAGTGACCTCAAAAATTAAGGATTATTTAGAAAAAATGAGATATTTTTGAAAACAAATTAATTATTCAATTAATATAATTTTTAAGGCTAAATAATTATTTTAAAAATTAAAAGCTATTATTTATTATTTAAAAGAAACTTAATAATTTGGCAATAAACTCCTATATTTAAAGCAAGCTCTTTTTCTTTAACTCATTGGATAAAAAAATATATTATGCTAATACATTTAAACAATGTTTACATATACTAATACATTTAAACAATGTATTAGGCTGAAATGAAAGGATCATTTAATAGCACAGCAGTATTTTTCAGAATGCTTTGTAAAAAGTTTATGTTGTAAAGTAAAATCTACAAATTCCCGAAATATCAATTTTTTTTTGTTATATTTCGACCTGAAATCCTTTTTTAAGGTGAGAGGGACACGGTCCTAAATAAATAAATAATGGTCTTGTCAAACTATAATTTACGAGCATTGATGTAAATATAAGTCATACTGAATAGTATGAAAAATTGCAAAAATCTTGCAGCGTACATGAAAGTAACTGGTTTATCTAGAACTAAACAAAATAATCTTTCTTTTAGCTTAGAGAAAGGGCCCGCAAATGGCAGAGAAGATGCAGAAGTAGCAAAGTATAGATACCGCTGGATAGGCTGCACTGAACTTGACTCTTACGCAATAGAATTACTAAATGTATTATGATTTTATCTGTATTTATGCAAATGCAGGGAAAACATAATGTGCAATGACTCCTCTAAATTAAATCACTGACTAAATTTCCCCGGAAAATTCTGAAGTAATTGAAAAAATACGATGTATACGTCTAGAAGTATTGAAAATGTGTAATGACTCATGGGCCCGATAATATTTGCATTAATAACGCTGCTCCAGAGCTTCAACTATGGAACATTAACCGGCTACTCCGACCCTCCAGAAGGCACATGGATGGATAAGTCTAAATAACCGGACTGCCACTGGCGGAAATTCTAGTCGAGTTTTAAGGGCCATCAACGGTCATAGTACAACCCTTCAAGGGGAAAGTACACTCCATTATCGATAGGAGGTAACAGACCCCACCATTTCTTACCAGGGTGGCGAGAACCAACCACCATACAAGAAGCTTCTCACTCTCGTCTCTAAGGGAGAATCTGCTATGAAAACGAGACTCTATTGCACAATTAATTTGGTTTGTTTTGTATTTTCTTTTTCAAATCATATTTAACTGGCAGAGCTTTCATGAAACTTTTCCCGACACATATCTTCAGGCAGAGAAATTTTATCATGGTTCTTCTGCAATTACTCCAAAGAATTGTGAATTACTTTGGATATATACACTGATGAGCCAAAAAAGAAAAAAACTGGTACTCCGAAGCAACCATATCGATGATGTTTCGTTGAAGGTTCGCACGCTGACTCTTGTTGATGACCCAGCATTGAAATCTGCAGCAATTTGTGAAAGGGTTGCACTTTCACTTTTAATGATTCTTCCCAGTCGTCGTAGGCCCCGTTCATGCACGATCTTTTTCTGGTCGCAATTATGTCGGATATTTGATTTTTTACCGAATTCCTGATATTCCTGGTACATTCGTGAAATGGTCGTATGAGAAAATCCCGATTTATCACTACCTTGGAGATGTTATATCCCATCTCTCTTGCGCGGACTGTCATACCACGTTCAAACTCACTTAAATCCTTATAACCTGTCATTGTCGCAGCAGTAGCCAATCTAAAATCTGTTCCAGACTCTTCTTGTCTTATAAAGGCTCTCTATTCTTATTGGTTTCATATCTCTTTATTTGCATGCGCATGCTTATACCAGTTTTTTTTTGGGGGGGGGGCTCTTCAGGGTATATCATCAATTATTTTTATTCTTGCACTATTGTCATAAATAATTAATATTTCAGCTTGGTCATGTTTTGTTAGAATTCGACTCAAAAAGTTTTATACTCCTTAAAGATAAATTTAGTTTTTTTTCTCATTATTTTATTTATATTCTTTTTAAGATGATACTAAAAATTAATAAAATTAAGCGTAAACAGAATTTAACAAAACACTTGTGTACCCATTTTTTAGTAATTATATTTTATTTTATAGTGATGCCAGTAGGTAGTTAATTGTTTTTTGTCATATATTTACCTATTTGATTACGTCCTGAAGTTTTCATGTGTTCAAAGATTAAAGACCAGAAAAGGAAAGCAATTCGTGACCAAACACTTAATTGCACACTCCCGAATAAAGAGGGAGCAAACAAGGCCATGATTTTTATTTCCATAGTCTTACATATGATTGTTGTTGTTTTTTACTTCATTGTACAGAAATGAAAGTCGAGTTGGTGTTTGGATGGTTTTTAATTGAGTGATCAGAAGCAATATTTGATGTAGAAGTTCAATTTAAGTGATCAGATCACGTACTAAATTTTATTTAAGTAAGTCGCTAAATTTCGTTAAAAAGAATTTTTACTATCTCGTATGCAAAGTATAGAAGAAATATTGTAATCCTTAAAAAATTCGAACTCGTATTGAAAAACTTTGTCGTTATATGTGTCTGCCTATGAACATGATAACTCAAAAACGCTTTGAGATAGACAGATAAAATTCGGTAAACAAAATTACGCCCAAATTTCTAATATATTTTAGGAAATTTTGTACTAGACCTATGCAGGTTAGGCATGCCTGTCTGGCTGGCTAACTGAAATTGATTACTAAAAAAATTCAGAGTTAAGCACAAGAGTTATAAGGTTTTTTCACAGGTTTAATATCTAAAATATAGATAATGTTGCACTCAACTCGTCAAACGGCTGTCAATCTGTCATTCTACACTTTCTTATGCATGTACACGCAATAACTTAAATCAATGAAATTCGGATTCTTATCGTGCCAAATTTTGGTGTCAATTATCTAAAAAAGTGAGTTCAAAGTACGTATCATCATGGTAGATTCAATAAAAATGTTAGACTCTTACCAAAGATTTATATTTCATAATTATCGCTCACCAATACCATGCAAGGTATTCACGACCTTGTCGAAGTTTTAGTTTTACGCGTTGGGAGAAGAATGAGATTTTTATTGGGGAGGAAGGTAAATACTCCCGGTAGACGATTCCCGCTAGTTAATAGCATTTAAAGGCGATCAAATGTAGATTCCGTGAAATGATCCCACTCTTAATAGATAGGATTTAAACTGATACGGATGTACTCTGAAAACTACGAATGTAACCTCATTTACGTAACTACTTATGCTTTGTAGCTATCATGTTCACTTGCACTCTCCAAAGAATTTCCAGCGAATGTATTTCGTTTAAAATGCAACACAAAGCCCACAAATTTCTTATCCCAAGTCCAAAATGTTTTTGAGCTAAAAGAAGAGTTGATGATGTAATCGTGTTCACAGATCAATAGTCAAAGTTCCAAAAATCTATTTTTCGCACTCAAAGACATCTGAAATCTAAAGAATCTTCAAAATTATGTTTTTGAAACTCTCAGCAATTACAAAACTATCTTTTTTTGAATATTAGAAAATAAAAAGTTATCCTTTGAAATAAACTCTACTTCTTCGTCACTCCACCGTATAGACTTACTTGAAAGAGTTCTGCCCGTTTCTGCCCGGCATTACCTCATTTCTCATACTAATGTTGAATGTAATCGGCTACATGCGAAGCTACAGGAACAAAATCCTTTACAGCTCTCATCGTCAACTATTCTTTTTCAATTAGTTTATTAGCATTTTTTTTTTCGAGTGACCTTTGAGAAAGCTGAGAGGAAATTTTTTTTCAGCAAAAGATCTTGCATTTGCAAATCAAAATATCCGTTTGAAATACGTTAATTATCAAAATAATTAAGCAACTAACAAACAATTCTTGTCATTCTTCTACATTTAAAAATAACATCCATAAAGCTGACAAGAATGAGCCCTATTTATTTCACTTCTTTTAAAAGGAGGAGTCAAATAAGACAGCGTGCAATTGAATGTTTAATGACACGCCTTTGCTTTGCTTTGCTTTTTGTAAAATGATGAATGTTCTGCAATTGGAAATTCCTCTTACTTTCTCATATATAAAACGAATATACGGTATCCTTTAAAATACTTGAAATCGATATTTCGACGATGAATCTTTATATTTCAGACTTCCTTGAGTCAGAGGTTTTTTAATTATGTCTATCAGTTTCTCTGTGAAAAAAAAATCTGCATTATATAAAAGAGCTAGATAAATAAAATACGTGTAAAGTTTTAGCATTCAATTAATAAATGTAATGTAAATGACAAATATAAATTTAAAATTTAAATTTGTTTTTGCATCCTCATGGAAAAAATATATATTATGAAATTTAGGATTACTTTGTATAATAATAGATTCATTTCAGGTTTGCTTTAAAACATTTTCGGTTTAATAGCCACCATACCGTTAATGAGTATCATCTATTCGTCTATATCAACAGATTTTGGAAATCATTAAGATGATCACTCATAAGGCGTACCAGGATTTTAAAATTTCTACAATTTTTCTTGCTTTTACATTTTTAAGAAAAGAATATGCTTATAACGAATTTAATCAATTTTTGTCTATGTATAGGGCATGAATGTCCGAGAATACTTTTTAAATAGCATTTATCTTGAGTATTTATATAGCAGAAAGATTAAAAGAATTTTCTTAATTCTATGTTACTCGAAAGATGAAGTCACGTATTAAAAACTGATAACGATTTGATGAAGGCTCTTCTTTTGACACACGCTCTTTTTGCAATTCTTGACATTTTTAACGTCTTTTGGCTCACATAACGCATGATTGTTTTATCAGATAATGAATTCAACTATTTGAAATTTGCTAATTTGAACTTTTTTGGAATTATAATTATGTTTTTAGAGAACTCAGATATTGACTAACCAAATAAAAAGAACTGGTATTATGTACTTTTCTAGATTTATGTTTGAATATTTTGGAAATGGCGAAAAATTTTCTACATTCTTTGAATGTGTAATAAGAACACTTTTTTTAATCCTAAATATAATAAGAAACGAGAGAATATTTTTATAAGTCAATAATACCTTCATATTTCTTCGATAAGAGTATATATGCCCTAAAAGTTAAACATAAATTTTTAAAGACTTTTCACGGAAGATTTTTTTGAATTTCTGTTTTTTTAGTCTTCTTGGTTCATATATCGAATTCCATATAAGAGAGCTGATGTTATTGCACTTTGGAAATGAAGCCTTTTAAATATTCCTCACCTCACAATTTTTTTGCCCTTATTCACTGCTTTCTTTCAATAATTTGGGATGTATTCAGAAGAATAGCATTCATCTTGAGTATTCATCTAAAAAGAATAGGAGAATATTTAGGGCTTCATATTTTTCCAACAGCATTGGTTGTTATTGAAAAATGAGCACGATTTATGAAAGGCTTTTCACCGAGAATATTAATGAAGTTCTTCATTATTTTTACGGCTTCCTGCTCACCTCACCGAATGCCGCAATATCACACACTTTTTCGCCCCCTTTTGCTTTTTGCGTTAAATACTTATTTTAATTAGTCTAGCCATTGTACTTAAGTTTTATTGAAAAGAAAACTGTTGTTTAAAAAGTTTTTTTACTTAGAGAAGTAAGTTATTTGAACTAAAATGGCGTTGATAATGATGTTTTGTTTTTCAATAAAGCAATTATTGCAGCTCGAAAGTCATATAATTTTTGTTATATTACAATATTGATTTTTTTTGTTTATTTTTTATGCTATAAGATTTGCATGGCTTCATTGTCATGCCAGCATACTATCTGATGTAAATTAATACTATCTTCAAGCAAATTACTTCTTTAAGCAAACTTTTAAGAAAAAAAATTAATTAAGAACCTATTAACTTTTCTAAGTTTACCCAAAATGAAGAAAACGCCATGAAATTTTGTACAACTACTTTTAATTTTCGCTTTCAACGGGCAATTGAAAAGAAAAATCTGTTCGAAACAAAAGGTGGTTCTGATATTATGTTTAGTTTTTAAGCATTTGCTTATTACATTTAATAATCTCGTATGCAAAAATAATTTTATGTAAACAAAAATCTACTAAATTTGAAAATTCATTTTCCCATTCAATGAGCAGGATTAACATAAGCTCAAAAACTTATACATTTAGACACGTGTTTCCTTTTTATTAATTGTAAACTTCATAATTAAATCTGTAATTATACCAATTAGCTTCTCAAATTTTAACATGTGTTTCTTAAGTTGAAAAAAATCAAGATACTATTCGAGGTCACTTGATACTATGCTAGTTTTAACAATTTTTATGTAGAGCCAACCACAACATCGGCTGTCCAATAATTAAATGCTTGAATATCTCAAAACGATAAGGCAAACATTCATAACAATGTTTAAATTCCCCTTTAGCAGAGATGGATGATTTTATTTCATGGAATCACAAAAAGCACTGAGCTTTTTTCTCGATTCAGTTATTCGTTAAAAATTAAAATATCATTCAATTCGTTAAACTTCATCACTCGATTCGTTAAAAATTAAAATATCATTCAATTTTATATGTATGAGTTAGTTTCGCCACTTTTTCGATGATAAAACACTTTAAGAAAAAGGTTATGCATTATCAATCATTTTTATATTGCTAGTTTCATTAATTTTATATTACTATCAGAATATTTCATTTTAAGATTTTGTAATGAGTACATGACTTTATGTTCCCCCTTTATAATTTCAGATGTAAATACTTTAACTCTATAAAGGTAAAAAAAATTTATATCGTGTAATACCACTTTCGAAAATTAATTTACGCATAACTGTTCAAGAAATAAAATAAACCAAAGCTTATTAATACCTAAAAAAATCTTAGATGCGAATATCTTTCAAAATTATAATATTGGTTTAATGTCAGTTTATTTCTACAATTCAGCCAATTCTTCATGCAGTTTAAATTAAAGTTAAGATTTCTTAAAGCAAAATTTTCAAAAAAGAAAAGCACTATTTTCTCTTTTTTAAAAATAATGTGAAGAAACGAATTGATTTTCTCTTAATTTCTGGTTCTTCTTCTTATTAATCAATCCACATTCCCCTAAAAATATGGAAAAAATGGAAAAATGAAATCAAAGGATTACTTATGTGATCAGAGAAAAGTCAGACAAATTCAACAAGTAAAGTGGAATCAGATATTTAGATACATTGTCACCGCACAGTATTATACTTAGAGTTGATATCACAAATTTAACAATAATTATATCAAAAAGAGAGGACATAAACCATGAAGTGACTTTTTAACTCTTACGAAGTGTTGAAGATTGAGCAATTAATTCTCTTCATCTTTCATAGTAAAATAACTTTTCTAGTTCTGATTTTTTATATTTTTTTCTACTAAAGCTTTTGAATTGATCATTATTTGAAATTATGAGAATCGGTTTCGATTTTGAAGCATCTGTCAGGCTAATAGATAATGGGGGATACAACTAATAATGGAAATTCGTCTAATCCTTCAATATAAATCCCTAATACTATTACATAACAAGACATTTACGATACTTATGAGACTCTATAATCAATGAAAGAGAATATTGACAATCTTCAAATTTCAAAATTAGCCTTGAAATAGGGCTTCTATTTTGGTTATTTTAAAGACTGTGGCATAAAAGAAATTTAAAGAGATTTTGAGAGTAAATCAAATGAGTAAAAATTATAAGAGCTATTTACGAAGTATTCCAATTAAAATAGTCCTTATCGCACTAAATATCCTTTTGAAACGCGTTGCTTATGCGCTCTCTGGCAATATAATAGTTTGCTCTCAATTTCTTGGATTCATCCATTTTTTAATTACCATACCGTTAAGTGAATTAGCGTGAAATAACATCGCACATCATTGCAATCAATATTGCCACTGGCACAAATATATCTCCAATAAAAGGTTTCCCATTTGAAATAAGTAAGAAATAAGACCACTCATAACTAAACTGAATATACTCTTCATAGCCTAGCTAATGTGTGCACAAAATGGGATGAAACTCATAAAAATGATTGCTAATGTATCAAGACAGAACCAGTTTGAAGCGAAAACATACTCTAGGATCCAACTTGAGGACATTTCAACTATTCTATGATTTATCGAAGCAGCCTCAAGCAGTTGACAGTATTGATCGAGAATAGAAGTTCTTGAAAAGTTTTCATATCCTGGATTCAACTTCCAGAGGATAAAAACACAAATGATTAAATCATTTCATTATTTTTAGTTTCATTTAAATAAAAATTAAAATAATTATTTACTAACTCAGTTGCATTTAAAATAATTATTTTTCACAGAATATTTTAGAATTTCATTCTTTGGGGAATGACTTTTTTAATATATCCTGGTATGTGAATTAAACTTAAAGGAACGAAGGAATTATATTTGAAATGTATTGTAAAATATTTGTGTTATTTAGACTAATGTCCTTTATTTTTTTTTACATTTATAGCTTTCTTTTTCGATAAAAAAATCTTAGTTTCGAAAGAAGTCCCACCAAAAAAATAAGAAAAAAGAAAGATTTGTATTTTATAAAACTCCTTTACAAAATTCTGTATGCTAATTCATTGGCTAATAAATTACTACCACAACCCAAACTGAGATATTATGTTTACATTTTATTCTCACATATTAAGGGGAAAAAGTAGGAAATTTTAATAATTAAAAAAAAGAAAGGATTTTTTTTTTCAAATTCACTAATAATGTAGTTCCTCTAAACGGGAAATTTTTTCCCCGTGTAGAGGAACCTTTTCTGACTAAAAAATTATTACAAAAAAAATTATATGGGCCGATTAATCTCAAAATATAAACCTGGTTATTGTATTAAATTTTATCAAAAAATATTATCAATTAAAGTAAAACTATAAAAATTATATAGTGATTAAAATTCCAAGCATTAAGTACAGGATTTTAAATATGGATGAATTATTAATTGTCCCTGTATAAATGTACTTTAACTTAAATTATAAATGTCTGTTTTAATAAATTGAAAATTTGATTCCTAAATAAAAAATTTCAAACTAAGATCATTTTTTAAAAAATTAGAAAGGAGAAGAAAATAATGAAGTAATACATCAATATTGTCTTCTTATGCCTTTCTATTAAACCGAACTTTTAAAGAAACAAAGATTGGAAAGATTTTAAAAACATAGATTTCGAAAAGTAAATTCGGAAAACATTAATTTTGAGGGAAATTTATTTTAGGTATCCCCTTTGATCTCTAAGAATATACCTTAATGCACGTCGTTACCACATCACATGCAAATCTAAAAATTTATATTTTATACTGAATTCATCTCTAAGGGAATAAAAATAAGATTTCTCATCATATCATCCAGTATCGATAGAACGTATACGTTTAATTACCGGAATTTCTAAAAAAATTCAAAAGTTCATTCATTAATGAATGTTGGTAATATTTTAGAAGATTTCAATCATGAAAATAAAGTTTAGATTCTTTAAATTAATTAACTACGAAGAAGTTAGCACGGGATTTTTCATTCATTTCATCAAATATCAGCAAAAAGCATTTAAGAATATTTTCAGAATACAGTCATTATTGAATAAACGTGGTGAAATGTTACACGGTTTTTAATCCTGGAACATGAATGTTCCCTTTCCAATAATTTATCTGAATTAATTAATCCTCCAGTCTCGAATATTAAAAATTAATCTATGCAAATTGAAATAAATGAAGGAGAGTAAGCAGAGTGATGCTCTTGATATTTCATAAAAAAAACTTTAATTGTCAAGAACCAACTGCATTTCTTATTAGTTTGGGAATGTCAGACGAACGTGATAATATTATTTTAAATGACAGATTTAAATAAAAAATCTAAATTTATTCTTGTACTTTTTTTTGTTTAACCCCATGCGTGGGATGATAAATACATTTATTTGATTCTTAATTGAAAAATGTCAAGTTACTTTTATAAGTAAGATTTTTATATGCCTAATTTTTTATTTAATACAAAAATCTCATGTGAACGGATTTAGATTCCTTTTGTTATTCCTAGTCAGAGGAATAGCAAAAGAAATTTGTTATGAGATATATAAATTAAGTAGGTGGTAATTTTGCTGTAATACGTAATTATTA
Source organism: Argiope argentata (assembly GCA_026289955.1). Lineage (NCBI taxonomy): Eukaryota > Metazoa > Arthropoda > Arachnida > Araneae > Araneidae > Argiope > Argiope argentata. Next base: position 3,837,183 of record JAOUZG010027617.1, read on the forward strand.
CTACAGATTCTTGGAGAATATCCCAAATTTAAAGCATTGATCAATTCGAAATTTAAATGAAGAAGTTATGAAAGAAATGATTAAATAATAATAAAATTCCTATAAAAATAATTTAAAAAATTAAACTATTACATAAAAATGTATCTTTTTCAGTTAAATTTATTTATATAGTAATGAATGTTTAATTTATTTTTCTTTATTCATAATTTATTACATAAAAATTTAAGGAATTGATAATTATATATTTATTATATAATAATTAATTAGCGATTATATTATTGTTATTCTTTGGTTTTTAAAAAATCAGGATTTTGGTATGGTTTTCTTTTGATTAATCTCAATTTTTTTATTGTTTAGTTTCAATTTTCCTTCGAGATCTTTTCACCTCTATGCTATATTTCAGGATACCATTTTATGTTTTTAAAACAATGGCTGTGTAGCAAGTGTGATCTACAAAATCTCGGCTTTACACTCGACATGTTTGTTGGCCCTCGATCCAACAGGAAATTGAAACTATTGGAATTCGAAACTTTTTACGATTTTAAATTCTTTACCTTCTTTAACAATGTAAACTTTTTTTATGTTCCCGATTTTTATTTCTTTTGGGTTAGCCTTTGCCTATTTTATTGCTTATTTGTAAATTATATTTTATTTCTGTAAATGATATTTACTTGTTATATTTTATATTGTTAGGCAATTATTTTTGATTTTGAAGAGGGACAATATTTTTTGTTTTAATTTATCACTATATTCTCTTTTTACTATTATTATTTTAAGTATTTAATAATTGTAGGACATTATTTAATATATGAGGGTTTACTGCTCGTTATTGTTGTGTAGTGCTTTAATCAGGAGTGTTTTTTGTAGCTCTTTAAAACTTTTTTTTCTTATTCCATTTTACCCATGGTCCATTCATGCATGTAAAAAAACACTCGAAAATGTAAGAATTTTCAGTACATTTACGGGATTCATGGAAGGAAAAACATAGTGCATTCGTTTTTACTATTATCGAATGCTATTCATAACTTTCTATAAAATTAATCAAGTATACATAAAGTTCGCTCTTCTTATTAAACTATGTCTTCTTATTAAACTTTCCATAAAGAAGGTCAGAAACTAAACAGATTATTTTAGATTATAGAATCTCCAATGGGAAAGATACAATAACTAATGACAGATTAACGCATGATATCGTAAATCAAATCAGAACCATTGTAAAGAATGATTTATGAAAATCCGGGAAGTTTTTGAACAGCCTTGTATCATAATATTAAAGTTATAAGAGTAAAAGTGAAAACTTTGAATAACGCAAACTATTACAAAACTATTACAAAATAGTTCCGACTATAAATAGTTGCAAATCAGACTTCAGTCGATATTTGCTTTAATTTTTCATATGCTTATCTTAAAAATGTTGTTTTTGTTCCGAATTTCGAGAAGTAAGTTTGTTATATTCATATCAGAATATGTAATCATATTAGACTGTTAAAAGGAAGAAACTAGACTATTTTCAGACGAAAATGGAACGAGGGGCATTCCAATTCAAATAACATTCTTTCAAATGGATTTCTAAAACAATCATCCTTTTGTACTCATATGTAGAATCTGAATACGTAGTTTTCCCATTTTTGTTAAACAGCTATTAGTGTATTAGTTTTTGAGAAGGAAAACAATAATTATATTTTTCATAATTCTAAGCATTAAAAGGAATCTATTTTGTAACGTACAATTATGCATTTTATCACTTTTTCGAATGTAAATCACAAGATTAAAGGAACATTATACATTCTTGCTTTTAGTTAATCTACATAGTGGCACCTGTTCTCCGAACATTAGAAAATTCCAAATGAGAATCACAATTACGGGGACATACGAACAAACGATTTGCTTTAATAATATTGACATCAAATTTTGAAACAACTCAATAGCATTTTTAGGGGTCTGGACAGGAGGCACGCAATTTTGATATCGACACTAAGGTTATTTTATGAATGACCTGGCATTTTTTCACCTATTCAGATAATGAGGTCAACAGCTTTCCCGTTCCGTACTGCCACACCATCAATGAAAGATGCTCGTTTCATTTTTCGGCAACAAATTAAGTATGCACCATGCTCAAGAATCTGGCTATTCTTCAGTGGCGTTGTATTGAAAATGTAAGACTTATTCACACATTTAAACAAATATTCTCCCATACAATTACGGCGGCTCGAGTTCGTGATAAGTAAAACTCGAGAGTGCATTCAAAACTAAAGGAAAAGAAAATATAGTTGACTTTAGGTTTATATACACTTAAATTTGGCTTCCTCCCCAAATTTTGGTTTCAGAATATTTATTCCATTGCATGGATCTGATCTTGCAAAATGTAATTTTTTTCCTCAAGGCTTTAGCTCAAAAGTTGAAATTTGATTTAAATCAATTTTATTGGAATTTTACATTGAATCTAATGCCTTTTTTACAAAAATTACGATATTTCTTAAATATTCTTATTCGCATGCATTGCGAATAAAAATTGTGCTATAGGGACGGATAAAATATTATTCGTAAGCACTGTAAACGAACGATGAAACACTATTTGCAGGATCAGTAGCTATTTTGTTTGATTCGATAGTCAACATTTCGTTCGATATTTTCCTCTTTATTCTATAGAAATAACCTAAAGATCTTTGAAAAGAATAATCAGGATTGTTTTATTGAACACTTTTAGCACAACAGCACAAGAAGTCAAAATTATAAAGCCCAAGATGTCAGAATCACATGGGAATGATTAACTGGCTTCGCCATCCCATTTATACAAGAAGATTCAAAAGTGGAAGAACATTCTTTATTGGCCAATTGTGAAATAAAGAACGTTCCTGTTTCACAACTACTAAACATTCTTCTTCTTCAAAGTGGCAGTACTTGGAAAATAATCGATTTTTCGCTGATATACGTGACATCGTTGTTCTCATGTCCATTGTCGCATGGACACCATATCCCCTTGGAAATTTACGACTAGTCCTGAAATCCAATTATATCGCTACCGAAAAGAGCACTCACTACTTAATGTTTTCGATGATAATTTTCTCTGTTTTTTTTTTTTTTTTTTTTACTTTTTTTTCCTTTCACACCTACAGTTTGTAAAATTTTTAATTATCTTAATTAATGAATTATAAAATAATATTAGAAACAATATAACTAATTTTTATAGAATTCAAAAGGGCAAATAATAATAAAAATGCTTTACAAATCGAATATCTGTAAAAGAATATTATAAATAATGAAATAATCTTTGAACAGACTGTGTTCAATGATATATTACCGATTATATTTCAATGTGAAATGCTTGTTATCTTAATGACTACCTACGATACATGATTTATCCTATTCTATGAAAAAATTTGTAGAGAAAAACATGTAAAAAAGTGATACATAAGAAAATTTAAAAAAATTCAGGAAAATAAAAAAGAAAAAATCTGAAACATTTTCTGCTCTAAAAATGGAAGTAGCTGAATATTTGATGCAAATCAATATGTAAAAATGTTTGTATTAAATGCTAACATTTTAGAAAATTTTCAAACGTAATTTGTTTCTGGGAAATTTATGAAATCCGAGATATTTTTTAGAAATCAGGTTTACTTATTTATCTAAGCAAATCAATTTGCACGATTTTTTGGAACACAATTTAAAAAGAAAATTTGCATCATGTAATTGCAAAATAAGTCGAACACCTTCCATAGCAAGTTTCAATACAAAATATAGAGCCTTTAAATCCACTTCTATAAAAAATTATGAAGGCTGAGCTTTAATATGTTAACAATTAATTAATATCTCAATATCTAGATAATTACCTTCAGTTCTTAATTCTAAAAACCATTTCTTTTTAACATGCAAACAGCTAAAATAATAAGTAAAATAAAATTCTTATAAAAAGTTAAGAATTAATTGCTTGTGAACACAAGTTAAAAATATCAAACTCTTGTCCTTATTCTGAAAAAGAACACAATAAATCAATAAGCTACACCCGCTTACAGAAAAAAAGAAAGTTTAAAGTTTTTAAAAAATGTTACTTAAAATGTTAATTATTTTTTTTTCAAAAATGCCATGAATTATTTTATAAAAGTTCATTTAAATGCATTAAATCCTCCTTTTCCAAAATTTTTGTTAAGAAATACATTATATTATTTTGTATTTACCTTTACGTTTATATTTATTGCAACAATTATGTATGATTGATTAACACGAAATATGATTAATTTTTTCTTTCTTTCTTTCTTTTTATATATCAATGAAATTAATTCTTTTTGGAAAATATGCTGTAAAGTATTAATTAAAATTGCTCTTAAGAATTATCAATTTCAAGAATTTTCAATCATTTTGAACATTTAATACAAAAAATTGTAGACAAAATTATGCAGTTAGCAAGAGTTTATGACGAGCTACCACAGATTAGGATTCATAAAATATTTTTTTTTAAGATTATCAACGCGAAATAATTTTTTAATTAATTGCAAACACCTTGCCATAAAAATCTATTGCGTCAATTTTTTATTGTACGAGAAATATTGCATATATTAAATTTAGAAAATATAGCGTTGTTTCTGTTTTATATCCTGAAATTTGTATTTCTGAATAGTTTCTGAATTGCATGTCCAGTTTCAATTCTAGTGACTAAATTGAATTACAAACCAAATTAGCAACTTTCCTTTTATAATAAAAAAGTTTCATTTCATTACCTTGTTTATAAGAAGAGTACAAAAGGAAAATTTTTAGAGTAATACTATATAATTATATAATTTAATCATCTGCAATTTTATATAAAAATGAAATATTCGTGAATTTTATGTATATTGTTATAAGCCATAATGGGTTTCTTCCAACAATACCCTAATCCATCTTGGGTATTTTTTGTACAATGTTTCAGCTTTTTCTCTCTCAAAACATCGCATTCTTTTTTTAAAAAAATAATTTCATTTCATGAATATTATTGAATCCATTTTGATGATTCAACGAGTCAATTTGTACATTTCTGACACTTCCTAAGCACATTTAGATGCCCTGTTGTATCGTTTTCACAAATATCACTACGTTTCATTTAATAGCCTACTGCCTTTCTGAAATGGACTTATCCTTAGAAACATAGACTTTCTTTGAAATACTTTCTGAAAGGGGAATTTTAAGAATTGATGGGATTTTCCACCATTTTGTGACAGTGAATGAAACTCCCCCGAAATCTAGAAATGGAAAATGCATATTTTGAACGTAATAAAGACATATTTTTAACATCTGCTACATAGTTTGCGAGAAGAAGTAACATTGAGATCAAGGTAATAAGGAGAAAATCAAACGCTCAAATTTCCTGCTGAACTCTTAGACCCTGAATTTTCTTTGCATCAAATGCCAAATAAAGAAAAAAAAGTAGATAAGCATACTGAATTTTCTGCAGTCAAAAAGGAATATGTAATTTTAAATTTGATTTACAATTTGCTTTATCACTAAAAACCTTTTTTCACATTTTTTCACTAAAAAATATTTTTATGAGTTAGAACCTTTTTTAATCCTATTATATAACCAATAGACTACTCCGACCACTATCTCAACACTAAATCATTTAGTATTATGTGCATGTGAAACGAAGGAGTTAAGGATTTTTATTAATTTATAGAATTTTTTCATCTAGACATTTTTTATGAAAAAAAAATCTTAAATCATAAAAAATTACATTATGCAATACAGTCTTAAACAGCATATATGCAAATTTGTATACAATATTGTTTTATTTTGCCCAGTTTTAGATATCTACTTCCTTTGTTCTACTTCTCATTTTCTTCTAATGAATTCTTTTCCTAAGGTTTAAAATGTTTGTTACATTTAATTCTTTAAACATCTTTTTGTACATTATAGATAGTAAATAAAAAGTTTATTAATTATAAATCTTATGCTATGCACATTACCTCTAAAACCTTTTAAATTTTTATATGATTTTTTTCAAAAATATCTACCTAAGATATTTTTTAACATAAAAAAAATCAATCAACAAACCAAAAATCTATAAACAATGCTCTGAATTAGTTAGAAACTGGAAATTCAATGCTATTAAAATAGATAAAAAGGAATCAAGTTATTTGCTTTTCATACTTAAATATATACTCTTAAGAGACGAACTACTTTGATTCTTTATCTAAAGTAATGAAAGGATGAAGATATTTTTTAAGGAAAGAAGATTCATCACTTTGATCAGTAAGTGTTTTTCATAGTATTTTCAATATATTTATAATAATTGGAAATATTTAAACTGAAAATAATAAAAATTACTCTCAAACAAATTAGCATCAAAATAAAAGTACGTATTTATATATTTAATGTCAGAAACATTCCCAATTGTGACTTCATTATATTTCTGAAAAAAAGAATTAAATGCATAATAAAACCGTGTCAACTACAAATTATCGATGAAATTAATTCTTAGTGAATGCAGATAAAAAGACATATATATATTCAAGCTACTAAATCTACTTCTTTTCATTCATTCGTTCATTAATCTAATGACCCTCCCCCTCTTCATTTCACAGGAATTCCATGAAATAACATGAGCAGCAATCAATTAGTTCATAAAAATCCACAAACTTCAATGAATTCGGAATTCATTTGCAGACCTTTTTTCAAACAAATACAGCTTCTAAACAAAATCTCCTCGAGGCGTATGTGGTTGATTACCCATCAACTATGGACACCAGTTGCCGATGACAAGTCGTCGCTCTCATTAGCATTCCACCCCTACTTCCACATGCCCGTTTGTAACGCCCCTGTTGCGCTCTTCAAATTACGCTTTTCGACTTCAGACCCTCAAAGCTCTTGTTGGCGCCGGAGGTAGAGGTAAAGACCTGATATTTCACAGTCAGTATATCGCTCAGCGAAATTTCATCGTTAAATGAATTCCTGAAGAATCCTCGAATTACCAAGGGAAGCTATTGAGCCTTCGGCAAATATTGTATTTCTAAAAAAGTTTAGCAAGAATTTTCTTGATCTTGGGGAAAGGGTTTGATATAAATAAATAAGATAGTATTGGGTAAACCCCATTTCTATAATTGCTACATTTATAAGAAATTAATGCATTAAAAGGGTATAAAGATGCTATTTTTTATAATCGAAAATTATTGAGACTTTTCAAATTTGAGCTGTGAGTTGTGCAACAAAATTTTCTCGACAACAATAATTTTGAAATTACAAACAATTCCCTAAAATACATACTCCAACGACAGCATTACAAATAATTTCCTAAAATAAAAAAATAACACTTTTTCGGCCATTTATAATTGATTTTGCTGAATTCATAATTTCGGGATGTTTTGAAAATATCGAATTTCAGGACATGGTGTAAAGATCAATTTCTATGGAAGCTTTATTCATGCCATTTTTTGAGAAATGAAAAATATCGGTGTGAATGTAGTGATGCTATTTCATTTCTTATAAATTTATGTATATTCTCTATATGATAACTCTCTACTCTAGTGATTTTCAAAAAATGTCTATACGACATTCAAATTCCTTGACAATTTTGCAGTTGGATGAGCAGGAGTATGTAATGGAAAACATTAAAATGTAGAATATTTCTTTTATTAGTCTCTTGTTATTTCAGTACACTGATGCGTAAGGTTTTCTGAATAAACAGAGGTTTCACAAAGAAGTGATTATGTTCAAATGATTTAATAAAATTTTATTGCCATAATAACTTGACTTAAGTGCTCCAGACAAAACCTTATTTCATATAACACATTCAAAGTTACATTCCAGTCCTACTTACAAATCTATAGCTTTACTGGGGAATAAATCATAAACGCAATCACCAGCGATTTTGATCTAATTGTATCTGTTGTGTAGCTCAGGAACAAGAAATGACGTTCAAAGCAATTGAACTTTTTTAGAAAAACTCATGGGGAAAAAATTGCACCTAGGAAAAGATCGTTGCTTCATAAAATGTAAGCTAAATGTTACAATCAATCTTGTGTGTGTGTGTTTATTTTAAATTTGTTAGAAATAATTCCATGAATGCTTTGAAATTATTAAACACACACACACACAATCTTGCATATATGTATATAATGCATTATTTTAATCTAATTTAAATCATTCTTGCTTTCCTAATTTTGATATTAAATTTGCGCATATTACTTTATTCTAAAATGTTCCCTTATTTCTTGTTCCGAAATCTACCTTTTTATTTAATTATTGCTTACACGTTCTTAAAAATTTATGTGCTTTTTCCACTCTCAGAGATAAAAGCATTCTTTTAAAGATACCTAAGACTCTATTTCCTCAGTAGGCACGTATGAAAGAAATTCCTATCAGAATCATAGTAAAGTCATAGAAGATAAAACTTTCTGTCGTTTTATTCTTGTATTGCAATGTAAACAAGCGCCTTTTCATATTCACTTCCCACCTATACGAATTGTGTCTAAGTGGTAAAATGGACTTGAAGCCAAAATTTAAGCAGATTTCTTCTTTTATATCATGCATCTGCAAAATTATGTTAATATATATATCAAAATCAAGTGATAAAAAAGAAAGGCGAAGCACTCTAAATTATCAAAAATTAGAAATCAAAAGGAGAAATAATAATAATAATAAAACAATGAATCCGGCCTGAAGACTTTTTCAAGGGTCACTCTCAGGTAGGGATTCAAACCAGGGATTTTTCCTGTGAGAGATCTGACATTAAGTCAAAAATCGATCTCTCGTGACCCAAAAATCCCAAGAAAAAGAGGTTTTTGAAATAAATTAGTATCACAAAAATAAAAGAACATCTTTAAAGTAAAAAGATACCAGAAAAATTAAAATCACACAAAACGAAACCGAAACTTACAAAACAAAATAAAACAAAGAAATTAAAGTTTTTAGAATCCAAATGGAATTAAAAGAAATTGAAAAATCCAGGAAAATAATGTATATATATATATATATATATATATATATATATATATATATATATA